>OX940903.1:1952047-2385850 GCA_954871355.1 Cabera pusaria | reverse complement strand
CAGACATGACGAATCTATAAGGGTTCCGTTTTTTGCCATTCGGCTACGGAACCCTAAAGACAGAATAAGTCTAAATTAAAGGAGTTCCCCATACAAGAAACGTATTTTTTCGGAACCCTACGTGTGCGAGTCCGATTCACACTTAGCCAGTTTATTTTAGCTCATGGCATGAAAGATGGAGGATGGATATCTTTTGCAAGATGAACTCAACCAACAAATCACAAAAAGGCATTAAAGATCAGTTATTTTAAGTGTTTATAATTGTTCTAGGGATCATCCCGTCCCGTCAAAGACAGGAAAAAGAAGAAAAAAGATGAATACGCTGACATTGGAGCGGGATATGATGAAAACGACTCCTTCATCGACAATACTGATGGGGTGAGATTACATCTGTACATAGTATGAAACAGTCATTTCCCGTGTCTGTACGCTTTGATTTTTTAAACTACGCAACGGAGTTAATGCGGTTTTCATCAATAGATAGTTATTCAAGGGAAAGTCGCGGGGCGCAACTAGTATTACTATAAATCAATCAATCAACTATAGATAGTGTCAATAATATAAGTAAAAAAAACATTTAAAATCTCAGTTTAAAAAGTTAAAGTAGTAAGTAACCTGTTTTATTTTGCACAGACAAGGGTAATGATCTTGAATCAAGTCGCTCACGTAGGAGGGAGGAAGGGGGGGTCGGAATAACTGCCTAGTTTTTTGAAGAGAAGCATTTATCAATGTCAACAAAATGGCGGCTTAAAGTTTTCACGCACTTTGACAAATGCAGCTCTGAAATTGATAAGGAATCAAACAAAACTACGTTTCGTTTCACGCATTCATAAGTTCTGTAGTAAAATTTAACGTGATGAAAAAAAATTATATCAAACATTTTAACGCATCTCCGGTAGCAAGTTTTGCTTCAAAGTGCTCAGTACAAAACCCTTGACCCCCCACATTAACATCTTATTCAAATTCGGGCGACTCGATATAAGATCCAACCCCAGACAAGCATAATGGTCTAGACCATTATCTCACTTGATTTTAAGCGTAGATGTGATCTTAGATAAATCGTGCTTTAATTCCTGTAATTGGAAGACGGCAGTGATATGTGGTGCTGGACAACAGACTAGTCTTATCTGGAGAGTGCAACTTTCAGACCCGTCTTCCATTTTGGCTGACACAGAACATCATGCCGGAACTCGGCGAACCAATTCATCATCAGCATCTCTGTCCACTGCTGGACATAGGCTTCAACTATGTGTGCTGAGCTCGATCTTCAAGTTCTTTGTTTCCAGCAGCTGCCAGCCAGCTTGCGTATATCATCGCTCCATCTAACTGGAGGGCGTCCTACGCTTCGTTTACCGAGCCGTGGTCTCCACTCTAGAACACGTCTACCCCAACGGTTATCGATTCTACGACATATGTGAGCAGCCCATTGCCACTTCAGCTTGCTAATCCTTTGAGCTATGTCGATAACTTTGGTTATCTAAAGGATGACTTAATTTCGAGTTAAATCCTTCAGAGAAACTCCGAGCATAGCGATATCCATAGCTCGCTGAGCGACTTTGAATTGGTGAAAACAGTGATAAAGTCAGAATAGACCCGGTTTCATCACAATCAAAAGCTTCCTCATAGTCCACAAACTTAAGCCACAGGGGCTGGTTATACTCTTCGGTCTTCTGTATAACCTGCCGCACTGTGTGAATGTGGTCTATGGTGCCGTATCCTCCTCGAAACCCAGCCTGTTCAGGGGGTTGAAACTGGTCTAATCTCGCGCGAGATGATTCTCGGTGATTCAGAAACTGCTATATAAATGTGACTCAAGAGAGAAATAGGTAGATGTAATGTATAAGATAAGATGTAATGTTTTTGTTTGGGTGATTTGAGCCACGGCTGAAGCTTTCCACCAGTGAGTGATCTATTTAGAAGCACCCAGGGATCATGTATAGGGTACATTAAGGTTTAAAGCCTATGGACGTAGAAAGGCCAAAATGAACTGTGGGGGACAAAGACTACATGATAGTTTGGATTGCTACATGCATTGCCTATGCCATGTAGGTCTACGTAGGTTTGCATTGTTTGTAAAAACTGATACATATGGGGTACCATTTCCATGCATACGTGTAAGCTTATACAGTGGTCTTTTCATCTGTGGACGCACATCCAAGAATGCACATAGATTTTTTTTTTTTATTCGCCGCGGCTTCCCCTGCGTTAAAAAGTATCCTATGTCCTAATCTACTATGCTGGCTATCCCTATGCAAGATTTCAACCAAATCAGTCGAGCCGTTTGACCGTGAAGAAGTCCCAAACAAACATACAAACTGACTTTCGCATTTATATTATTGGTGTTGATTTTTATACGCTACTGGGCCGTCCGAAAGTGATTCGTGGAAGGTAATGAAGGAGACCTTTGCCTACCTACCTAGGTACCTACTGTAGGTACCTACCTACAGTGTCCAGACAGGACAGATCTAGGGTTGCCTGTTACGACGGTATTATGCGGCTGATAGTCGGACAATCAGTTCCATTCGGAACATGATTTGTACTGCAATTAGTCTGCGTTTTATTTATCTATTATGTTTCATTATTTCACAATTTTTTGGATAAAAATTGTCTGAAGTACTGAAACATGCACTGGGTTGCGGGTGCACATAATGGTACGGTTGGCAACCCTACATTAATAAGGGGAATTAAACATGTGTTTTAAGTGTGACGTTCGACGTCTAGATGAAAGCTGAATGGCTCAATACCTTTGTTTTTTTTTTGTAAATTCAAAGCGTTATGTTTCTGTTATATCTATATTTTTTGTTGAATATGATCTATTTAATGTTATTTGACGTGTGTAAGTGCTAATTTTTAATTTGCCCATATACTGAATAAATGCTTTGACTTTGACTTGACTTTGTCCCAAATTAATATTTTATTAATCTTTTTTCCAGTATGATGAGATGATGCCTCCGGACTGTGACACGTTGTACGGTGGATTCTACATCAACAGCGGGTCCCTTGAGTTCAAAAACGCGCGGGAAGATACTGAAACCTCTGATATACCTGTCAATAGGAAGTACAAGGTAACTGAATATTGTTTAATCTGCATTTTTTTTTAATCCCGTCGCAAAATGAAGAGATGCTAGACGTATGACGTGAGTATCTGTGTGTCATATGGCATCGTAGCGCCGAAACGGAAGAAACAATTTTGATTTAGTTTTGTTTTTGATTGATAGATATCTTCATCGAGAGTGTTCTTAGCTTTGATTCGTGAAAATCTGTTCAGCCGTTTTAAAACTATGAGCTTTTTTTTAGTTGATGGTGGTATGAAATCAACTTTTATACGTCTGATCAATTCTAAATTCGGTATCCTCTTACTTCAACGATATTGTAAGAACATGGCTGCATTGATCTGATGCTGGGACATCTGCAGAATACTAAACTCCTTGCCAACTTACAGCAGAGATGTAGAGTTAGGGCTTGTTTTACATATCGATTATACATAGATCAAGGTTTCAAGGGTCATCACGAACCGTCTTGCGCGAAGACTCGACGAGTTCCAACCTCCGGAACAGGCCGGGTTTCGAAGCGGTTACGGCACCATAGACCACATCCACACGGTGCGGCAGATTGTACAGAAGATCTCTGGAGATACATATCAGATCTTGATGAAATTACAATGGGACCACCTCGGAAACTTACCCTACCGATTAAAAAAAAGAATCATTCGAATCGGTTTACAACTGACGGGGTAATCGCGTAACATACATACAAAAAAAACCATACAGACCAATTGAGAACCTCCTTCTTTTGTGAAGTCGGTTGAAAACTTTTGCTGTGCACGATCCTTATATTGAAAATCCATGCTTTGTTTTTCTAATGTTTGCAGCGACGTATATCATCCAGCAGCGGTCTATCCGAAGAGTCCTCTGCCAGTTCCTCAGAGTCCAGTCAGGATGAGAAGGAAGCGAAGGTCGCCAACGGCACTGATCACAACACTGAATATAGGAAAAAGGTACGTTGTTTTTGTACTGTTTTGGGTCATTCGCAAATGTTATACACAAGCCTCTGGAGTCCACCAAACTTTCCGTAGTTTTAAGTACTTCAACTGTATACTCTGTTGCTCTTTTGACGTGTATATCTAAATGTGTACTGTTGCTCCTAAAGATGAATAAATGAATACAATACAATACTACACTCATTCGAAAAGAAATATAATAATGCCCTATATAATAACCTATATAATCCACCTAACCTAACGACTACACTCATTCGAAAAGAAATATAATAATGCCCTATATAATAACCTATATAATCCACCTAACCTAACGACTACACTCATTCGAAAAGAAATATAATAATGCCCTATATAATAACCTATATAATCCACCTAACCTAACGACTACACTCATTCGAAAAGAAATATAATAATGCCCTATATAATAACCTATATAATCCACCTAACCTAACGACTACACTCATTCGAAAAGAAATATAATAATGCCCTATATAATAACCTATATAATCCACCTAACCTAACGACTACACTCATTCGAAAAGAAATATAATAATGCCCTATATAATAACCTATATAATCCACCTAACCTAACGACTACACTCATTCGAAAAGAAATATAATAATGCCCTATATAATAACCTATATAATCCACCTAACCTAACGACTACACTCATTCGAAAAGAAATATAATAATGCCCTATATAATAACCTATATAATCCACCTAACCTAACGACTACACTCATTCGAAAAGAAATATAATAATGCCCTATATAATAACCTATATAATCCACCTAACCTAACGACTACACTCATTCGAAAAGAAATATAATAATGCCCTATATAATAACCTATATAATCCACCTAACCTAACGACTACACTCATTCGAAAAGAAATATAATAATGCCCTATATAATAACCTATATAATCCACCTAACCTAACGACTACACTCATTCGAAAAGAAATATAATAATGCCCTATATAATAACCTATATAATCCACCTAACCTAACGACTACACTCATTCGAAAAGAAATATAATAATGCCCTATATAATAACCTATATAATCCACCTAACCTAACGACTACACTCATTCGAAAAGAAATATAATAATGCCCTATATAATAACCTATATAATCCACCTAACCTAACGACTACACTCATTCGAAAAGAAATATAATAATGCCCTATATAATAACCTATATAATCCACCTAACTTAACGACTACAGTCATTCGAAAAAGAAATGTTATAATGCCCAAGCCTTGTAAATCCACCTAACTTAACGACTACAGTCATTCGAAAAAGAAATGTTATAATGCCCAAGCCTTGTAAATCCACCTAACTTAACGACTACATTCATTCGAAAAAGAAATGTTATAATGCACAAGCTTTGGAAATAAACCTAACTTTACGACTACACTCATTCGAAAAAGAAATATTATAATGCACAAGCCTTGTAAACCCACCTAACTTTACGACTACACTCATTCGAAAAAGATATGTTATAATGCCCAAGCCTTGTAAACCCACCTAACTTTACGACTACACTCATTCGAAAAAGATATGTTATAATGCCCAAGCCTTGTAAACCCACCTAAATATCATATAGGCTAGCGTTTGACCACTATCTCACCTGTTGGTAAGTGATGATGCGGTCGAAGATGGTAAGTACGCTAGGCCTAGAATGGGAACTGGCTCTCAAGGATAGCTGCCGGAACACATTAGATGTTTGGCGACAGATTTTCTAACTTGAGGGTGGTAGCTGGCCAGGCGGACACTAGATAGTGTCCTACAACCATGCGTGGGTTGTTTGTTTCTTAGCGATGTTTTTCGTTTACCGGAGGGCACTGTGAAAAACGCACATAAATGTTTCGATAGAAAAATCCATTGGTGCACGGCGGTTTGAACTCGGTACCTCTGGCATCAAAGCCGACCGTTCTCCCGAGTACGCCACTGGGCCATCAAAATGTGTTTTTCCGAGTCTGGGTGTTATGGTGTCTGTAAGTTGTAAGTATCCGCCCACGCACGCCACAACGATTTCTAATTGGAATCTTTAAAAAAAATCTGTATTAACATAAAATAGGATGGCAGCGTGATATCATCTGTTTTTGTTGAAATTTTGAGCTGCATTCTCAGAATACGAAAAATAAAATTACAGTCAGCAAGACAATGAGGCATTTGAATTGGCAAAATGGGGCACACAAAAAATTCATGTAGAGACTGCCGGCCCTGGCCGTTTTTCTGAATTCGATTTCATTGTCCTTTTTAATTCGCCTTTAAGATTCCACTTAAACAAAAAAATGTGTACTTTTGTTACGACACTGCAGTAAAATGTTATTTAAATTACAGAAAACTAAGAAAAGCGATAACAAGAAGCCGAAGAAGGTGCGACGGACCGATTCCTCGGCAGCTACATCTGGGAAACAGACTTCCGACGGTAAATTTTTAAATTACAACCATTTTTAAGCCCCAAATAAATTAAGATCATTTCAAAACGAAAATAAACCAACGTCACATACCGCGATAGTCAAAATAGCCAGTAACTAATGCATATGTCGTCAAGGTATGTAATGTGTTTGAGATGTTTATCTCTATATCTCCGGAGATAATTGTCATACCTCAATTGAATTTGAATGGGACCAATCGGAAGGCAAATTCTCTCAAACGAAAAAAGATTCTTTGAAATTGGTTAAGATTTGACAGAGGTCTAAGGTAACAAACATTAAAAAAAACAGTGGAATTGAGAACCTCCTCCTTTTTTGTGAAGTCGGTTTAAAAGAAGGGGTGTTATGAGTTTGACATTTTTATCAGTGTTTTATCATATGTATGTCCAAACGGATGAACCGATTTTGATTTAGTTGTTTCTGTCTGAGGTGTCTTAATCAGTGTTCTTAGCTTTGATTCATGAAAATCCGTTCAGTCGTTTAAAGACTGAGCTTTTTTCTAGTTCATGTCGCTACGACATCAACTTTAATACGTTTGATCAATTCTAAATTCGGTATACTCTTACATCAAGGATATTGTAAGAACATGGTAGCATTGACCTGATGCTGGAACATCTCCTGGAATCTGCAGAATACTCAAATATGCTATAACTGCACTGCTATAATAATGTCAAGTGAAATTACAGGGCATATGAGACCTAACAACTTTTACGTCTGGAGGATAGCCTCGAGACGTAAAAGTTGCTAGAAGTAACAGGCGCAGTGCAGTGACATGCAAAATTCTGGCTGCACAAAATGTTGCATGCCGCTATATCTGAAATAAATAAACGTCGCCGTTTACCATCAGGTGAGCGTCGTGTTTGTCCTGTTACCTTATATCATAGAAAGAGACCTGTTAGGCGCTATAATGTTAATTTCTACATGCGCTGTAATTTCACTGGAAACACCGAATATAATATACAAAGTAATGTTTTTTCAGACAACGCTGGTCACGGCGACGCGGAGAGCGTGGACTGCGGAGACTCCCGGACCTCTCAGTCAGACTCGCTGCCAAGCCAATCCAAGCCTGCGCCCGCCTCCGAGAACCCTGCCACCTCGGACAGCTCCAGGTTAAACTCACATGACGTTTTATTTATATGGATAATGGGGTCGTTCATTTATCAGATATATGTACCATGTATATGTATATTTTTGTCGTCCTGATTTATATGGACCATGGATAATGGGGTCGTCCGTTAATCATATATGCACCATGTATATGTATATTTTTGTCGTCCTGATTTATATGGACCATGGATAATGGGGTCGTCCGTTAATCATATATGCACCATGTATATGTATATTTTTGTCGTCCTGATTTATATGGACCATGGATAATGGGGTCGTCCGTTAATCATATATGCACCATGTATATCTATATTTTTGTCGTCCTGATTTATATGGATCATGGATAATGGGGTCGTCCGTTAATCATATATGCACCATGTATATTTTTGTCGTCCTGATTTATATGGACCATGGATAACGGGGTCGTCCGTTAATCATATATGCACCATGTATATGTATATTTCTGTCGTCCTGATTTATATGGACCATGGATAATGGGGTCGTCCGTTAATCATATATGCACCATGTATATGTATATTTTTGTCGTCCTGATTTATATGGATAATGGGGTCGTCCGTTAATCACGTGATGTTTTGAGCAACTTTTTAACCTCCTCCCCCTGGTGATATGTGGAGAGGTTTTAGACTTAGGTTTCATAACCGTTGGCGTATACCTGTTTTAGAATAGAGATCGTGATCGGGAAACGTAGTGTAGGACGTCTTTTGACCAGTTGGAGCGACGACATACGCAAAGCCGCGGGCAGTAACTGGAAAGTACACACACACACTCACAAACAAATACGCACACACATACACACACGTACACGCACACACACACACACACACGTACACGCACGCACACACACACACACGTACTTTCGGATTTATAACATTAGTAGGATAAATAAAACTTGATTGAATCTAAAATCTAAAAATAATGATGTGAATTACAGAGACGCAGAAGCGAAGTTCCCCGCGGTCATCCAACAAGCACTTGACTCCCTAGAAGCGAGTACAGACAAACAGATATACGGCCGGCCCACTTCTGTACTGGAGGCGGAGCAGGTTCTACTGGGCACTCGTGATCATTTGTTACTGGCGTAAGTATTTTTAACCGACTTAAAAAAAAAGATAAATCTCAATTCGACCGTTTATATATATATATATATATATATATTATTGATTTATTTACATAATTAGAACGGTCCTTGCCAATTACTTGTTAAACATCAACTTAATATAATATTAACTAATACTAATATGGAAATTGATCAAATTCGAATTATAAAATTATCTATAAGTTCTCACAAAATGTCAAACATTGTGAAAAAATCATCCATCATATATATGAGGTACCCCACGATTGTTTTTAAAGAGTGTGACGCCAGCAGTGCTGACGCCAGCAGTGTCGATGACGTCACCGTCTTCGCTCGTCATCATGGTGCCGATCACCCATAGTGGAAGACTTCAAATAAAAGTCTTCTGTTCAATAATCAAGTAACTTTATGTGATTACAACATAAACATTACACAGCAATGTCGGGAGCTCCGTACCGCTCGACGGTCCGAGCACAGTCAGTGCTGCCAGGTCTATTTTTCACTTTACCCTAGTTTCCATCATCTTTTACCCTAGATTTGCAGTTTCTTAGAAAAAATACCCTAAGCTCTCATATATATGTTTAAAATTATTTAAAAATGACATAAAAACCGCACTCTGTAGGTACATTCACGGAATTGTGCCTTATGCTTAAAGCCGGATTAGATTACCCTAAAGATTACCCTAAACAATTATTTACCCTAAAAATTACCCTGTTATCTCAATTTTACTCTAAATCTAGGGTAAATTACCCTGACTTGGCATCAGTGAGCACAGTACTGAATCACTCTACTACGTTATAAGAGTTGGCACTTCCCTACATTGTTGATATCCGAATTATAAAAGGACTGTAGCCAACCTAACAACGTAAAGTATTATTTACCTAGTAACTATTATATAATCTGTGGTATTATGCTTAAACATTTTTTTTTTGCAGTGTTGGTTGGTACAAAGTACGTTCATAATTCTGAGTTATTTAATTATGTATGCAGTGTCGCGGGACTGGGCCCGAGCTCGAATGAATTATGGAGCGCCGGGCGGCCGTATTTATACCAACTTCAGCTCGTTGTGTTTATGTTTAAAATTATTTACGCTCATAATGTTTCTATGAGCCTGAAGCTTAATTATAAATCACAAAATGAATTTAGAAATAATAATGAAGTGATTTTGGTAATAAATAACGAAGTCAGTAAATTAAATATTTCAACAATTTTAAATGAATTCCATCAACTTGAAATCCTCAAATAGATATTCAAATTATTAATTTAGCGTTTACTAATTAATTATTATTTATTGGGAGTAAAATAGAGCGTTCGCGCTGACACACACATATATATGTATATATATATATATATATATATATATATATATATGGTAACATTTGCGAACGTTTAGCTCCATTGAGTTGTGTCTGCACCATTCCACTAGCCTATCTAAATCCTGTTGTAACAAAATGACATCGGATTCAGTGGCTATTTTGCGAGATAGTTTGAGGTCATCAGCATAGAGAAGAGGCAGTGAATGACAAAAACAATTGATTACATCATTAATTAAAATGTTAAATAAGATCGGTCCAAGATGGGAGCCTTGTGGAACACCCGATGTAAATTACATTATATATATATATATATATATATATAATGTATGCTCGCGGATAACTTCGTGGTTTATGAACCGATTTTCATTATTATTTTTTTGTTGGAAAGGAGATATCCCAAGTGTGGTACCATGGTAATTTCATCGAGGTTTGATAAGTATCAAAATATATACCAGAGATATGGAGATAAACACCTCACACTTGGTACCGAGGTCAGTTCTTTTAGTTTTAAACGATATTACCAAATAATAAAATATAAGTAATACATGGTGAGGGCCCAGTGGTGTAGTAGGGAAATGGTGAGGGTCAAATTATGTATAATATGTGCCTTAGACCCTGGAATTACACATAGGATACTTTTTATCTCGATATTCCCACGGGAACGATGTCTACGCGGGTAAAACCGCGGAGCACAGCTAGTACTTAATAATTATTCTAAATATAACAAAAACATAACTTATTGCTTTGATATTTTATTGTGTTGTGTTGTGTTTCCAGGTTAGAAGAATCTCTGAAGAAGAGTAACGTTGACGCGAAGTGTCGTCGCGCGGCGTGGTCGCGTGCGGCGGCCGGCTTGGGAGTGACGCAGTACAGCGTCATGCAGAGACTGAAGCTCATACATGATACAGGGAAGGACGCTGATAAAGGTACGCAACATAATAAAAGCAGGCCTGTCGCACTCCGCGCTGTAGCTATGACAGTGTGAGTACATACGCGGCAGCCGGCCGGCTACAAGTTCAGTCAGTAGTGTCACGCGCGCTCTTGTTCGGATGCGCCTTTACTTTACAATACAATCTGATTTCTCACAACACTCAACCTTACAGCAAGAGACAGCTGACGGCCCGCGACCTGACCGAGAGATACAGACTCTCGGCGCGCGGACTTACGGTGCATTTTACGGTGTGCAACAAGCGGTTACTATTAGTTTATACTGTGACGCAAATTCAAGGTCGCAACCGAGGCGTGTAGCGTATTTTGAACGATACCGACGTAACTAGGTTTAATCTCGCATGTTTGCAGGGAGTGCCTCTTCTGTAGTTGTACTATTCATTATTCTGGACTAGTCAGCTTCTTCCCACACTTATCCTACTTAAGTGGGGTCGGTGCTACATGTCATTGTCTCTTCATTCGGATCTATCCGCAGTAAAGTCCGCATACACTCCTTTTTCATCCATATTTTCCATCACACAGCCCATCCACACTTATTTCGGTCTTCCTCTTCCTCTATCATCATGCATCATCATCAGCCGGTATCAGTCCACTGCTGGACGTAGGCCTCCCCCAAGACACACCACTGAGCCCGGTCTTCGGCCACTTTAATATTACCGTGCTTCGGCTCTTTGTTTCCAGTCACTGCCCACCGCATTGCGTATGTCGTCGCTCCACCTGGTCACAGGACGTCCTACGCTACGTTTACCGATTCGATTGAAGAAGTCCCAAACAAACAAATTTACAAACTGACTTTTCATCCGATTTCCAAAAAGGAGGCAGTTCTCAATTCGTCTGTATGTTGTTTTTTTTATGTATGTTACGCGATTACTCCGTCAATTGTGAACCGATTCATATCATTTTTTTAATCGGGTAGGTAGGGTATATTTCCGAGTTGGTGCCATTGTAATTTCATCGAGATCTGATAAGTATCTTCAGAGTTATGACGATAAACGTCTCAAACTTGCTACTGAAACTGACTCGCGGTGCATGGAAGTCGGTTGTTTTCGTCTTTATCTTATCTTAATTATGTACGTCTGCATTGCAAAAAATAAGAATCATCAAATCATTGGCAGCGCACTAGCCTAGCTTTTAATCAATAGTGATAATTGGCACCTAAATTACTAAATTCTTCTGTGTAAACTTTTCATAATGTGCGAGTGATCTAACGATATTTTATTATGTAATATGAAGAAGAAAAAACTTAGCCAGTGATACAACATTATCTAGTTTATCTAACCTTACAGATACACCAACAACAGTTGTGACAAGCACAACAACCGCCACAACAACGGTGACAACCAACAACAAACGGAAACGTGAAGAGGAAGACGCAGTAGAAGTCAGTAAACTCACGAATGAACAGCGGGAGGAGAAGATTAAAGAGACATTACAAAGGTGAGATTCTTATGTCAATGGCAAATATATCTATCTCTATCTCACCTGTTGGTAAGTGATGATGCGGTCGAAGATGGTAAGCACGCTAGGCCTAGAATGGGAACTGGCTCTCAAGGATAGCTGCCGGAACACATTAAATGTTTTGCGACAGATTTTATAACCTGAAGGTGGTAGCTGGCCAGGCGGACACTAGATAGCGTTCTACCAACATGCGAGGGTTGTTGGTTTCTTAAATATGTTTTTCCTTCATCGGAAGGCCACTGTGAAAAGCGCACATACATTTTTTGATAGAAAAATTCATTGGTGCACGGCGGGGATTGAACACGGTACCTTTGGCATCAAAGCTGACCGTTCTCCCGATTACGCCACCGGGCCCTCAAATTTCAGCGTCAAATATTTTTCTGTTCATAGTCTGTGCATAAAGAGAACAGTCGTAGAAATTGAGAGCGCGCGTGTTGATGGTTTAAATTTACTATTTTTGTTGCGTTGACAACATTGCTCTGTCATTGCTAAGACGACTAAAATTGTTTGATACCTTGGTTGGTAGGTACCTACTATTATCATTGACGGGCTCCGTGCATTTACCAATGGAGATGTTAACGTTGTAATCCGCAAACATTTTTTTCTGCCGATACTTACGGGGGACGAGGTAAACACGCATTGTGCACACACAAATCACTCACTTTAACGATCCCGCACACTAGCTTGAAACACGCACACAGTATTAAAAATACAGCGTAGTTACGCACGCTCATATGGCCAATAATGGCTATATGGCCAGCAGAGAGGTACGCCTTGCGTTAACATCTCCGTTGGTAAATGCTCGAAGTTATCTGGTCGTACTAGGTAGGACCTTCCTTCCTTAGCTTACCTTTCTAATATATATCTAACAAAAATCCTGTAAAAGTCAAGTTATAGCATTTATTCAGTAATTCAGTATATGGGCATGTTAAAAATCTGCACTTACACTTGTCAAACAACATGAAATTGATCATATCCTTTTCTTATATATAAAAATTAATCACAGTTTCCCTTGGTCACGGCATCACGCGTGAACGGCTGGACCGATTTCGCTAATTCATTTTTTGGCGTGTTTTTTATCGTCAGGAGATGGTTCTTATTAAAAAAATATTTAAATAAATGTAAGTTTATTATTGTTATATTCCGGCTGTAATTCACGTACCTTTAGTCGAATTTTCTCGACCTAGGTTTCGAGCGAGTCAGTCGCTCTTCCTCGGGAGTGAGGTCACGCGGTGAGATCGCGATGTTCACTGGTATATAACAATAATAATGTTACAAATTCACGATAATTTTAAAATCAAAATAAATGTAAGTTGTTTTTAACACAGGCCAAGCCGCGGGGCACAGCTAGTCAAAAATAATTATTCTAAAGGCCAGTTTCACCGGTTCCTAATAATGCGTTAGATAGTTATCTGACACATGACGCCATATAAAAGCTGTCAGATTTCTTAATATTAGTACTGTCAGGAACCGGCGAAACTGGCCCTAAATATAACAATAACATAACTTACTGCTTTGAATTAAAAAAAAAAAAATGAGCCATTCAGCTTTCATCCAAACGTCGAACGTAACTCTGTTTGTGTTGTGTTGTGTAGTTTGTTGTTTGTTTAGTTTTGTGTACTTTGTTGTAACTTGTTTAATGTAAGGTTACCAACCGTATTATTACGTGCACCCCTAATGCATGTTTCAGTACTGCAGACATCGTATTCTTTATTAGAAACGATTTAAGTTTTTCATAGTCATTTTGCGGTTTGACAAAAAACAAGCATAATATTTTTCTTTTTTTTATGCTAACGATACTAAAATGACAGACGGCGTAAAATTCACATTCTCGACTTCAAATTCGACTCTTAGTTAGGAATTTTGACATTATTTTGTGAGGTAAATATAAAGAATTCGTAAACTTTTTTCTTTATTTCATTGAGTCAACCCTTTACTGTATCAGGCGCGCGCCGGAACATCGCGCACTGAACGAAGTAATAACAACGCTAGGTCGAGCGCCTTAGACACATTTTTGCTTGTATTGTCTGAGATAAACGTGGGTATTGTGTTTTTGTAAGGGAATGAAATATCTGTTACGTAGTAACTATTATATATTCTACTTTTATTTATTTTTTTATTTTATTTATTCTACTATTATATTATATATTTATATAATCTGTAGTTAAGGTAAGATGGTGCAACTCAGCCATAATCGCCACGTTGGTCGATAATAAACGTTTATTTAATTTAATTTAATAATCTTCTAAACTTATTGTTCTTATAAAAAGATGTTACTTTTGTATAATATTTCAGACTAAAAGCGTTGATAGATGACCGCACGCCTTCAATGCTCGCGAACTACAACGCTGAGTGTGAAAGAGTTCAAGAAGAAAGGTAAAATTACTTGGAAACGGGAATAATCATAAATATTTATTTCAGGTAACTTAAGAAAACATAAATGTTATTCTAAGACCAATATTATAAACACCTTATAAACTAACACATATAAATATAACTATTTTACTATAGGGACAGGGATTTTGCAGGTCTAATATCCCTGTATTTACGGTATACAACCCTTGCAGGCCAGAACTCCGGTACGAGGAACGTCTTCTTGTGCTCGACTGGAAAATTAAGTAGTTGAAAAAACTAAAATAATGACTTCCATGCCGCGCGAGTCTGTTTCAGTAGCAAGTTTGATACGTTTATCGTCATATCTCTAAGAGATACTTATCAGATCTTGATAACATTTGAATGGAAACACCTCGTAGATGAACTCTACTTATGAATAAAAGAATCATTCAAATCGGTCAACAATTGGCGGAGTAACCGGCGAACAAACATACAAAATAACATACAGACGAATTGTGAACATCCTCTTTTTTTGGAAGGCGGTTGAAGATAGTTAAGATAGTTTAAAAACTAGAACAATACGTCTAAGGAGCCAGCGCAAATAGCTCATCAAATTGTTCTGTGTTTTAGAAGAAAATTACTGATGGCAAAGGCATCGGAAGGCGGACCGCACATAGAGAAACGTCTACCAAAACGACGGTTTCCTTGGTGTGCAAGGACTAGGTAAGGATAATCGTTTTTTAAATTATATATCTGTGACGTATGCATATATCCGTTAAATATGTGTACGTTAGTCTATAGCTGACACTGTGGCACGCGAAACCTGCCAGTATTTTGCGTCACTTTTGTCATCTTCATCTAGATATTAAGTGTCACACGCCCTGTAAAGTTACCTTAGGTAGCACCACTACATAATGACTTGAAAGAGGATGAAGATATTGAGAGGGAGCGGAGGGCGTTGTCTGTTAGGGCTAATATTATAGCCGGCAGGTTTGCTCGGTGGTTGAGGGACGTTAAAATAACTTTTTTTAAGGCATTGTGTTTTTTTATATATATATCTTATAGGCTAGCGTTTGGCCACTATTTCACCTGTTGGCAAGTGATGATGCGGTCGAAGATGGTGAGCATGCTAGGCCTAGAATAGAAACTGGCTCTCAAGGATAGCTACTGGAACACATTAGATGTTTGGCGACAGATTTTCTAACTTGAGGGTGGTAGCTGGCCAGGCGGACACTAGATGGTGTCCTACCACCATGCGGGGGTTGTTGGTTTTTTAACGATGTTTTTCCTTCACCGGAGGGCCACTGAAAAGCGCACATACATTTTTCTATAGAAAAATCCATTGGTGCACGGCGGGGTTTTAACTCGGTACCTCTGGCATGAAAGCCGACCGTTCAACCGATTACGCCATCGGGCCTACATAAACTACAATTACGTACTTCTACACTTGCGCCTTGTGGGTGTCATGAATACGCGAAAACGTTACGTTTGTTTAGACGTCTGCTTAACTCTGTAACCTCATTTAATTTCCTGAACTGTTTTTGTCCATTAGGTCTCTGCTAGCCCGGCTGACCTCGCTAGCGGGGTCACAACAAGACGCCGCGCAATTGTTGGCCAAGCGAGCGTTACCTATGTTCCCGGCCGGCTTCGTCCGGATGCCTACATTACTGAGACAGGCTGAGTGAGTATTTCATGATTATCATTATCAGCCTGTATTAGTCCACTGCTGGACATAGGGCTCTCCTCTAGAACGCCACTGAGCTCGGATCTTCAACTGTCCTTTTCCAACTGCTACCAGCTACCCTGCTAAGGTCGTAATGAAAGTGAGTATTTATTAATGTTTATTCTAAGGTCACTAGATTGACCTCGCTGGCGGGGTCACAACACAACAAAACGCCGCGCATTTGTTGGCGAAGCGAACAATACGTTTGGTTCCGACCGGATGCCTACATTACTGAAACTGACTAAGTGTGTATTTACATTTTTTTATTTTTTTTTTTATTTGTATATCACAACAATTTATAATAACACGCCAAATTATTGATTGAGAATATATATATAAGTTAAAAAAAAACACGTCCGACATTATCATACTATTAGGACACATACATTTTATAGCTAGCTATCTACTAGGTAAACGTGCTACATCGTCGACCGCATCGTCACTTAACATCAGGTGAGATAGTGGTCAAACGCTTGTCTATAAATAAATAAATAAAATGTTCTTTATTCAAGTTTAAAGTGGATATGGTACTGTTATATAACTATTCTAGCAATTAGCATTACATCACTGTCCTTGTAAAATTTATACAATAATATACATGAACCTAGTTACAATTTTTTTACCAAACTATTAGCTGTTTTATATAGATACTAGAAGTGTCCCGCGGCTTCTCCCGCGTTAAAAATTTCTTTTATTTACTTAAAACTTTTTTTTTGTAAAAACAATTCTATCAATAAAGACATCAAAAAAGAATTAGCCAAATAGGTTCACCCTTTTTCATGTTATCGCGTGACTAAGGCAATTCGGGATTCATATTTATAAAACCCGAAAAACCCAAAGTTCTCTCTCAAAGTTCGAAAAATCCTACAACACGTACTTTATCTCATCTTGTTTCGCCAAACAAACTATGATTCCCCGTTCCGTATCCGGGAGGAATTTTTAGAAAATCTTTTCTGAGCGGATACCCTCGTCATAATAACTATTTGCATTCTAAATTTCAGCGCAATCCGAGACAATATTGATTTTTAGACTTTGTTACCCCAGTTTATCCTGTTAGGGTGGCATTTTGAAAAAGTCTGAAACTCGTATTTACTTATTTATTTACAGAAGTACTTGTGTGAAATGTCGAATAAAATGACTATCCAAACTTTGAACCCCCGCTTCATCCCCTTGAAGAGTGAATTTTGAAAAATTATTTCTTAACCTATGTCAGAATAACTATCTCCATGCCAAATTTCAGCGCAATCCGAAACAATATTGATTTCAGACTTTGTTACCCCTCTTCACCCTTTTAGGGGTGGAATTTCGAAAGAGCATGTAACACGTATTTACTTACTTAAGTACTTGTTAAGTTTCAAATATAAAAGACTTTCTAATCTTGTTTCTCCATACAAACTTTGAACCCCAATTTCATCCCCTTAAGGGGTGAATTTTGAAAAATCCTTTCTTAGTACTCCCCTACGTATATCCTCCAAATTTCGAAGGGGATGAAACGGGTTCATCCCCTTCAGGGGTGAATTTTGGAAAATACTTTCTCAGAGGGAACTAACTTCGTAATAACTATCTGCATGCCAAATTTCAGCACAATCCGAAACAATATTGATTTTCACACTTTGTTACCCCCATTTCACCCTCTTAGGGGAGGATTTAAAAAAAACTGAAACGTATTTACTTATTTTTTTACTCGAGCACTTGTATGAAGTTTCGAATAGAAAAGACTATCTAATCTTGTTTCTCCATACAAACTTTGAACCCCCGTTTCATCCCCTTCAGGGGTGAATTTTGGAAAATACTTTCTCAGAGGGAACTAACTTCGTAATAACTATCTGCATGCCAAATTTCAGCGCAATCCGAAACAATATTGATTTTCACACTATGTTACCCCATTTCACCCTCTTAGGGGTGTAATTAAAAAAATCCTGAAACACGTATTTACTTTTTTTTTTAACTTGAGCACTTGTATGAAGTTTCGAATAGAAAAGACTATCTAATCTTGTTTCTCCATACAAACTTTGAACCCCAATTTCATCCCCTTGAGGGGTGAATTTTGAAAAATCCTTTCTTAGTACACCCCTACGTATACCCTCCAAATTTCAAGTCTCTACGACCTGCGGTTTAGGCTGTGCGTTGTCTGTCAGTGAGTGAGTCAGTCAGTCAGTCAGTCAGTATGTCAGGACAAAGATTCTTATAGTATTAGATTATTTTATTAAGACAATTATCAATATTTATTTTTTACATACTAAATAATATATACAAAATTACTATTAATGTGTTATAGACTTAAAACCATTATGTACTGATCAATTATTCTGATGAATCTGATTAACAGTATATATACTACCTTAGTTGTAAGCTATTTACATTATAGACTATCTAGATGGGTTGTAAGAACTAACATGAAATTGGTAAAAAAAAAAAGCCAATGTACTTATTTGTGATGTTTTAGTGTGTATGTGTGTGTAAGGTGTGTGATGTGTGGTGTATGGTGTTACTCGAGTGCTGCCAAGAGTGTTTCAGTATTTGAGTAGCTTTGTGTGAGGAGAAAATCATTAGTCAGTTTATTACATTGGTATCGTGATGAAGTAATTAGCTCAACGTGCTTACTTACCCGATTGTAAAGCAATGGTCGTAGGGAAGAGAAGGTTTTAGTGCTAAATTTAGTGAGCATATTAGGTATATTGAAAACCAAGTCCCTCCTTCTTTTAGGTATAATTTTTAGGGTTCCGTACCCAAAGGGTAAAACGGGACCCTATTACTAAGACTCCGCTGTCCGTCTGTCTGTCTGTCTGTCTGTCCGTGTCACCAGGCTATAGCTCATTAACCGTGATAGTTAGACAGTTGAAATTTTCACAGATGGTGTATTTCTGTTGCCGCTAGAACAACAAATACTAAAAACAAAATAAAGTTGAAAATTAAAGGGGGTCCCCATACAAAAAACGTGTTTTTAATCGCCATCTATCTAATTAGTTTCGGCAAAATTACATAGATGGCGCTAGTAAACGAGCCCCGTCTTTCTAGATCGCGACTAAACCAAATATTCTGGGTAATATCAATTAATCAAATATATGAGGTTGAAACTCTGTTATGTTTCGTATTGTACGGAACCCTCCCTAAGTGTGCGATAAGAGACGCGATGCTGACTTGCACTTGGCCAGTTTTATTTCTATTAGTTCCTTCATTACAAATGAGTGCTGTTTGTTTCCAATGGTTTTGATAAATAACTGTCTCACAGATAATACTCCACATTCAGCGTAGAGTTGACAGGTAGGATGACGTCTAGGTTTAAAAGTCATCACTTTCAATAGTGCTCGATGCGCCCTCTCTACTTGAATAATATAGGATTGGGCAGCTGAGCCCCACACGGTCAAGCAATACGTCAATATTGATTGAGCTAGAGCATAGTACACTTTAATTAAATCTTTAAGTCTCATTACAAAACCCTGCCGGATAATGTTTTAATATGATTTGCCCATGGTAAGTGTTGATCAACTGTAATACCGAGGTATTTTATCACATTCGTTTTAACTAATTTATCACAAAGGCACGTTGTAGTTCCGTTGCAAGTTGCTTTATGTATTCTAAGTTCAAGATCGTACTTGGGCTGGGTAAAATTGTTAATAGTGAAGGTAACATATTTAGTTTTTGATATGTTTACTGATAGTAAATTAAGCCTTATCCAATTACATACAGTATGTAGACCTTGATTTGCGGTTTGTTCAACTTTTTCATCAGCGTATGTTGTTACACTCCCGTTTGTCAGGTTCTTGTCGCATAACTGGTTAATATTTATCAAGAATAGCGTGGGACCCAGTATGTTCCCTTGAGGATGCTCCTTATCATCGGCTCTAGCAGGTAAATAGAGCTCCGCTGCATACGCAGTACGTAAAATTAGAAACTTGACTGACGAATCCACTGCTAGATTGGTTTACTTTAGCTACTTCCACAGTATAATGTCCTATGGCATTTTATTGTGGGGGAAAGCCGCCGAAATCCAATCTATATTTGTTTTACAAAAAAGAGCTATTCGATCTATATATACCATGAAGTCGCGAGACTCACTTCGTGAAAAATTTAAGGAGATTAAAATTCTCACAGTGGCATGTCAATATATATATGAAAATATTATGTATGTACGCAAAAATTTGAATGATTATGATAAGAGGTCCGATGTACCTAATGTACATAATTTCAATACAAGACACAAAAATAGATTAATTTTACCTCAATTCAGGTTGTGGAAAGTTAGTGGTTCTTTTTTGGGGAACTGTATACGATTTTATAATAAACTTCCTAAAGATATTGATCAACTGTCTATGAGCAGATTTAAAACCTTTGTAAAATCCAATTTAATGAAGAAATCGTACTATACATTAAATGACTATATGAATGACAAAAATGCTTGGCCTGAATGCCCCAAGCTCCAAGATATAATATAAATTGTATGATAACATAATTATTTGTTGTAAATTTAAAAAAATATTTAATATGAATTTAAAAAAAATGAATTAAAATAAGTGACAAGCCCCATAGAGTTTCTTGGTGTTTCTTCTCTGATGGGAGTACTTCCGAAACACCAGTAGATTCAACAGTCAATCAGTTTTCATCTTTTGTTTGCAGATCTAGGGTTGCCTGAGACGGTATTATGCAGCTGATAGACGGACAATCGGTTCCATTCGGAATATGATTTGTACTGCAATTAGTCTGCATTGTATTTATTTATTATGTTTCATTATTTCACAATTTTTTGGATAAAAATTGTCTGAAGTACTGAAACATGCACTGGGTTGCGGGTGCACGTAATGGTTGGCAACCCTACATTAATCAGGGGAATTAAACATGTGTTTTAAGTGTGACGTTCGACGTCTAGATGAAAGCTGAATGGCTCTTTTTGTAAATTCAAAGCAATAAGTTATGTTTCTGTTATATCTATAATATTTTTTATTGAATATGATCCGTTTAATGTTATTTGACGTGTGTAAGTGCAAATTTTTAATTTGCCCATATACTGAACAAATGCTTTGACTTTGACTTTGACTATCTAGCATTAAAAAAGAAAAAAAAGTGTCTACAATAAGAATTCACAATATAGTTCTTTCTCTAAATGTTGATATAATATTTGTACACTGATATTAATATTCTACTTTCAGCCTCAGCAAAGAAATCAAAATAACAGACATGAAGAGGCAGCGACTCAACTCTGCGTCCCAGCCCACAGCCGCTGTCATACAAACTGTACCACAGACTAATCCCTTCCCGGAACCCATACAATTCCCAAGCTCGCTCACCGTCACCACAACTACCAAAACATCACCGGAAAAGACGGAGCCACCGCCTTCCAACCAAGCAGTAATTGAGAAATACAACACTGCCTCCATCTATGATAGAATTGAACAATCATTATCGAGAAATAAAGAGCTTACAATCGAAAAGGAAAAGAGAGATGAAACGAACGAGGACCTGTACCTACCACCCAATAATATTGGCAGCATAACGATCACTCCAGTACCGAATCAAGCTAAAGAAAAACCAGCTAAATCAAGCGTTATAGTGACGGATAAACCTGGTCTAATTCGAGTCAAATCTCCGGCAGCTTTGAACGACATGGTCAATAAGAAGAAAAAGGAAGATATGAAAGTTATTAAGAAACAAGAGAAAGTTTCCAATAGTAAACGAGTGGAATCTCCGTTACACATAGACACAAGTTACCAACCGAGTAAAAAGGATCCTAGTCCTAAGCTCTCGGATGGAAGCAAGTCTGAAGGTAGTAAGAATGTGGATAGTAAAAAAGATGCTAATCAGAAGGCTAAAGACGAAATCACCCAGAAACAGATTGAAACCATGCGAGTAGCTGAAAACAATATCCCCCGTCCTGCTCTAATTCCCGTTCATCATTCACCTACGTTTGCTAAACCTGACAAACGGCCTCCGGAAGGTAAAAAGAAGAAGGACGTTATAGTGGTTTCAGACGTGGACCCTTTAAGTGATAGTGCGGAACCATTGAACGTTGATGATAGTTCGAGTGACGTAGAAGTGATTGAGACCGACAAAAGTGATAGTTTAGTGCCTTCGCAGGACAAAAAAAGTGTAAAGAGTGTGCCAAAGGTTCCTGAGGAGGAAGACTGTCCAGATTTTGATACATTGCTGAGAGGTATACAGGAAATGAAGGTGAGATTACAATCTCTTATTTTATAAAAACAATATTTATATAGTATTTAAGGCTCAATGCAAACTGAATTGGCACTGACGCGATGCCACGAGACGATCAGTTTGAATAACAAGACATTATAAATCTTAATCAATGTTACAAGATATAGAAACGCTTGGTAGAATGAACGAGGTGTGTAATCGCGAACTGACGCGCGTTGGCGCTAGCAGTCGCTCGCGGTGCTCGGCCGGCACGCGACCGTGCGAGACGGCGCCAGGTGACGCGCGCCGTTGCAAATTCTGTGCTCGTCGCGTCGCGTCGCTGCCAATTCAGTGTGCATTGAGCCTTGCATGTATGCATATTCAATATGTCCAAACATCTGATCAGATTTAAATAATAAATAAGGTATGACTTGAATCCTGCATCTTCAACTCTAGAAAGTAGACATAATAATTTTCATCATTTTCAAATTTCAGTTATCTTTCTACAAATCAATTCTCATTTGGTAACTGAGGGTATAATATAGTTATAACCATGGGAACAATACATTTTAATAGTTAATTAATGATAACTGGAATTTAATTTAAAAACATCCTCACATTGCATCAAATGAGATTCTAATGTCTATGGATCTTATCAGTTTCAATTAAAACGAAACCCTAGAAAAGTTATATATTGTGAACACTTGATTTACTACTCTAAAATATTGTTATTTATCTCAATGTTAAAATCTAGGGCATTGTGGTCTTGAGCAGATAAATCTTTCATTACCTAATGCATAAATTTGCGTGCAGATTGCAAAAATTTAAAGTTATTATTATTTAATATTGCACTATCTAGTTAAAAATATCAAAGTCTAAATTTATTCTATAAATATTAGATGAGGCATGTGTTTTCGAAAGATTGCTTGCATTGGCTTCTGCGACACAGTCTAAACTACTGAAGCAGAAGGTACAAATAATTATTATTCTGAAACAAAGCAATTTCATATTTTTAACGGACTTTATAAAAAATGATTCTCAATTGAACCATATATGTTTTTTTTTTAAATGTGTGTTCGTTGATAAATTAGTTTTTATTATTAGTTTATGATGATTTTATTAGTTTATGAACCGATTTTGATGATTATTTTTTGTTAGAAAGGAGATATTTATTGGGTGGTACCATAGTCATTTCATCGAGATCTGATAAGTATCTCCAGAGATATGGAGATAGACACCGCAAACTTGGTACTGAAAATTAACAGTGCAGCATTGAAATTGGTTCTTTTGGTTTTTTAAAAGATCTTATGCAACGCAAATGATTTGTGCTACGTAGTATAATTAGAAATATGCCAGTGCCTTACATTATTATTATTTTATGTCCAGCATTCACAAGAGCAAAAGTTCAACAGTAATTCATATGGAGGAGTTATTACTACTGGTAATTATAATATAACTTCGCTCATATGTTTGTGGTGGTTGCATTTAGTATTTTATCTAGAGATATGCGACACAGCTAAGCAGTATGATGGGGAAAGTCCACACATCCGAAAAATATCACTTAATTTGAGCAATAAATAATGAATAAAATTGCTATGTTAGTTATTGATGGATTGTTCCCTCTCTCTTTGAGATACCTCGCATATCTCTGGAGATAAATCCAAGATTTTTTATATACCTTTAATTTTCTTGCAGTAGCACAAGTTGCAGTAATTATTTGCACTTCTGAGCGATTTTTAATTGCATAATTTGCTTTTACCTTTAACGGTGATGTAAATAGTACTTATTTGGTTGTATTTAATATAATTTTAATACTCTTAGTTATTACATCTTAATATCATATCAGAGTAATTTTAAAAATGTATTACTTAGTCGCTATTTTTTGTCTTTGTAAATAGTACCTGAAGCATTAGCTTTCTATTTATTCAAAAGTGGATTATAACATACCTAATATGGTGGTTGGGAGTATGTTTATTTTTTTAGTTGCCAATATTTATTAATAACAATGGGATTGAATATAAAAGTCCCATTTAAAAAAATCTTTGTAGAGCAGAAGTTAAACATTATAACATAAATGTATATTGAGAAATCTTTCGTTCATAATAACACAGTTTTCCGTTTAGAGTGGTGTTCAATGTATAAACTGAGGTTAAACCGTCCACAATTTAAACCACAAGACCAACAGGCCGCATTCGCTGTGGATTAGAATTAGTGGATGGTCTAACTACAATTATTAAATTATAATAAATATTTAAAATTAATGTATTAAACATCACCTGTAAAGTATTGTGAGTGTTATGTTGCGATTACACTTTATATATAGTTAGCCCGTATTTGAGTGTTAGAATAATTTCCTTTAATTCAGGCACCTGATGCATTTAACACACTGGTTGTGACTATAATACGAGCCAACTTTCTCTCTGAATAGTTTAAAAGAAGTTGAGAAGAAAGAGAAAATAAATAGATTGAATAGAAAGGTAATCGGCATTGGGTGTCCGAATACCTTGAGACATAAGGATGTTAAGTCTCACATGCCCTATAATTTCACTGGACACTTTGCCATTTAAACAAAAAAAATCATTTCTATTTCAAGGATGAATGAATTAGCAAAGTGGTGGTACCGCCCCAGGCGGACTAGCAGAAGTCCTACCACTACAAAAATTTATATATTGATATGTACAAATGTATGCTGGCAAAATCAAAATCTTGCCTTGCCAACTGGCCGGTGTTTCCAGGCTCTTAGATACTTACACGTTTATATCATTTCTTCTCGCACTTTGCCCGCTTAGAGTTTAGTAAATAATCTATAGCACTAATAAGGTTTTCTTGATCAGCAAAGCACGAGAGTTCAAAGTTCGCGCGGACCATTTTTGGGGCAAACAATCACAAGAAATATTAATAATGTGAAGAAATAGTTGTTGGCCTGGTGAGATGGCGTTCGTACATCATTTTTAATGTTGATTCATGAACTTCATCTGTGCTAAAACTACGTTTAATCACGGTGATATAATATAACAGTATTGTGACTTTATACAAACGGTCGGAATGCGAGTCATGCTTACGTCCTCAAGTTCGGTACGCACTCGGTACACAGCTCACGATGAATGTCATCTGTGAATGCGCCGCAGTGACGAACGAACCGTGTGATGGTACGGTCGTGTAACAAGCGTGCGAATTGTAAATATTTGATTGAATATATATTCTACTTAACATGTAAATACTGTACGCGGCAGCCTTATCGCGTGTTACGTACCGAGCGGTGCCGCGCGGCACGCTTGTATTGATTTCAAGGACAGGGCCGAGTCACGATTCTGATATATTATATTACCGTGGTTTTATAGTCTTGCTATAATACTCGTCACCTAAAAAGAAAGCTGGAAGAGAGTGGAGAAACATACCCCATGTTTGCGTACCCATAGGTACACTCGCGCACGAATGTATACACAGCGCGGGAAAGCAAAGCTCGACTGACGAACCAATAGTGCGCCGGCAAGTGACCCGCCCGCCCGCGACATCCTCATGCCACCAAATAGCTGATAACCGATAAATCGGCTATTGCCATAGAGATTAATGTAAACTGGAGCCGCCCATCACAAACTGACTTAGAGCCGAGCGCGATTGTGCGTGAGGAGTGCTTACGCTAATACTAATAAGTAGCGAATGCAGATACGGCACTGCGTCTTTCTAATAACGTAACATTAAATTACTTTATTTCGACTGGTTTTTTCGGTTCGGTACATTTCGTCTGCCGCTCGGCAACTACCGTTCGCACGTGACGTGCGTCAAAGCAATACTAAACGAGGTGTAGAGTCAGCTCTGTAGGTCATTAGGACGTAGAGCGAGTTCGCGACCCGTAATCTAGTACGTAGTACATGTACATCGATGACTAATGCACAGCTTGACCGCCAGCGTGCTTTTTACGTGACGCGTATTATACTACACATCGTCTCGTACCTACTATTAAATCATTGAAAGAGTAGTAGCAGGCGTCCATTTGTAACATGGGATGTTTTTCTTTCAAATGTAGGGTATCTATCTAGCTTTCTCCAGTGAGATGTGGTGGTAAACTCCTTCTATTCGGGGCCAGTTTCTGCGGTCCCTGACTGCCTGATAGCCTTTTAGATTTGGAACTTATTTGCAAGATGGCATATAAACTACAAAAAGTCTAAAGTCAAAGCATTTATTCGGTATATGGGCAAATTAAAAATTTGCACTTACACACGTAAATTACATTAAATAGATCATATTCAATAAAAAAAATATAATAGATATAACAGAAACATAACTTATTGCTTTGAATTTACAAAAAAAAACAAAGGTATTGATCCATTCAGCTTTCATCTAGACGTCGAACGTCACACATAAAACTCATGTTTAATTCCCCTGATTAATGTAGGGTTGCCAACCGTACTATTACGTGCACCCGCAACCCAATGCATGTTTCAGTACTTCAGACAATTTTTATCCAAAAAATTGTGAAATAATGAAACATAATAAATAAATAAAACGCAGACTAATTGCAGTACAAATCATATTCCGAATGGAACTGACTGTCCGTCTATCTACAACTTTATCTATAATCTTTCTACCCTTATCCCACTTAAGTGAGTCAGTGCAACATGTCATTATCTTCTATTTGAGTATATCTGTACTCATTTTTGTGTCCACTTATTTTACATCCACATTTTCCACCACATAGTTAATCCATACTTTCTTCGGTCTACCTCTTCCTCTATAGCCGTTGTCGGTTGTTGTCCCGTGGTCTTCACTTCTCATAATATCTCCATACCAGACTAGCCTATTGCTATATAATACTAAGACTATATACCCTCCAAATTTCAAGTCTCTACGACCAGCGGCTTAGGCTGTGCGTTGTCTGTCAGTCAGACAGCATGTCAGAACAGAGATTCTATAGTATTAGATAAAGTCCCCGTCACGAGAAGCTATAAATTATGTAAACAAACATCTTTTACTAAGTAAACATTTTATACTGCGAGATAATAATAAATTGACCATATTCAATCGACATGAAATATAGACGGGTTATATGAAAGTAACAACCTATTTAATTTAGTCGGATCACATTTTAACGACGCAAAGCGCTATCGTTTGTGTTTCTTGGTACCGGACGCAGGGATTGTAAACTATCGGGACGCCATTTTGAAATAAACGCGTCATTCGAGTTTCGAGTTTATTTTCACAAATTCATTTTTTTTGTTGGTCCAAATGTTGTGAACTCCTGAACACTTATTTACATAATTTATAGCTTCTCGTGACGGGGACTATAGTTGTATAACAAACAAATTATACTACTATATAATTTATTGTTTATTTTATTATACTTTAGAAGTGGATTATAACAACCCCCCCCCCTCCCCCCTCTTTCCCTTTCCGTCTTTATTAATTGCCCTTTTGTATATATTTTTTTAATTAATATGATTCGATGAAATATAATTGAGCTTTCTACATTTTGACCTTACATAATGATGGCGGCCTCCTTAATTCTCATTACATTACATGATGGTACCAATGTGCGAAGTCGCTGTAAAACATCTTCGACGATTCATAATAATTAGTAATGATATCAGTTAAAATCATTAATATCAAATAGCCTATCAATAAATCACTGTAACATAAATCATTATGCATCTGACAGCCTGTACAGCCTCATAGCATGCTAATGCTATGAGGCTGTACGCGCACTGTGACTTTTATTCGTCAATATGTAAACAACACCAATGTAGCACTACATTCAGCGTAATGCGAAAAAAAATCGTTCCTATATTTTGTACGAATTTATCTCGCAATGAATTAATCGTAGTACGCGCTTTCTTAAAGTAAATCAACTAAAATATTCAGTACCCTTGGTACGAGTTTTCATACCAAACTCGATATCGTACAAACAAATGTTGTATGAAAAACAGTACAGCGCCTCTAGTGGTTTTCACACTGCACTAAATTTAGACCAATCAGGGAGCCTGAATAAGTCGAAAACTATGTGAGATCTGTCAAAAGCGTTTACGATGAAAACTCGTACTAAGGGTACTGTATTTGATATCTTTTTACTAATTGCCTCCTGCTCTCTTCTAGAATGTATCTACCATGAACCATTTGTGTGCTTATTTTTATTTCATCCAAGTTCTTCGCTTTTAATCTAGTAGCTTTTCCAAGTTTGTATTGATGTGTATAATAACATATTAATTAACATACAAATATATTTTTGTTACAGCCCAGAACGAACTCCATTGAAGAAATGGACAAAGCTAACCCTATCACTGGTATGGTATCTTCTACTTTATATATATATATATATATATATATTTATTATATATGTTATAGGCTAGCGTTTGAATATCTCACCTGTTGGTAAGTAATGATGCGGTCGAGGATAGTAGCATGCTAGGCTACAATGGGAACTAGCTTTCAAAGATACCTGCCGGAACACATTAGATGTTTGGCGACAGATTTTCTAACTTGAGGGTGGTAGCTGGTCAGGCGGACCATAGATAGTGTCCTACCACCATGTGGGGGTTGGGGGTTTCTTGACGATGTTTGTCCTTTAATGTCCTTTAGCGGAGGGCCACTGTGAAAAGTGCACATAAATTGTTCTATAGAAAAAATCCATTGGTGCACGGAGGGGATACAACCCGGTACGGTACCTGTGGCTTCAAAGCCGACCATTCTCCCACTACACCACAGCTGGGCCCACACTTTTGTTAATTTTAATTACTTCAAGCTTTTTATTGAACTTGTTTTTTCACATCTCCAATTCTTCAGTCTTACGACGAAAGTCTTCGATCTTTGCGTCCTAACCGGTCATGACATACGGTCACAGATTATATAATAGTTACTACGTAACAGATATTTCACTCCCCTACAAAAATATAATACCAACGCTTATTTTAACCTACTGTCAGACAACACAAGCAAACATGTGTTTAAGGCGCTCGACCTTGCGTTGTTATTACTTCGTTCAGTGCGCGATGTACCGGCGCGCGTCCGATACAGTAAAGGGTTGACTCAATGAAATAAAAAAAAGTTTACGAATTAGTTTTATTTACCTCACAAAATAACATCTAAGTCCCTAACTAAGAGTCGAATTTTAAGTCGAAAAGTGAATTTTACACCGTCTTGTCATTTTAGTATCGTTAGCATAAAAAAAATAAAAATATTATTCTTATTTTTTGTGTAACCCTCAAAATGACTATGAAAAACATAAATCGTTTTTAATAGAGAATATTATAGTAGTTATCCCGTCATTATCAAGACGCTGAACTGGAAAGGACGAGGCATACACATCAATGGCGAAAACCTCACACCTGAGATTTGCGGACGATATCGTTATCATGGCTGAAACCATACAGGACTTGCAATACATGCTGACCACCCTTGCTGATTCTTCGGCACGCATTGGTCTCCGGATGAACTTGGATAAGACCAAGATCATATTCAACGAACATGTTATTCCGGAACCAATTGCCTTTAACGGAGCCCCCCTCTCGAGACTGTTCAAAAATGTCTACCTTAGGCAAACATTGCAATTAGGTAGAAACAATTTCGAGAAGGAAGCCTGCAGCTGGGATGGGCAGCATATAGAAAACTACGTTAAGTCTTTTACCACAATTAATACCACAGAGCCTAAAGACAAAAGTCTTTAATGAGTGTGTCCTACCTGTAATGACATACGGAGCCGAGACGTGGAAACTGACGGTGCGACTGATCCACCAATTAAAAGTCGCTCAGCGAGCTATGGAAAGGGACATGCTCGAAGTATCTCTGAAGCCGGGTCCATACACTTGGTGTATGCCACAAACACAAACAAAGTTCCAAACATCGACCGCAATCGTCAAACACAAACAGTCATCCTCACGCTTAACGAACGTGTTCGAACGTTTGATCGAGCCTTTGATGTGTGAAAAAACCGACACCGACCCCGAACAGCGGCGAACACAAACAGGAACAGGCAAACACATACAAACACCCATCCACATGTAGGTGTTTGTTGTTTGCTGTTTGCCATTGTTTGCCAAGCGTATGGACCCAGATTGAAAGATCGAATTCGAAATGAAGTCATCCGACAGAGAACCGGGGTTATCGACATAGCTCAAAGGATTAGCAAGCTGAAGTGGCAGTGGACTGGTCACATCTGTCGTAGAATCGATAACCGTTGGGGTAGACGTGTTCTAGAGTGGAGACCACGGCTCGGTAAACGGAGCGGAGGACGCCCTCCAGCTAGGTGGAGCGATGATATACGCAAGCTGGCTGGCAGCGGTTGGAAACAAATAACCGAAGATCGAGCTCAGTGGCGTGCCATAGGAGAGGCCTATGTCCAGCAGTGGATGAATTGAAGCTGTTAATGATCCCGTCATTTGAATAATAATATACGTTGCGCGCGCGTGAGCAGTGACAACCGACTGGCGGATACCACCGCCGGCGGTGCTCGAAAGTTTAGGTATAAAGCGCAGGAGCTATGGGCGAGTAAGGGAGGCCTAATACGGTGCTGAGACGTGGACACATAGGGTTGTACTAGTTTACAAATTTATAGTCACTTTGCGAGCTATAGAAAGGTCTATGCTCAAAGTTTCTTTGGAGGATGGAATCCGAAATGAAGTGATCCGACAAAGAACTAAAGTGATCGACATAGCTCAGCGGATTAGCGAACTGAAGCGGCAGTGGGCCAGCCATATCAGCCGAAGAACCCACAACCGTTGGGGTAAACGTTTTCTTGAGTAGAGGCTGCGTTTCGACAAACGTAGTGTAGGACGCCTTCAGACTAGACGGAGCAATGATCTTCGCATGGTGGCTGGAAAGAGCTGAATGAGAGTTGCCGAAAATCGTATTCAGTGGCGTGCACATAGAGAGGCCTATGTCCAGCTGTGGACTAATATAGGCTGCTGATTATGATGTTTTAACCATATTATTATTTGTTCTGTGATTTAACTGAAAAATGAAATCCATCAATTTTGTCGTATCGATAGCACCATCGCACCGTGGCTTAATTGGTCAGAGCACCTGTGCTGGTTTCCCAAGGGGGTGCGGGTTCGAGTCCCGTCGGTGCGATGACATTTTGGATTATGTGTAACAATGTACAAAAAACAAAGTTTGTAACACTTCATAAATTATAATATATGATTTAACTTGTTGTACCTGAATGCTTGTGTAGTTAAAATCTTGGAAGCTAAATAATGAACCAATACTGACGCTCGTTGGGACCCATTCAAATTTTGTTATTTGATAAGCCAGCGTTTGACCACTATCTCGCCTGGTGGTAAACAATATCTTGGGTAATAATTTAAAAAAAAAAATTCTAAATTGAATAATATTTTCGTAGACAAAAATGGAATGAATACTTTTTAACCGACTTCCAAAATGGAGGTTCTCAATTCGTCTGTGTTTTTTTGTATGTATATTACGCGATTACTCCGTCAATTGTGAACCGATTCGAACGATGTTTTTTTAATCGGTAGGGTACATTTCCGACGTGGTCTCATTGTAATTTCATCAAGATCTGATAAGTATCTCCAGGGATATGACGATGAACGTCTCGAACTGCTACTGAACCTGACTCGCGGGGCATGGAAGTCGGTTGTTTTAGTTTTTAAACTATCTTAATTATGTTCTAAGAATTTCGAAAAAAATTGTGGCGTAGTAAAAAGGTTGCCCAGAAACAAATATTGAAGAACTGTTTCCTATTTCATTGGTTTTAATTTCAATTTCAGGCAAGTATTTTGAATTTGTCAGAAAACATTTATAGAAACCATAAAGTCATAATAGCACTTTATTATGAATGTAGTCTATTTAAAGTTTTTAATGTTTTTTTTTTTTTCAGGTTGACCCCACACACCATACAGGATGATTTAATCATGACGGTTGTTTGTTATATATTGCACGGAACATAGTTTAATTACGGGGTAGATGTGTATGTATAAAGGGGGATTCACGCCTAGCACGAATATTACGACATGACATGACTTGAGAAAATTATAATTTTTGCATGACTAAAAATGTGATCAATGATTTTGTTTTATACTTTATTTTTATTTTGTTTTATTATATGCTAGAAAAATATGTATTATTTTAGTGCTTTATTTTCTTTTTTAAGGCGCACTGGTTACTTTTATTGTCACAGTCAATGTATTAATGTGATCACTAAAACTATGTTAAGTTATTTTTGTCTGTTCTTTACGCTAGCATGTTTGGATTATGAAAGAAAAAAGGATTAGTATTACTTCATAATAGATTACAAAATCAAGAATTTTATGTTTTAAAATTATGTTGTTATTTTCGTGCTGGGATTGGAATATGAGCAAAAGATTTACGCTGAGATGCAAAAAATATAATACCGTAACCCGTGAAAATACCGGGATAAAATATAGCCTATGTTACTCGCTGATAATGTAGCTTTCTGTTAGTGAAAGAATTTTTGAAATCGGTCCAGTAGTTTTTAGTTAAATCGTAACAAACAAAAAATCAAACCTTTTACAATATTAGTTTAGGGTTCTATCAACAAATTATCACAATAATATTACACTTAACACTTTTAGGTCTGTCTTTTCTGTATATTTTACTTTATACCAGATAGGCAATTATTTGACCACTATCTCAACTGATGATAAATGACGATGTGGTCGACGATGCCTAGAGGATGATATATAAAAGTAGAATATATATATATATATATATATATTGACATTGACACTTGCCAAGAGGCGAGATAGTAATCAAATGCTAGCCTACAAATACTATAAACAGCAGAAAGATACCTACCGTAGACACGAGTATCGACGATATAAATTTCAATTAGTTACCTACACGTTCCTGAGAAAAAGAGTCTTGACAGTAGAATATATATATATATATATATATATATATTCTACTTTTTCTTTTATTATTATTTTGTTTTTACAAATATCTAAAATATGTTTATTGTCTACCGTCTCATTAAGCGTTTAATCAATCTTTTTACTGCCATAAACTGCCGCAAAGTTCATGTTTAAATTAATCTTAATATATATAATTTTTCTACCTAACAAACCACATAAGTAGACCTAAATTTAGCTTTTAACTTACGGTGCAAAAGTTCAAGAGAAATGTCTAAGTTTTTAGTGAACGCTAATTTCACTGCCTATACGAACATCTGTCTTGTCAGTCTGAATTATTTCACTATTCCTTAATCTGAACTAATCTGTTCTTCGTAGGTAGATACGTGTAGGTTAGGTTAGTTAAATTAGATAAGTTGTTTTTTTATCAATCAATCAATCAATTCAATCAGATGTGGTCGAGGATGTAGAACACGCTAGGTCTAAAATAGTCTGACTCTCAAAGAATGTTTTCCTGATTATGTCACCTTACATAGCTTACATACCGGAGTAGGATCCTAACAAATTCTGAAGCCATTCAATCTACAGTTTGTTTAATGATGAGAGTATATACAGCAGCCAATCTTGATACTTAGTAAATATCTTAATTACTTAGTAAACGGGAGCGGCTCGCTTGACCGCGCTCTATCATAACAATCTACCATCCAATTTAGATAAATAATATTAATAAATAAATATCTTTATTGAGGCAAATACTACATCATATATGAAATTCTTAAAATAATGGACTCCTGACACCTAAACTAGGCTCGAAACCCGTGGTATGATAGTTATAGATGCTGATAGTTTATTATACCTGTATTTTATTTTTTTTAGGCTTTGTACAGTTTTTTCTATTCATATACGTACCTAGGTAGGTTTATAGAGGTCTATATAATGTATATATAAATGAATCTCTATTTCCCTTGGTCACGCCATAACATGAGAATGGGTGGACCGATTTTGCATTTTTTTTGTTGTTTGTAATTTTCAGGACATGTTTTATGAAATAAAAATTTAAATAAATGATTTGTTTAACGCGGGCGAAGCGCTCAGCTAGTTTTTTCATAAAAAAATTAATATTTTGCATCTCAGCGACATCTAGTTAAATGAAAGCCGCAACTTTTCATTTTATAGTCTACCTACACTAAGATTGTATAGAAGATATTTTGTATAAAGTGTAGGTTTATTTCTTTCCATAATATACAATTTTATATATGAATACTGCTCCACGTAGCTAAGAGAGTTTTTACCTTATATTTTAACTAATGTATTTCAGTGATTTTAAAATCTCCTTATTAACAGGAGCTTTTACAAGTATTCAATTGGTACGATTTACATACAAAAGTATAATGCAAAAATACGAGTAAATGGAGCAAAAACTTGGAAATCACATCTATTGGTCTTACATAAGTCTTTATTATGGTAAATTATATTTACCTTGACTGAGAATCAAAATAATTTCAGTGCAACAATAGTATATGTAACGATTATTTCGTCAGTGGAAGCATGGCCTTATTCGTGTTTTTTTTTTATGTGATCAATTTATTTTTATGTAACTAGTAATAGATAATTCTCGTTATCTAAAGTCAAAATCTGTATACTCTATGCGGCTGTTTAAAAAAGAGACCAAAGTTCAATTGGTATTATTTTAAGCGCTTTAAATTCTATAGTTACTTGCGTGCCTTTAATACTTAGAGGCTTATTTTAAGTAGCATGTAATATAATTTGCAAATGACTAAATTGTATATTTTTAAATAAAATCATGAGATAAAATTAAAAATGAAGGTAGTTGGAAAACGCCTGAAAATTTCGTAGGTGGCCAATAGATGGCGCTAAAGTAAAATTTGTTAGCGGCCTTGCTTATAGACACCCTTAGGTCTTTAGGCCACTTATCCGTATCGTGTTTGATTTTAATAAGGTTCTTATCCGGTTTGGCCATCCTAATAATTGTATGATCGTTTGTGCACTCATGCGTATATACGGTTCAAGCTCGATTCGGGAACGAGTCGCTTTAAATAAATGTTGAATATATTTGTCGAAATACGAATCAGATACGGTTAAGTGGGCAAACGATATATACAGACTTTATACAGACATTTAACAGTGTTTATAAATCGGTGATTGTGGAGCAGTAATATATATTGAAAACATCCTGTGAACGAAGGAAATATGAATGATCTATAGATTTAAATAATCAGTCAAAGACAATTTTGTTTATAATTGTGCGAAAAATATTGTTTACTGTAAAATTCCAAATTAAACCCATTGTAATGATAGTTAATAAATATTTATAATTAATAGCATATTTGTGGTTTTATTTTTAGTTCATTATATAGGTATCTATTTATTTTAATAGGTATATTAATTATTTATTCATTTATTTCAGAATATTAATTCCATATAGTGCATTACTTATACATACACAGTTACAATTATTAAAAACATAAAAATAAAATAAAAGTATAAACTAGGTTAGTACACACAAAAATCAGATTGATGATGCATCGCTGTTTCACTCGCTGTATCAGTGGTTTAAGCTGTTTCAGCCAGTGATCCATGATACATGATCCCTAATGGCTCCTCTACATGATGGGCCATCATGTTGGTCCATCGTAGTGGGCCACCATATAGAGGGCGTAGTGGCGTAGGCTGGCTTGTGGTGCGTACGATGGCGGCGGAATGGCCGCGGTGTCGGTTTTTCGTCCACACATCAAAGGTAGTGGGCCAGCGATGGCGGTACGCATCTACACGTCGGCCATTACTCAGTTAATTGTACGTGCTAAATAAATATATATATATACATTTATATACAGTGTGGAAATTAAACTCAGGCCCTGGAGGGAAACTACTTTAAATCCTTAAGCTAGCTCATTTTACTTAAAGGAGACATTCCTTTATATTTGAAAAGAAACAAATCTGCATTAAAAGATTTTTTAAACTCGCTTGCTTCGCCCGGGACTCGAACCAACTAAAATTAAAAAAAATAAACACCCTTTATTTTATTATACTAATCGGTAGTATTAATATTCAGGATAAAGTTTCTCTAAAAATGTTTGGTTACTGTTCACTTTTAACAAGTAAAAGACACGTAACAGTTCTGTTATCTCTCCAACACTCAAAGACTTCGTATGAAGTACACGCTTGCTAATTTATCGTTAAGTACCTTGTTGAAATCTTCGATAAGAAAATTGTTCAATGGTGGTAATACCTCTATGCACATTTCCTTCTTACATGATCCGAGGCGTTCAGTGGAGAAGTTTAAAAATGGAACGTTTGACTTTGTTTGCAATGCGGGACAATAATTTTAAAATTCGAACGATTTTTATCAACAGATTTTATTTAATTAGTGTTGAAGAAGAAGAAAATCGTTTATTTGGCAAAAACTCACATGATAACAAATTCAAAAACACTAAATATTATAATAATGTAAACATACAAAAAACAGGAACATAAAACAGATAAAAATGAGGTGAGGTGCCAAAAAGGCTTAACTCAGCACATATGTCTGAGGTTGCACACCTAGACGCTGGTTTTCAGCTAAGCCTGCGGGTGTTGGACTAGTGCGAAAACATATATATATATATATATATTAAATATTATATATAATAAATATACAATACATATTAGTAAATAAAAAATATATATGCATACAATATATATACAGTTTTAAACAACATTAAACGTCCTAACTAATTACTAAAGAAAGAAAAAGAAAATAAAAATTATAAATAAAATAAAATAAACACATATAAATGCTGGATACAAATGCAATCTATCTATATATAATCTATGGTTTATGGCAAGAGAAGGGAAATAGTTTAATGGACAAAATGTCATATTTATACATACTACTATACTAATTATTATGATGCTACTGATTATTATGTTATATAAACGACATATCTTTATTTATATCACCATGTTTCCGCTGCTCGGCTACCAAGTACTGTTTTAATTTGTGTTTAAATAAACTTAAGGTTTTTATGTTTCTAATTGGTGGTGGAATGTTGTTCCAGCACTTGCTAGCGGAGTAGCGGAAAGAGCCACGAAAGTTGGCTGAACGGTGATGCGGTGTGGAAAGCTGTTTGGAGACATACCTAAGAGAGCATGATCTCCTCTGAGAAATCTAATTGAGCTTGTCGTATAAATATATGGGTTCTTTAAAATTAATGACACCAAAGAGTAGAGAGGCAAGGTGAAGTTTACGACGCGATTTCATTTTAAGGGTATAGATTTTGTTTAGAAAGGGTGTCACATGACTTCTGGTAGGAATGTTGAAACAAAATCTTGCACATGCATTTTGCACCCTCTGTACAAGACGTTGGGTTCTAGCTAGTAAACGAGAGCCATATACAGTATCAGCGTAATTAAGCTTTGAAAGTACGAGTGATTCTACTAATTGTATACGGAGTTCTTCACTTATGTAAGGTCTGAGCTTATATAAAGTTTTTAACCTGTAAAAGCAATTTCTTACAGACTCAGCGATATGCTCTTCAAATCGCAGATTAACATCAAACTTCAAACCCAAGTTGCGCGCCACATATACCCTTTCAATTTTCTCACCCATTAAGGTTATCTCAATAGAAGGTGGCAACAGGGATAGTTTGTGTTTAGTGCCTAAAACCATGTATTTTGTTTTTATTGGGTTAAGTAAGAGACAATTTTTTGTAGACCATTTTACTATCCTGTCTAGGTCACCTTTAAGTTTGTGTATGGCTGTGTCTATATTTTCTGGAGCAAAATCGATGTACAATTGAATGTCGTCCGCATATATGTGATACTTAGAATGTTTAATGCAATTAATAATATCGGCACTGTAGAGAGTAAATAAAATTGGTCCCAGAATAGACCCTTGCGGGACACCTCTGTTTACTTCAGTCGGAAACGAATTTAAAATAGCACCAGAACTTTGCTTTAACTCGACATGTTGCCAACGGTTACTTAAATAGCTGTCAAACCACTTTATAGCTGATGAGTCAAATCCGTAATAGCTTAATTTAGAAATCAGTAGCGATATATTTATTGCGTCAAAAGCGCGGGAAAAGTCCAGTAGCACAAGTAAAGAGCACATGCCTTGATCTTGTGACGCAATAATATTATCAGTGACATCAATAAGGGCCGTCGATGTGCTTCTTCCTTGTCTGAAACCTGACTGTAGCTCTGGCAGTATGTTATTAATTTCTAGGAATCTAGTTAGCTGTTGGCAAACCACCTTCTCCATAATCTTAGATATGCATGGTAAGATACTGATTGGCCGTAGGTCTTTCAGGACTGTTGGACAGTTGTTTTTGGGTAAAGGCCGTACAATTGCAATCTTCCACGCATCAGGGAAAGTAGAGGTATTAATTGAGATGTTAATTAAGGATGCGATAATTTCAATAGAGCTTGGCAGAGTGAGAAGTAACATTTTTAATGTAATGTGATCATAGCCCTCTGCGTTAGACTTAAGACTTTTTACAATTTTATATATAGTGTCAGCTGTGATTGTTGTAATTGAAAATATGTTATCGATATTAAAGCGGTTGAATTCAAAATAGGTCAACTGTGATATTTGTATGTCTGACTTTCCTGGAACGTCTAGGAAATGACTGTTTATTACATTTGGGTCGTTAAAATGAGCGGGGATTTCTTTATTTTCAGAAGAATGTATGAGTGTAGATTTTAAATTTTTCCATAAAGTTTTGGGGTTGTTAATTTTGTTATTAATATTATAATTATAATAGGCCACCTTTTCAAAAAACATAGATTTGCTTACAAGAGATTTCAAGTCTTTGTAATAGATAAGTTTACTATTATCTTTAGTTAGTCTATATGAGGTGAGAGCTTCGTTACGCAAACGCATCATGAACCTTATATTGTCTGTAACCCATGGATATCTGTGATCTTTAATGGTTATTGTCTTATATGGTGCATGGATATCAAACAGATGTAAAATAATGCTATTAAAGAGGTCGACCATTTGATTAATGTCGTCTAATTTGTAAAATGAATCCCAGCAAATTTGATTTAAATGAGTATTAAATAAATCTAGAGAAATATCTTTAATAGGTCTATATGTGGTAGTATAAGGTGCCAACTTTTCTCTCTTTATGTGAAACTCGCATGTGACGAATGAATGGCCAAGAAGTGCCACCGGTTCGACAATGACTTGTCTCGCATTCAAGTCAGTGCACACCACATCAATGAGCGATTGAGAATTAACAGTGAAATGTGTTGGTGACGTAACCAGTTGATTCAAATTTAGACATTGCAGTAAAGTATTAAAATTTTTAGTTTTGCTGTCATCATGATCTAACATATTTATGTTAAAATCACCGAGAACAATTAAATTATCACAGCCCGAGAAAAAATTAACCGACTCAGACAATGCGTCAAGAAATATGTCTACATTTAGCCAAGGAGGCCGATAGGCAGTACCGACGACGATACTTTTACCATTTAATGTAAATGAGATCCACATTTGTTCCACGGACCTGTAGCGAGGCTCGGCGGGATGGGGTCGAGTACGAACATTTACACCGCGCTTTATGTAAAATCCGACACCGCCGCCACGACCATCACGTATATAGTCAGGCCGTGGTATATGACGCAAACGGTAGCCGGGTACTCTGGGCGCTCGCCCCTCCTCCCCAACTCGGAGCCAAGTCTCATTGATGGCCATGACATCGACATCATGCCTATCCATAAATACTATAAAATCATCATGATTCGTCCCTAGGGACCCAGCATTCAGAAATCCAATTTTTAGAAAATGTTTGCGCTGCATTTCTATTTATAAGTGTAGGTATGTATTTAATATACGAGTATAAAATTAGGAAGGAGGTAAAATTATTATTTATATAAAATACTAATTAATGAATAAAATATATGCCAATGTGTTTATAAACTACTTGAAATTTTTTTTTTCAATAAGTATATATATATACCTATATGTATTGACCCACCCTGCCAATATGTGCTAAGTATATAATAGTCAACACAACTAATTATTAAAACTACTACTTCTAATTTGTAACCTACTGTCACGTTTTTAAAGTAGGTATTACTAAGTATGAAAAATAAACTATACTACACTTTTCAAACAGTTCGGATACGCAGGTATACATTTACTGTTGTTGCTTTCCTTACGTAATTAAATTATCTCATAATGGCGTATCAAAGACAATTCGAGTTATTAGAAGCTTACTTTGTTTGCAACAAGAGCTACGATTTAGCTCTGCAGTGGTGTCGCGAGAAGTATCCAGACAGAGAACTACCATCTAGAAAAGTTTTGTCTCGAATTGTGAATAATTTACTGACCGTTGGAAGTTCCGTTGGAAGACCGTTGGAAACCGTTCAAGAGCTAAGGATTGCGATAGAAAATGTTATTTAGGGGCATACACCACAACACTTTGCTGAAGGCTACAAGAAATGAATTTCAACGGCGACTAATGTTGTGTAGCCGGAACGACGGGGCTCATTTCGAACAATCTATCAGTTAAATAATTTAAGTGTTACAAAATTGATAGTAAAATAAAGTTGATGTTAGATTTAACGATTATTTTTATTTTTAAGACCTAATGTTTGTTAGAGAAACTTTATCCAGAATATTAATACTACCGATTAGTATATTAAAATAAAGAGTGTTTATTTTTTTTAATTTTAGTTGGTTCGAGTCCCGGGCGAAGCAAGCGAGTTTAAAAAAATCTTTTAATGCAGATTTGTTTCTTTTCAAAAATAAAGGAATGTCTCCTTTAAGTAAAATGAGCTAGCTTAAGGATTTAAAGTAGTTTCCCTCCAGGGCCTGAGTTTAATTTCCACACTGTATATATAAATATATATATGTAGTGGGCCATTGTGTAGATCCTTTTCAACCATCGCATGGCCATTTTGCTGGACAAGCGCTGGCCCATCATGTAGAGAAGCCATAATACTTAGAATAGAATGACTAGATGGGAGTAAAATCGGCGAGCTTATCGCTGAATAGCGATCTCTAACAGGCAAACGTGGATTGATTAGACATTTAAAACATTCAGATGATATGTATGCGTGAGAAGCAGACTATTTCTGCTTTTAAGAAATAGTACCCGGGCCATATAATAAAGTATGCCTGGGCGAACGATCTTTGCTGGTTTTTAGGGTTCCGTACCTAAAGGGTAAAACGGGACCCTATTACTAAGACTCCGCTGTCCGTCCGTCTGTCTGTCCGTCTGTCACCAGGCTTGTCATCATGAACCGTGATAGTTAGACAGTTGAAATTTTCACAGATGATGTATTTCTGTTGCCGCTATAACAACAAATACTAAAAAAAGAATAAAGTTAAAAATAATAGAGGGTCCCCATACAAGAAACGTGTTTTTTTCGGCATTTCTCGCCATCTATGAACGCTTAGTTAGGTAAACGTCCCATAGATGGCGTTATATTGAAATGTCGATCCCTAACACCTTTGTTAGACGTTAGATGGCGTTATAGGAAGTAAAATGTTTATTATTTTTTTTGTTTTTGCTGGCCAAAATTGATAGTGGTATTTTTTGCTCGATCTTATAAAATACTGTAGTGTGGTGCGGAACCCTACGAGTGCGAGTCTGACTTGCAGTTGGCTAGTTTAGAACGCTTAGTTAGGTAAACGTCCCATAGATGGCGTTATATTGAAATGTCGATCCCTAACACCTTTGTTAGACGTTAGATGGCGTAATAGGAAGTAAAATGTTTATTATTTTTTTTGTTTTTGCTGGCCAAAAATGATAGTGGTATTTTTTGCTCGATCTTATAAAATACTGTAGTGTGGTGCGGAACCCTACGAGTGCGAGTCTGACTTGCAGTTGGCTAGTTTATTTTTTAAGTGAAGAAGAAGAAACTAGGCGCACTGGTGTAAGATTTGACAGACGTGACAGAGTCACGGTCCGATGAGAGCGAAAGTGACGTAAGTATAAACGCCCTCTATTGTACAACGGTGTAACTACAAAGACGTATTCGCCAAAGTTCAACAGATGAAGTTGTAGTGTTGTACAATAAAATTTGCGATGATGAGAAATAAATTGAATGATTGTTTTAAATATTTTATGGACTAGCGTTTTGACCACTATCTCAACTTTTGGTACGTGATGAAGCTGTCAAAGATGGTAAGCACGCTAGGCCTAGAATGGGAACTGGCTCTCTCAAGGATAGCTGCCGGAACACATTAGATGTTTGCCGACAGATTTTCTAACTTGAACCTGGTAGCTGGCCAGGCGCACACAGATAGCACAGTTTTACAATCATACAGTTGAGAATCGCCTTTGATTCACCTTCGCACTGCGATTTCTCTTTCTACTGCGATGGTATAAAACATATATCTGCTTTGGTAAATAGTTTACTTTGGTACTTAGTTTACGTTAAAAAGTGATAGGATGTAACAATAATAAATATTGAGTTCGTATTAAAATAAAACTACAATACAATGTGTTTATGTATATTTTTTTATTAATTTCACAAAAGTATTTTATTAAAAGCCACAGTTTTAAGGCTTTTAAGCTGTTAAAGCGTTTCAATAACATTTCTCCTTTTTTCGACCAACAGTGAGCTAGAAAACCAATTCACAAGCTACCTAGGTAATCTACATTACACTTTTATAGAAAATATTGACATTAAATACTCCATCCAATAAAAGGCAGTCGAAGCTTGCGTTTCACATCTAATGACAATTGGTTTCACACGAGCCGGAGAAAAACGTCGCGTTTTATACCCGCTGGCGTATTGCCAACATTATTCGGTTTGCAACATATTAGTTTTTAAAAGAGTACATTTTTATTCATCATCATCATTAGCCGGTATCAGTCCACTGCTGGACGTAGGCCTCCTTTTGACATTTTTATTATTGGTTTGTAATAGATTGTAATTAATTGATTTTTTATTTTTTTACTTTTTGTATGTTGAAACACAGTTCACGCAGTCAATAATTTCTAAATTACAACACCAATGCATTCTAATAAATACTAATGTATTGCAACCCGGCGTTCAAAAACTCGCCGCTTTTATAAAACATCACAAAAACGGCGATTTTCCGAATGTCATTACATTGTATAAATAATGACTTTTACTTAGCATTAACGTGTATAACACTATAATTACGTATTATAGAACAGCTCAGTGTAACTTATATTACATTTATATTATAGAGTGTAAGCGACACTGATCCTAATATTTGAAATATATTTTGAAGCTAGTTTGTGATTTCTAATCGAAATATCTTATTCTAGGATAGCGAATTGAAAATGGTTTTATGTCATCCAATTAACCATCAGCGGATTCTACAAAAAGTTTGAAGCATTTAAAAATTGGGACGGCTTATTCCGCTTTTGCGAAAATGGAACAGAAAATTTGACAGTTTGTAACCTTCTTCAAGATTCTTCTTCTTCTTCATAAAGATAATAAAACTAATAAATGTCTGATAAAACCATTTTCTTTCGCGCTCGTATTATTTTACTTAAATTACTGAAGTGTTACAGACACCAAACAGTTCATTACATATTCTGAAACCGACATTTGAAATTGTATAATTGTACAAAAATTAAACAATTTCAAGCCTCGTGTACGGTCAAGACAATATTCAAAGATTTCTTACATAGGTCCCAATGTCCGTCTTACAAATTCTATGCTAAATATATTCTGCGTGTATAGAAGACAAAAATTACTCCCAGCTATTTAGTATTTTAATTTAAGCAATTTTTATGTTAATGTTTCTTTTCTACATTTCAAATTCGCACGTGTCTATAAGTATATTATATATTTTAGTTATGAAAGCTCATCGTGTTTCCAACACGTTTTGTATCATGAGGTTAAGCAAGTATGTATACAGTTTCATATATTTTTGACTTTTCTACCTAAACAGTCCGTATTTAACAAGCCTAACAAAATATTTGTCCGAGAGTTGTGACTCTCGACTATTTGAACAGTGCACGTTAACACATGAAATGCAAGAACTATTGAAAAGGTGACAATGTCATGCTTAAAAGCTAAATAGATACTCATTCTAAGATCTCGATGCGATGACATACAAAAAATATCGATCTTTCGCAATAGAAGTTATTACATCTTAAGCTTAAGCAAAAATAAACTCTTTATCTATATACGTAGGGTTCTATAACTATAATTACCTAACTCTACTATGTGTAGGTAATGAAATCTCCTAACTAGGGTATACCGTGCTCGGTACATTGTTTCCATCTAGTCCTATACTGGATTACTTGACATACTTGACATTACTTGACATACAAACATCGTTAAATTCCTTCTCCCGTCAATGTCCATATTTCCCTACTGAGTACTGAGATCAACTCAAACGAACACTTTTCGGAGCCTACCATTAATTCTAAAACATTCTCATTTCAATCTTACTACACAGGAAAGAATAATGTTCTTATTCTACGTCCGTTAAAGCACAATCTCGCTCCGCTGATAAAATATCGTATTGAGAACATTTCAGATCCAATATTAGGCTCACAGTTAAAACTAGTGATTCAGACACCTAACAATCTTAATCCTAATATACTTATTTACAGGCTGCTCAGAATTTAGATACAACGGCGTTTCACATCTTAATTTATTAATACTTCACCAATCTTATGCTATCGTTACACCGAACTATGTTAACACCAATGTTACTGTGATTTATTCAATGCGCAGAATTTACAAAAGCTTAACGTTTTACTACTTCTATGGACTAGGATATAAGGTAACAATGGGAGAGACCTATAACACGCTTACATTTACTTTAGAATAAAACGAAATTGTCGAATACGTACCAATCATTGAAATGATTGCAACTTTTGCATTCCTTCACAGTACTACCCATTATTTAATGAAATAACTGCTGTGAAATATCAAAATGTAAAACTAGAGAAGACATTAGAAGGTCTAAAACATTCTTAATTCAGTCTTACTTTGCCGAAGAGTTGCTGCTACAGGATGTTTTAGACTTTATGATAGCCTCCCGAATGATATTTCGCATGGTACAATACAATATTTATACCCACCGATAGTAGGTATATTATGTAATAAATTTAATAATGGACACCGATAGCCTTTAAGAAAACTCTAATGATAATTCTTATAACTAGCAATTCTTGACCATTTAATTAATACATAGAAGAAAACTGTGGTACAACAAATCAACATTGTTCATTAAACAAATTCTTAGGTTCAATGTACACAAAAATGGTAAGATACATGGTTTCATGCCAAAAGCTAATAAAAATAAAAAAACAGCTAAATATTTTAGCAGATTTATTTTAGCTTCTAACTATAATTTGTATTCTGTTATTATTACCACATTGTTTGTACACATAACTAATGTATTTATTAGTATTATATTAATAAACAATTACCAAGTTAATATTCTGTATGTTATTATTACTATTGTATCTGGAAATAAGTTAAATTAACAAAATTGCTTTCAATTAAATTGTATTACACTTTAGTAATTAGAAAAACATTTTCAATAATAGCTTAGTTGCCACAGTTTTAAACCATTTATTGTGAAGTAAGTTGTTAGAGCCAGCATATCCCTCACAATGAGCCGAAGATCGGGCCCAGTGGCGTATCTTGGGAGAGCCTTACGTCCAGCAGTGGACTGACAGGCTGATTATGGCGTTATTGTTGATAAGTACATAAAATAACATATTGCACAATTAATTATAATTATTATTAGCTAACAGAGATATGTTATAAATGCAGTCGACTTAAAAGTCAAAATACACAATATTACAAATCAGTTATACTTATCACAATTTTACAAATGTCAATGTAAACAAACAAAGAATATTATAATATTAAAGTTTTTATTTTAAGATATTTGCAAAGAATCAAATCAAACGTGGCTTAAAATAGCAATTAGAGATAAATATAAATATGACTATGATTTCATAAAATTAATGTAATATATAACATCTATTTACTTTGAAATATGACTGCTCAATCTTACCTTATTATTGAATCACCTAGCTTTAGCTGCATTCACTTCGCTATATAGATATTAATTTATAATTGAGTGACGTCATTTTAACTATAACGGGATATAAAAAAAATGCGATATTATTTTCATCAGGTACTGAAATAACTTTTCCCTGTGATAAATATACATTGTCAAAGAAATATGGTTATTTCCAAATGGTCACAGTTATTTTCTCTCAAATAAGTTATACAAAAAGTTATTTACTTGGGAACATTGTCATCAGAAAATTTGTTACTCGTGAATATTGTCAAAAATAAACACTAACAACTTATGATTGAACAAATTATCAGTGCATTAATTAAATTTTAGAAAAGGTTTTTGCAAGTCCATCTTGGGTTGTACAAACCCTTGAAATGTAAGATTCTACAAATTGCGAGGTACACAAAAAAATAAAACTCCCAGAATGTTGTATGTGATTTTTTTATGATATAAGGACAAGCACGACGCTCGCCTGATGGTAAGCGATGACGTCTACCTATTACAGATACAGCGGCATGCACCACTACATTGCACATGTTACCTTGAGACAAAGATGTTGAGTCTCACATGCCCTTTCACTGGACACCTTGCCATTTCAACCGAAAAACATTCCTATTACAGTGAAATACGTTACAGGATTAATTTAAAATTAAATATTCTGTTTCTCCCCGCATATAGTTAATTTCGACGTCACCTTGCAACGTAACGTGAAGGAGCAACGCAAGAGTGCGGCATTACTGCGCCGGCGTAACGCTACTGCTATCTGACGCTACGTCACTGGCAACCGGCACTACGCCACTGGCACCCGACGCTACGTCACTGGCACCCGACGCTACGTCACTGGTACCCGACGCTACGTCACTGGTACCCGACGCTATGTCGGAGGTACCCGACGCTATGCCAGTGGCACCTGACGCGCCCGCCGGCTGGTCGCCGCCCGGAGGATCACTCGAGGTGTCTGTAACACACAATATATAATTAATAAACTTTGAGTACCTACGAGTACATTAGGGTTCATGATTCCCGGATAGACTCCGATCGTCCGACAAAGACATGGAATCAGACCCCAGCATCAGTAAATTGATGCCATATGTTTTTGGTATGTTCTATAGATGATAGATGAGTTCTGCAGATGAGATTAGGGGCATTACAATAAAAAAAAATTACGAAAATAACTGCACAAAATGTTTAAACTTTATGAGCCCGTTCGATCCATGCCTATGAGCAAATTTAAAATCTATGTAAAATCCAATTTGATGAAAAAATCATACTATACAATAGGTGACTATATAGATATGGATGACAAAAATGCATGGCCTGAATGCCCCAAGTTCCAAGAACAAATATAAATTGTATTATAATTATTAATATATTGTTAAAATTTTAAAGCTGACATGTACAATTAATTTTAAAAAAAAAGATAAAATGACAAGACAAGCCCCATAGAGATTCTTGGTGTTTCTTCTCTGATGGGAGTATTTCCGAAACACCGGTAGATTCAACAGCCATTCAGTTTTCCCCTTTTGTCCGCAGATTTTCTTTCTAGGCTTGCCATTTTTATTTTTATTTAAACAATATTATGCAGCTGACAGACGGACTATCAGTTCCATTTGGATCATGATATGTACTGTGATCGGTATGCGTTTCTCTATGTTGTGTTTCACTATTTCACTTTTTTTTATTTTTTTTATATAAAAATTGTCTGAAGTACTGAAACACAGTTACATGTATGGTTGGTTTTAACCTACTTTAATTTTTTTTTAATATTCTGTACGTAAACGATTGGATGACAACTGAATGGTTCATTACTTTTTTTTTCTAATTCAAAGCGTTAAATTCTGCTTTTGCTATGTTTACTTGATAATTGGTTATGATTTATTTTATGATTTTGACGTGTATATGTGCGTATATTTATACTGCCTACATACTGAATAAATGCTTTGATTCTTTGATTCTTTGACTCGAAACTCTGGTCGAACTCTGGTCACACAAAGAATTGTTCCATGTTTCCATGCCCATCGACGTCATGGCAATGACGTCGATGTTATGGCCAGTGTAGCACTAACCACTAGACAAACTGGTTGATCGATTTGAGAATTCCATATACCCTTCAGTTACATTAAACAGGCAGTTGATGATAATGGACTGGATGGTGCCAGGTGGTGTTGTGGGAAAATAATCGGCTTTGACGCCAGAGGTACCGAGTTCAATCCCGCTGTGCACCAATGAATCTTTCTATCAAAAAATGTATGTGCGCTTTTCACAGTGGCCCTCCAGTAAAGGAAAAACATCGCTAAGAAACCCCAAACCCCCGTATGGTAGTAGGACAATATCTTGTGTCCGCCTGGCCAGCTACTTACCACCCTCACAGAATAATGAATAGTACAAGCCTTTTTTTTTATACTAGATAAGTAAGCGTTTGACCACTACCTCACCTGATGTTAAGTGACGATGCGATCGACGATGTAGCACGCTTACCTAGAAGATACCTGTTCACTCGCGATTTGAAGACCCCCGGGTTATAGTAGCCTTGTACTATACAACCCACCCTTAAGTTAGAAAATCTGTCGCAAACCATCTAATGTGTTCCAGCAGCTATCCATGAGAGCCAGTTCCCATTCTAGGCCAAGCGTGCTACCATCCTCGATAGCATCATCACTTACCAACAGATGAGATAGTGGTCAAACGCTAGCCTATGTGATATAAAAAAATATGACGATGATGAAGTTTAGAATCTCACCATCCGCCGGCGAGTCGAGTCCCGTTCAGGAGCCCCGGCGCCCCGTGAGCGAGCCGACGAGCGACTTGAGCGCCTGGCCGATTGACGCGCGACCGTTGTCGCTCGTGTCGCTCTTTGTGGCAGCCAGCGCCGCGCCGCCGTGCGCGTCCAGACACTTCTGGTAGCGGAGCTGGAATATGAACCAAATTATATTACAGTCCATATTATAGTTTCCAGTTATATAAAACACTAGCTGCTCCCCGCGGCTTTGCCCGCATTTTATCCTGGTTCTTATATAAACCTTCCTCTTGAATCACTATCTATTGATGAAAATCGCACGAAAATCCGTTACCTAGTTTACAAGATTTAAGTGTACGATCTAATTGTTTTATATCTACTTACCAATACTATATTTACGAGTATTATTCGAAGATTATATTTAACATCTTGTCTTAATCTTAATATCTCCAGGTTCATCCTCAAGTTGGAAAACCTTTTGCCTAACATCTAATGTGTTCCGACTGTCCTTGAGAGCCAGTTCCCATTTTAGGCTTAGCGGCTTACTGTCTTCGACTCGAGATACAGCAGAACAGATAACTGGTCAAAAGGTGTTTCCACAGGTGTAAGAAGCATTATAATATCGATATTCCGCCTGACTTGACCAGAAAATAGCTTACCACCATCAAGGGGAAAATCTTTCGGCATAAACTTACGGTGTGCCCCCAGCACACAGCCTTTGAAAGTCGGACCATTCCAGGCCTAGCGTGTTCACCATCTTCGACCACATCCTCGCCTACCACCGGCGAGATAGTGGTCAAATAGGTGCTTGTCTGCAAGTTGTCACTAAATAAAGTGTTGTTACCTTACAAGCCGCCTCGATAGTCTTGCAGAGCGCGCCCGAAGAAGGGTCAGCATGGAATGCATGTGCTACATACAAGTCCTGCGCCGTGTGGACTATAAACGCGCACCGACGTACGTCACGACCAATGCCCAGGAATGATAGGTAGCGCACGCGGCATTCTACTATCGGGGTGGTTTCCTGGTGGGTGGAGAAGGCTGATAAGTTATTATTAGACTATGTATTTGGCAGTGTAACATGGTCTATATAGGAATCATATGCAGAATTTTTGTTTTTTTTTTGGTAGCAGTTCCTATGAAGTATCAAGCATCGGATTTGCTTTTAAAACCCAGCTAAGACATACTTGACTCAATTTAGAAAAAAAAATCTACACTGACTTGGCTATGTTTTCAGCAGATCTCTGGGAGGCAGTTGAAAAGTTAACAAGACTGATAGTATCACTTCATTTAAGTATGGCTAGGAGAATATTTACAAAATATTATGGAAGCAATGAAGTATTGAGAATAAAGTGATGAAAGTTCCCTCTGGAGGTAACGTAGCTTTAGCTAACTCACGACTTTTAGCGCTCTTCTGATTTTTTCTGCTTTTATTTTTAACTGAAACTGACTGTCATCCAGACACCTTACCTGTCTCTTCCTCAGTGACAGTTAAGTATCACAGAAGGTGCCACAACAACAACAACAGCCACTGGCAGTCGAGCCAATTGTGACCTCGCAGCCGCCAAACACTCCAGGACCTCTTTCAACACCCTCATTTGGCCTTATCCACAATGCCCACATAGTCGCTTTCCCTCAAGTAGGAAAGCATACATACATAAAATCACACCTGTTTCCCTTTGGGCTAGGCAGATACTACTTCTTTCCACATGCTACGATCCTGATATACCATTCGCTTCTTGCACTTTCATGAGCGCCTTTATACATGCTCGCCGGTTTTAAATATATTTGACTTGGCCTTTATTTAAAACGTCTCTGACCTGGTCGTGAAAAATTCGCCTAGGTCGGCTTCTAACGGTTGGTCCATTCACACTCGTCTCGTAAATCTGGTAGGAAAGAACCTAAACGCAATTATCTATCTCTGATTGCTTCATGTCAAAAACCCGCTCCTCCTGTGTAGAAATTTAGGTCTTCTATTGCGACTTGCGAGTGACCTTAAACCAAATTGCTGAAGAGTCATAACCCCTTCCTCAGTAATAGTGATCATATAATGTGCCACGGTGACTGCCACTGGCCTCCAAGCATAGGGTGCCTTCGTAGCCACCAGACCCTCCAGAATGTCTTTGAACATCTCCATTTTAGCTAAGTCCACAATGTATCAAATTTAGGGCATCTATTGCGAATGTTGACCTTAAAAAGCTGAAGAGTCTTACCCCTTCCTCAGTGATAGTGATCATAGAAGGTGCCACGGCGACAGCCACTGGCCTCCAAGCGGAGGGTGCCCTCGCAGCCGCGAGACGGTCCAGGGCATCATTCAGCACCCTCATCCCTGTGGCCCGGGGCACCTCTGCACTGCCCAGATACCGCGCACGGACTGTCTTGCGAGGCTCCTCCATTGGGGTGGGAAATACGCCACCCACTGGTGAAAGAAGAATTGGGATTTTAAACTCGCTCAAGTGATAGCATTCAAAAGTCATCCGTTAAGTTAAAATATCTTAACAGTTACTACAAGTTGAATTATTGTTGGTTCGGTGCTCAATGTTAATAACTAGTCAGTTTATAGTAATTGTTCTTTCAGGAAGTATAATTTGTCAAATACCGATACCATCAGAATGCTACGATTTGGATTGTCTTATATCTGTTACGTTACGTTCCTTTTTTACCCCTGACGCAAAAACAAGGGTGTTATATGTTTGACGTGTGAATATGCGTGTATGTCTGTTGCATCGTAGCGCCGAAACGGATAAACCAATTTAAATTTAGTTTTTTGTTTGTTTGATACGTAGGTAGGGATCTTTATCCAGAGTGGTTTTAGATTTGATTAATGAAAATACGTTCAGCCGTTTTAAGACTATGAGCTTTTTTCTAGATGATGGCGCTATGAAATCAACTTTCATATGTCTAATCGATTCGAAATTCAGTATCATCATACTTCAACGACATTCTATGAACTTGGTAACATTGACCTGATGCTGGGACATCTCCTGGAATCTGCAGATTTTTTTAAATAAAAGCTTACAAGTAATGTGGGACATGTGGGTTGCACATTACCAGTAGATGTTTCCCTTCGAATGTAAAGCGCGCGGAACAAATATATGAAATCTAAAAAAACAATTACCTACGTGGCTACGTGGCAGAGTGCCTATTGCGAGTTTTATAGATTGGTTTACTTGCTTGAAAACGTTACAGTAAACGCAGATTTGTATGGATTTAAAAAGCGCCATCTAGTGTGCATAACAGGTAATATTGTAATTTCCATACAACTGTGCGTTTACTTAACGTGATCGAGTGAGTAAATAAATCTAAAGAAACTTGCACTAGGCACTCTGAATACAGAGAAAACTGTTCTGAAAACACTGAGTTACGCGGCTGCTTCAGTCGCACCTATAAACAGTTGAGAAGTTATTTTTAGAAATGTGTCGTTATATACCAACAACATATACCGACAACTCGGGCGAAATCAGTTACTCGTGATTAGGGATGCCACCTTTTGTTTTTGCTTTTAAGGTACATTTGATAATAAAGGTTAGAAAAAAAGTACATAGTGTCTAAATAACAGTTACACGTAGAATAAATTGTTGCTATTTTAATATTAACACTCGTTAGTTTTCTGAATAAAAAAAAATAATAAAGAACAATTTATTTTTGTCTAGTATTAAGTTTAAAAACATATTTTTATTGCTTTTCGCAAGTTTTATCAAATCATCACCAATGCTAAACAATTGCATATCAAAAATAAGTTTTTTGAATGTCAAAGACATCAAATCATGTGAAATAAAGTATTATCGCGTACTCATAAAGTGTCTATACTTACGTATATAAATTACTCGAAATAACGTACAATACTTTATAATAAAGTACGGGTGGCAACCCTACTCGCGTTATACAAGCGAAAAGTCGCAGCAGATGAACGAAACCGATGAGACAGTTTATAAACGAAGTAATAACCCGTTGGGTGTACTATTTAACTAATTAACTATTTATTAGCAATACCTAACCTAACGAGGCACCGCGAACTTCAAATAAATTATTAATTATAGGTTGCGTAAACGGAATATTAAATAGACAAGACATTAGCGTATGCGAATGAAATAGCTATAGAGATATAACCCGACTAAAATGATGAACACGTGATACATATGCCAGTATAAAATAAAATGAACCACGTAATTTGGTCGGGTCATACACGACAGCGGGTGAAAGCCAATAGGCGCACTAGAACTGGGAGCTAGAGCTGGCTCCAAACAATAAAATCGCATATGCAGAGAAGGATAAAAAATGTTGTTCATCTCGCTCACTCATACAAGTGACTGTATAGTTTTATCCTTCTCATATTATTATTGTTATTTTAATGCCCGGTCTGTTTTAATATTCTCCGTCTACGGAAGGTTGCGAGTGACGATCGAAACCGATAGTAATTGTTTTTGTTAGCGTCCGATTCAAAACGATATAGTGACCGATTTATGTCGAATTTACGAGATATTACGAGTACAACACCTATAGGCGTGGTTGGTTTATTGTTCTGTATTTGACAAGACTTTATTTAGAGACTAATTGTAATTATTATAAAATTTAAAATTTATATTTACTTATAGGTACTAGCTGTGCTCCGCAGCTTCGCGCGCATTAAATAATTCATAGTACTGGCTATCCCTGTGCAAAATGTCAGCTAACTCCAGCTGTTTGACTGTGAAGACGTTCTAAACAAACAGATATACCTACAAACTGATTTTCGCATTTATAATATTGGTTGATCATAATAGGTAGTAACTTTTGACTACTACTATCGATGTATCGTGTAATGGTGTATCGGTATTAGACAGCCCTTGAATCTATTTATTGTACCTACTATTTACAATTCATTATTCTGTGGCGCTGCGCAGTGTGATTGTGTTCAGTGTTGTGTTGTGACGCACGCACCAAAATTCCGACCCCACCCCAAAACGAAATATAGTTCTGTGCAATCTCCCCGAGTAAATAGTATTCTGTGGTTCTGTGTACCCATGCCGCTAGAATATGTTAGTCGTGTATATTGCTGCGCGTGTTTTAATTCGGATACATCTATTTAATTAGATCTATTTAAATATATGACGTGTCTTAAGTGTACATTTTTAACCTGCCTATATTCAGAATAAATGCTTTGAGTTTTGATATCTCTTGCGTTGGTGGTCAGTTTTAGCACGTAGTTTTGTTTTAATTCGAATCTGTAAAATTACATTGACATAGTGTAAATTTTTAAACTGCCTATACTTATACAAAATAAATGCTGTGAGTTTTGTCATCACAAGTGTATTCATATCATTCATGTTAATTGCGAAATTATTTAAAGTTTGGAGGCAAATAAGGTAGGTAATATAAGTAATTATGATTCATCTATTCCATATTCATAGCAAATAATAAATTATCAGAACAAATAAGAAGTCAAGACGGAGCGCTGTCAACAATGACGTGAGGTCGGTTTCGTAAACACGAAACCTTTTTTTTTGAAAAAATGGTTCGATATTGCGACACCTAATGTTTATGTGTGCACTTAGTGGGTGTTGCCGATGTTGTTTTCGTATAAAATGTGATTCCACCCTGCTTTTTATTTCTTGAAGATCGCTTTTTACACCCTTTCACAACACAATTCAGCATTTTTTTTTTAAATTGCAAATTAATCTAGCGTGACACTCCGCGCAACTGACAAAGTAAGGCGTAGTTTCATTATGTGTGTGCGTGTAACTGTGTATTTACACGGCGAGGGTATAATCGGTTCCATTCGGAATTTGATTTGTACTGCGATTACTTTGCGTTTAATTTATTTATTGTGTTTCATTATTTCACAATTTTTTTGTTAAAAACTGTCTAAAGTACTGATGATGCACGTAATAGTACGGTTGGCAACCCCTACATTAATCAGGGGAATTAAACATTTGTGTGACGTTCTACGTTTAGATGAAAGCTGAATGGCTCATTACTTTTGTTTTATTTTTTTATTTAAAGCAATGAGTTATGTTTTTGTTATATTTAGAATATTTAGTATCGATATTATTTATTTAAAGTTATTTTACGTGTGTAAGGGCAGATTTTTAATTTGCCCATATGCTGAATAAATGCTTTGACTTTTGACTTTTATAGTTTTATCGGCCTCAGTGCGTTGTTCGGCGGGGCTCTGTCTTGACTTCGAATTTGTTCTGAGAATTTATATCATTTTATTATTTTCCCCTTCCCCATTCATCTCTTTATCACGGGGCACCGTATGGGTGGGTGGACACTTAATTTAAAGCATTTGCTTTGTCAGTTAGTAAACAGTAGATTAGTTTGCTATTGTTGTTGTTATTTCTTCACATTAAGTTTATTGTATTGCAGAGATTGTATTTATAACCACATTTTTACATAACTTGTAAGTAATATTTTGTTTTTCTATTTTGATTGGCATTAAAAATAATTTTTTTGACGTATCTACCCTAGTATTTCATTGATTTGATGATATTATAATTAATTTATATGTTTATTTATTTAATTGATTAATTATTCGTATTTAATTAATTTATATGTTTTAAATTTATATTCTTATATTGTAATGTGTTCTTACATACATAGAATAAAAACACTTACTATTATGGCCAATAAAATAATCTGTAAGAAATTTATTTATTTATTTATTTCACAACAATTAGGATAAGTATTACAGTTTCCCAATTCACTTACCTAATCTAATCTTGTATATAATTATATTTCGCTACTAGCTGTACCCGCGACTTCGTTCGCGATTCCTACAAAAACTTAACAAAACCTTAACGTTAGTGTGGCTACACTTAATTTTTATTCGTCTCATTAAGGTTCAAATCAATGCCTTAAATTATGATTAGGCCAAGTAAAGTTATATCTGCTACGATGTAATTATTTTTTAATGTAACAATTCACGTCCTCATTTAAATAATCCACACTAACCATCAATATATGGGCACTATTGCATTGCCCAGTTTGGTAGATAGGGTTACAATTTTAATGACAATGTATTTTAAATAGAATACTTAACCAATGTTTAATTGCATATACTATTACATAATATATTGTCTAACGAAAATTTGGCAAATATTGTACTTTGGTATGTAAATAACAACGTCGTTATAATGTATCAAGCTGCACAAAAATTCAGCCTCATAGAGAAGCGCTCGTCCAACGTTTGATCTCCTACATTTAAAGATATACCTCTAACTTTAACTAACCGCCTTGATATTCTCGGCATCTCATTAAGCATCAACTCTTAATTTTACTTTTATATCACTACATAATATAAAACAAAGTCCCCTGTCGCGTCTGTCTGTCAGTTTGCGATAAACTACAGAATTTGCGGTTTTCACCAATAGATAAAGTTTCATGAGAGAGGTTTATGTGTATAATTCTTTAAGGTTTTATGTAAAGATTAATTCATACACGACGCCACAAAGTGATGCAAACAGGCATATATGCTCTACCCAGCAGGGCTAGCATGGCGAGGGGACTATTTTGTCTTTCCACCTATCCGTGTTTTGTTTGGTGAAGAAGTCAAATTATAAGTAAAGTTTTTCGACAATTATAAACGCCTGTTGACTTTTAAATAATTCTTTTTTTTAACTTTTTAATACGAAACAAAATCAAATCTCGGGTCTAAAACTTCACTAAGCGTTTAAATTGTTGTGTTGATCTCCTGTCAGTGGCGAAAATAGGGAAATAATTTTGTCTTTCCCCCGGGGCCATGCTAGCCCTGCAGACATATGTGCGAAGCTGGGGCGGGTCGCTAGTAGAATTTAAAGTTTAGTCACCCACTTGGCGTTTTGACTAAAGTTAGACAATATTTCACCCAGGACAGCAGTTTAATCTATATCAAAGCGATGGTTGACGGTTATAAAAAAATCCAGCTAAGTAGATGCTTTAAACTATTGATAGCAGAATCGAAAAACTCATCAACGACGACACCAAAAAATTCGACAACCGGGAAATGCTTATTAAAAACGTTCATATATAACCATTAATAAAAGGCACCTTTCAATTTCAGCCGGGCTATTAAGAATCATTCGAAAAAAAAATCGGATTCAGAAACTACCTCCCTTTCGACTTAGATCTTTGCAATTCAATTCGTTAAATCAGGGATTCTTAATGGAAATATAATTATGATTATAATTTTAAATGACACTTTCAATGAATTTGAATGTATCCGATTTAAATTAGAGTACGGAGAGTTCTCATAGATACATTTTTGACCATCCTCATAATAAAAGTTAACACACTCTTTTTTTGTAAATTATTATTATGATGATGATTTTATAGCTCGAAATAGTAAGTTACTTTCTTGTTTGTCTGTCGGTAATTCCAGGTGTAATCTGACGACTTATATTTCAAAAATTTTCCAATTAGTTATCCAGCTGAAACTTTCAGGGAAGCTAAAATATCGATGAAAATGCATTCTATAGCGTGGTTTTTAGATCAATTTTAACCGACATTTATTGCTTTGTCTTAAGCATGTTCTAAGTTTTTCGGGTATTTATCTAAAGAGAGTGAACTTAAACAATAGAAAGTCTTAACTGGCTAAGTGCAAGTCGGACTCCCACTCGTAGGGTTCCGTAACATAAGCGTTTTTATGAAAAACAAATTTATATTTGCGGTTCGGAAAATGTGCTATATCTCAAAAACTACTGACTTCTAACCAATTTTCGGTTAAAGTTTTATTGAGATCTACAGGACATTTTTTTTTAGATTTTTCACTTTTGACACACACATTTAGAAGTGTAAACTTTCAAACTAATGACTTAATGAAGTCATTTTCAACGACCTATCCAAAAACATACCGCACGTAAAGGTTTGATTAAAAAATATTTAATTTTAATTAAATTTTAAGGTGGAATTTGGCTGTGTAAGCATCTACTTAGCTGGATTTTTTTATAACCGTCAACCATCGCTTTGATATAGATTAAACTGCCGTCCCGGGTGAAATATTGTCTAACTTTAGTCAAAACGCCAAGTGGCTGACTAAACTTTAAATTCTACTAGCGACCCGTCCCAGCTTCGCACATATGTCTGCAGGGCTAGCATGGCCCCGGGGGAAAGACAAAATTATTTCCATATTTTCGCCACTGACAGGAGATCAACACAACAATTTAAACGCTTAGTGAAGTTTTACCCCGAGTTTTGATTTTGTTTCGTATTAAAAAGTTTAAAAAAAGAATTGATTAAAAGTCAACGGGCGTTTATAATTATCGAAAAACGTTACTTATAATTTGCCTTCTTCACCAAACAAAACATGGATAGGTGGAAAGACAAAATAGTCCCCTCGCCATGCTAGCCCTGCTGGGTAGAGCATATATGCCTGTTTGCATCACTTTGTGGCGTCGTGTATGAATTAATCTTTACATAAAACCTTAAAGAATTATACACATAAACCTCTCTCATGAAACTTTATCTATTGGTGAAAACCGCAAATTCTGTAGTTTATCGCAAACTGACAGACAGACGCGACAGGGGACTTTGTTTTATATTATGTAGTGATATAAAAGTAAAATTAAGAGTTGATGCTTAATGAGATGCCGAGAATATCAAGGCGGTTAGTTAAAGTTAGAGGTATATCTTTAAATGTAGGAGATCAAACGTTGGACGAGCGCTTCTCTATGAGGCTGAATTTTTGTGCGGCTTGATACATTATAACGACGTTGTTATTTACATACCAAAGTACAATATTTGCCAAATTTTCGTTAGACAATATATTATGTAATAGTATATGCAAATAAACATTGGTTAAGTATTCTATTTAAAATACATTGTCATTAAAATTGTAACCCTATCTACCAAACTGGGCAATGCAATAGTGCCGATATATTGATGCTTAGTGTGGATTATTTAAATTAGGACGTGAATTGTTACATTAAAAAATAATTACAGCGTAGCAGATATAACTTCTCTTGGCCTAATCATAATTTAAGGCATTGATTTGAACCTTTAATGAGACGAATAAAAAATTAAGTGTAGCCTCACTAACGTTAAGGTTTTGTTAAGTTTTTGTAGGAATCGCGAACGAAGTCGCGGGTACAGCTAGTATTATAATATTATTAAGTATGTATATGCAAGTTCCAATACAATGTTTTCAACCGACTTCCCTAAAAGAAAGAGGTTCTCAATTCGTCTGGATGTTTCTTTTTTGTATGTATGTTACGCGATTACTCCGTCAATTGTGAACCGATTTGAATAATTATTTTTTTAATCGGTAGGGTACGTTTTCAAGGTGGTCCCATTGTAATTTCATCGAGATCTGTATTTACAGAGATATGACGATAAAGTCTCAAATTTGCTACTGCAACTGACTCACGAGGCATGGAAGTCGGTTGTTTAAGTTTTTAAACTATCTCAATGGTTCTTATTTGTTTATGGAATAAATGAATTAAATTGTTATTTGCAGATAAGAAATGGGCGATTCAAGGAGTACATCGAATACGCGGTATGATTCAAGGAGTACATCGAATACGCGGCACGATTCAAGGAGTACATTGAAAAAAGGGTGCGATTCAGGGAGTACATTGAATAAAGGGCGCGATTCTCCGGTTCCTCGTCGTAACCAATACCATGTGGTGGCTTTTATTGATCTACCTCGTCCTGAAATCGATCAGTACGTTTGTGTGCCAGATTCATTGATAATAAATTATGACGAGGAAAGCAACATAGCGGATGTTGCTTACCCAAAAGGCAATCCTGAAATTATAAATCGACTCGTTAAGGACAACAAAAGTGTTCCGAAAATCTGGAAGACGTATCAGGCCTACGTTAAGTATTCCTCAGGTTGGTTATACATACATACATACATAAAATTAAGATTTTAGAAGTTTAAAAACTAAAACAACCTTCTATGCCGCGCGAGTCAGTTTCAGTAGCAAGTTTGACCCGTTGAAGTCAGATGAAGATGTTTGGCGAGTGAAGAAGATGAACTATTTGCTTGATTATAGCGGGTAAAGACTTGCGTTGAATAACGGGCTACTACAGAACCCTACGCGGCGCGCACTGACACGCACTTCGCCGGTTTTTTTAAAGTATACTTGCAATGTGGGTTGCACATTACTAGTAGTCAATTGACAACTCGGGTTGGATTTAGAATCGTTTGACACGAAAAAGGGGGGGGGGGGGGGGGGAGGATCCCCTTCCCTTCCCCGCCACTATCATTAAAAGATTATGCATAGTTTTAGGGTTATACTTTTTTTCTTGGGTTGGATTTTGGATTTTTGTTGGATAGAGAATCGTTTGGCATGAGTTTGATATTAAATAATGTGGGGATGGGTAGAGGTTAGATCCCTGATTGTAACAATACCATTCTTATAGCAAGGTAATGCAGTTTTTAAAAGAAAACCATATAAACGATATCTAACCTAAAAACATACTAAACCATAAAAACAAATAATGCAATAATGGTTACAAGGTATAGCTGTTAATTTTTTTAATAATATGATTTATCACTACTAAATTATTAAGAACACCCTACCAGAAAAAAAACTAGGTTAGGTTAGGTTGACACCGCGACAACACAACGCTTGAGCCGAGCGAGCAAAGCCGAGGGAAGGGAAGGGGGGATCCTCCTTTGCCCCCTCCCCCTCCCCCCCGTTTTCGTGCCAAACGATTCTAAATTTTAACCGTCAACCCCTCCAACTACGCTAAATATGCTTGTGTCTGAAGTTTAAAGTGGTTTTACGGTGTGACTGGCCAGGCGGATACTTGACAGTATCCTACCACCATTTCGGGGGCATTCCTTCACCGCAGGGTCACTGTGAATTGCGCACGTTCATTTTTCAATAGAAAAAAATTGTTGGCTTAGGACGAAACATTTTTATAGTATTACCGAATTATTTAAATGCTAACAATAATTTTAATTTATAATTTGATGTATTTATATTTTGTATTTTAATTAATTGTTACCTATATGAATTAAATTTTATGTTAATGAGGGCATTTATAAAAATAATTTTAGGTAAAATAACGCCAATGAATATTTTAATGTACCTACGTTGTGTTCATACGTCATTAAATTATGACAAGATTATGAAAAGACCTGCCATCATTTTAACTTCTCAATTATTGTACACTATCGAAATACTTAACTTATGATCGTACCAAACGAAAAAACCGAATTCACATGCCGCGATAGTCAAAGTACTGGCTAGTTATAATCATGTCATCAAAGTATACAAATTTGCTTAAGTATATTGTTTATCTTCATATCTCCGGAGATAATGGTCATCTCGATAAAATTTGAATGAGACCAAACGGGAGGCATAATCTGTCATTTTTTTTTTCAAATCGGTTAAGATTTGACGGAGTTCTGAGGTAACAAACAAAAAAATACAGTCGAATTGAGAACCTCCTCCTTTTTTGTGAAGTCGATATAGATAAATATATAAATGATTTCGATATAATTTGATATACTTAATTTATAATTGATTTATGATATAAATTATTTTGATTTTTTTTTTCAAAATTCCATTGGTGCACGACGCGGATTTCAACCAGGAATGGAGAAACTACCTTTCTCCCGTTTGACGTCAAAGACGACCATTTACCCACTACGCCACAGGGCCCTCGTATATTACTTTATACATATCTGTCATCATAATTAAACTACAACATACACACGTGAAAATACTTTTATTCTAAACCATTATTTGGGAAAATAATATGCTAATTTTGCGCTCGCTTCGCTCGCGTGTACGCTGTATAGATTCATATATACTGAATTCTTTCGGTTACCCACTACGCCACAGGGCCCTCGTATATTACTTTATACATATATGTAATCATAATTAAACTACTACATACACATGTGAAAATACTTTTATTCTAAACCATTATTTGGAAAAATAATATGCTAATTTTGCGCTCGCTTCGCTCGCGTGTACGCTGTATAGATTCATATATACTGAATTCTTTCGGTTACGAAATTTAAGCTCGTAGCATCATGCCGCATGACGTCCTTACGAGCTTATAACAACCCAAAAAATTATAGACATAAGTAGTTGTTTTATTGTTTCACAACAGTGAGCTTAAGATATTATGTATTTTTGGCTTACAGATTGCTTCGATAAAGCGACGAAAGAAATGACTCGCTTGCTTAAGAAAAAAACTGCGGCTCCTCAACCCATTACAAGAGAAGCAACAAGCCAAAGTGAGTGTTCTAAGAATTGTTAAATTTACGTCTTTACTTTTTAATTAACCCGCGACGCAAAAAGAAGGGGTCTTATAAGTTTTACGTGTGTATCTGTATATCTGTGTATTTGTGTGTCTGTCTGTGGCATCGTAGCACCCACACGGATGAACCGATTTTGATTTAGTTTTTTTTGTTTGATAGGTGTCTTCATCGATAGTGTTTTTAGCTTTGTTTCATGAAAATCCATTCAGCCGTTTAAATATTATCAGCTCTTTTTTGGTTGCTGAAACTACGATTGCAACTTTCGTAGCCCTTTGACCGCGGACGTCAAATTATCAAAATGGCGCTTCTGCGCACTACGTACCTGTCACCCTGCTGCCGTCTGTTTAGCGTAGTTTACATTAGTGGAATCAAATGTATTAATTTGAAACTCAGTATCCTTTTTCTTAAATAATATTGCAAGAATATAGTAAACTTTACATAACGTTGAGACTTCATAGAATCAGCAGAATACTCTCAACTCCTCGTCTGAGATATCGTGTTAAGGCTCATTGGAATGGTCTCAATGGACAAATTATACATTATACAAATCAGTCGGGGTGGTTTTAAATTTTATATTTAAGTATTATTCATATCTCAAGATATACTCATCAGATTTCCATGAATTGTACTATGGGACCAAACAAAAAGTTTTTTTTTTTTTTTGTATGTTTTGCTTTTAATCCACCGATACAAATCGGTGTCCTTATTTAGCTGTACACAGTTGTATACCATTATATCAATGTTTATACAACTTTATTTTATGCGATAAGCCAATGCTCGCACTAGCTTGCATTGGCTTCTTGAGACAAATTATCTTGTTACATTATTATACTTATTCTATCTTACTGATCTACTTATATTGAATAAATGTATCTTTTATTGATTATTGTTATTTTATTTGATTGCTTTTATTTATTTTTCTGTTTTGCTTATTTTTGATGCTTATTATATATTTTTTTTTCGTTGTAATGTCATCTTTTTATAATTATACATCTTTTATTATTTTTCTTATAACTATCATTACAATAATGATTGCATAAAAAAATAAGATGGACACTATAGTGTCCATCTTATTTATTATTTCGTTGCACGCCTATAGGCGTGCAACGCCAGTATACAAAAAGAATTAAACATATATCTACCCTCACAAACAAAAAAGGCAATGTCCAAACCGGGTATTAAATGACGGAGTTTGAGGGTTACACACAAAAAACTGCCCAAGTGCAAGTCGGACTCGCACTCGTAGGGTTCCGTAACACAGTAGAGTATTTTATAACTACAATTTTTCGCCATCAAAAAATTTACTTTGTTTTTCATATTGTTTCTATGAAAACCAAAGTTATATTTGGGGTCGCTTTATCTCAAAAACTGTTGACTGTATCTCGTTCAAACCAATTTTCGTTGAAATTGTTTATGAAATCTACAGCATATGTTTTTTTAGATTTTTCACTCTCTTATCGAGGAAGTTAGAGGGGAGGGCGAGGGAGGGGTACACACACATACTACCACTTTAGATGTGTATCTTCCAAACGATTGGCTTTGAGAAAAATAGTTTTAGGAACCTCAATGTAATGAAAACCTTTTATTTAATCATGAACTATCAATTGCAGCAAGTCCCCCCGAAGTTTTACCTGATCCGGAGAGGAATAGGTCCCAGCCGACGGTAACGACGTCAAACACTGGAGCTAAGAAACGGCCATCGCCTGTAGATCTCGATAGCGGAGCTTCCGCCAAACTGAGCCGAACTGAAAATAAGATGAAATATGCCGCTGATGCAGCTAAACAATCTGGATCAAACCAACGATGTTCGTTCACCGACGACCGTTACAATGAAAGTTCGCAAGTATCAAGGACTTTGGAAGGTCTCAACGAGGAAGATAACGTAGATACTGACCCGAGCAGTTCTGGCAACAATGGTATTCAAGACATCTTGCAAGCATCCAGCGATCATAGCACGGTCAAAGCGGGATATGACTCCTCTCTTACGAAGTTTATAAATCTGTTGAAGGACACCATGGAACGCTTCAAGAGATTTGCGCAAATAGCAAAGAATATTACTAATGACGTTGACGAATTCTACGAATTCGCGGCGGTGATTACCGACTGTCGGGAATCTCTCACTGCATCTGGATTTGACGAAGCAACTAAGATCGATGGCTTGAATGCAGAGGTAGGAGATGAAGTCTTGTCCAACGAAGATGATGTTAGTAATGATATCAGTGAAGCGCCAAAACAGAAAACTGCAAAGCTTACGCTACCTCCCGACTACGATCCAAATGACTCAAAATGGACATTGAGGTATCCTAATCTAGGGCCCGGATTGGTAGAATTGCTACCTTCCAGTGGTATCTTTGTCAACGCCGCAAGACTTGATGAGTGCCGTAGTCGTGCGGTCGAGTGCGCCGATGTAGCAAAGAAATTGCTCCTGGAAGTTTTCTCAGACAGTGCCCTAAAAGTGTGCTCGCCGACTGGCGCAAGACCAGTCTGTCAGACCGAGACAGGTATCAGACCCGGATTAGATAAAGTTGCGAGAGGCACTATTATGAAATACGTACAGATCTTCGGACGCAAGAAACGGTGGTGGTTTGATCAAAAATATATTGGCGAGCGTATGTCGGCCCAGTTGAAAAAATGTAGGGACAAGTAATATGACAAGTAGAAACAATGTTTAAGTTACATTTTGTGTACAAAGTAAGCTGTCTTCATGATATTGTGTTTACATTTATAAGTGTTTACATTTATGTTTTATATTATAATAAAAACGGAATAAATGCATTGACTTTTATATCTTATAGCCTTTTTTATGTCTGATAGGCTAGCGTTTAACCACTATCTCGCCTGGTGATAAGCGATGATGAGGTCGAAGATAGTGACGCGCTAGGCGTGCTAGCTAAGCTAGCAGAGTCTGACTGCTATCGGTAAAAGTATTGCTTGGTAGGTATGTTATTAAAAGTATCTAGGTGGGTATAATATAATCAGAGTTATATATTTATAATTACGTACGTACTGTATCTTTTTAGGGTTCCGTACCTCAAAAGGTAAAAAGGAACCATTATAAGATCAATTTCGTGTCCGTCTGTCTGTCTGTCTATCTGTTTGTCTGTCCGTGTGTCACCACCGATTTTCTCAGGAATAGGTGGACATAGCAAGTTGAAATTTATACTAAATACTGAGATCTATAGTTTCTATTAGGTGTATAAAAACCAAAGTCCTGAATCAACACTATAAAAAGATATGGGCAAATTTAGATTTTCGTGAAAACTTGTAAGTACTAAAATGTTCCTTAATTTTAATTTTTTTAATTTTCGGAATTTTCCCTTTACATGAGCTGTAAGAACTTGTTTTTAACCAAAATTGACAATTCTAGGTCAACCTGATGACCCTATAAGTTTTGGGTCGAATACATAGAGTAACATATTCCCTTTGACCTAGAATCTTGAAATTTGGCAAGAAGCAAGGTCTTACAGCACCTATAAAGGAAAAAAAAAATATATATATTGAAGGGTGTCCCCATACATACTTAGTTTACGCCAATTAAGATAGGCTTCTGAGTTAAATGAGCGCTCATACAATTCACAGATCTTTTTTAATTAGTACCACTACCAACAAACGTTGGTACGGAAGCCTCGGTGGGCGAGACTCGACTTGGCCGGTTTCTTTTTTATTTGTTCCGCACTTTATATTCCTCCGAAAAGAGCGGGATACATTTTTAGAGCGGGTTTTATTCTATTTACAAATGCATTCAGCTTCAGTGTGCTTTCAAGCTTCATCAGTGAGTTTCATCTTCTTTGTAGCTTTCGGTGTAGTGATTTGTGATAGCGTGTCTAAGTGCATTGTACATGTACGTCTAAAGATTTATAAACAATATGAATATGGATTAATGAAAGTAGAATTTGCGTACTGTATTAATGTTATTGTGTCGTTCTCAATTGATTATTAATTTTAAAATCTTAGAGGTATTTCAATCATGACTTAAACTGCCGATCAGTTTATAAGATGTCATCGAAAGCATTGCCTTGCAGCGACATCTATCGCACACAACCAGATTTACAAGTTAGCTACGACCCCTTGCTACATCGATATTGTTGAACTTGTAACTTTTATCATTTGCCAAGCAGGGCAAAACATTGCCAAACAGCTTCATATCTAGCCTAATATTATAAACCTAAAGTAATAAATAGAAAAGATTTGTTTGTTACAATTTAACTCAAAAACTACTGAACCAATTTCAAAAATTCTTTCACTAATGGAAAGCTACACTATCAGCAAGTAACCCAAGCTATATTTTATCCCCGTATTATTACGGGAACGGGAATTACGCGTGTTAACTGCGAGGCACTGCTACTCAATTAATACATACATATAAAATACATAAAGTCACGCCTTTTTCCCGTTAAGTTAGGCAGAGATTACTTCTTTCCACATGCTACGATCCTAACACACGACTTTCGCTACTTCCACTTTCATGATAGCCTTCATACATGCTCGCCGGTTATAGGTACTTTTGATTTGACCTTTCTTTAAAACGTCTCCGATCTGGCCCTGATGGCTGATATCAAATCATCGGAAATTACACAATCTTCCAATGACTACCACATGTAATGCTTATTATTTGAGCGTTGAAAAGGAATCTTGTTATTACAATAATGTAACTAGAGTCAGTGCAAAAAGAGAACCGTCGTGGCGTTACGATGAACTAACATTCAAAGGTAAGGGAAGGAAGGTACATACCTACCTAGTAGCACACGATAATGATAACAGTAGGTACCTACTAAGTATCAAACATTTTTAGACGTACTAGTAATGACAGCAGTGTTTTCAATGCAACACAAACAGTAAATTAAAACGATCGAGAACCGACGCGACCTCAATTACTATGAAGGTTCAAAGATCGGTTCGCAAAGACTCTACCGGCTGGTCCATTCAATGAATATTGAAGAAAATCTTCCGTACTCACCAGACAGAGGTCTTGGTCGCCTGGTAGCTGGCAGGTCAGTGGGACGCGGAGGGGGCTGCAGAGACCTCTCGATCATGATACGCTTGCAGATGTCTCTCAGAGCGTTAGCGATGGTGCGAGCTGGTGCCTCACAACGAAACACGTGACACATGTGCTTGCGGGTCGCACGGTCGCGGGCCACGTATGCGAAGTCCCTGGAAATTGAAGATTGACAGCCTTGGAGCAGCGTCCTTGGCATTCAAGGGGAGTAAGCATTTGAACACGTGATACCTGTTATTTGTGACCAGAAGCTTTGGGATATGGGGACTTTGAGATTATAGAATCGTAAAGAGTAATTATGAGTGGTACTTGTTATTAAAAATTGGGACTTTTGACATCCTTGGTATTGATATAGTCTGTAATTTCTCATGGATCAAGGCGCTTTTTAATTTACACACTAAACAGTTGAATTAAACCAAACACCACCAAACTTTCTAATAACAAAACAAACCAAAAGCCAGCAAAAACGAATAAGACATCTTGAGTTATAATGACAATTTTTTGATCCAAGTTTGATGGAAACTGATGATGTTTCAGCTATAAATGGTTGTACGAAATGGAACATTTGTACGTGAAAATGGACCTAATTCTAGAAACCTTAAGCACTATTACACACTTCTAAGACAAAACTTGTAGCTAGTGCCTACTGCAAAGAAGCCTGTCTACCTACTCATACCTTTCGCTGTTCCGAGAAAGCAAATAGGAAAAAAGAAAATTAATATTTAGTCAACCACACACTTATCGTAAGGAGTAAATAAAAAAAACACACAGACAAAAAAAATTTAGAAGAAATTGGACAAAACTAACATGGAAATGACGTTAGGTACTTTTTTAGCTTTAACTAATTATTTCGCGACCTTAAGTAATTGAAAGTAAAATATGCATAATTAACTCGCTATATACCCATATAATTTAAATAAGGCATGAAGATTATCTGATCTTCTATACTTACTAATGTGATTAATTGTTATATTCCAAGTAAAGTTTCAATATTGTTAATACAGTGGGGTAGTTTCATCCACTTAATGGTACTGTACAGGGGGATCCTTTGTCACCCTTTATGTTTAATTTCTCTATGTACACTTATGTGTTTAATTACTCTTATATAGCTAAGATTAATCTCATCTTTTGTGTACCTATCATCTCATATTGCATTAGATTCTTCAAGGATTCAGTTAGCAATATAGGAGTATCCAAGTATCAATATATAGCTCAAAGAATTGGCAAACTGAAACGGTATTGGGCTGGTCACATTGTCGATAATCTTTGGGGTAGACGTGTTCTAGAGTGGAGACCACGGCTCGGTAAACGAAGCGTTGGACGCCCTCCAGCTAGGTGGAGCGATTGATATACGGAAGCTGGCTGGCAGCAGTTGGAAACAAGGAGCTGTAGGTCGAGCTAAGTGGTATGCCATAGGACTATGGACGAATACTGGCTGTCAATGATAATGTAGTTTCCTTACCGTCCGTTATCCCTGCCAACACCCCACACGCGGATAGTATGTATGGGCTGCGTATGGAGTGTGTTCAGACTCTCAGGGTCGATTAGCTTGAGAGCTCCATCGTCTAAATCCATGAACAGATCCTTGCCCTGGAAGGAAATAAATAATATAATTAATTTTAAACTTGGTTCAAAAGCGATATCATTAAATATATATGGAATATTGTCTTGAAGAATACATTTGAAAATTTATAAGATTATGGGACTGTTAGTTACTTACTACAAAATAGTACAGCGTTTTATTTCGCACAACAACTACGAGACCGACGATAATTTGGTTTATGTTCCTATTTTCAACTTAACCACTTGGTCATGATATTCTTTGGATGGTAGCAGGACATACCACTGGACACTATTCTTCAAGATTATTTAGCCATAATATTCGGGTTTATCAAAGACTAGCGTCCAGCTTCGGCTTCGCACGCATAGAGCATTTATGCCCACATTTTTGCATCAGCTCGTTGCTCCGAATAGGAATTACAATCTTCAATGATCATCGTTATATTTCAACCAATTTACACAAAATCTTAACGAATTATACATCTATCGTATATATCTGTCTATTGGTGAAAACAGCATGAAAATACGTTCAGTAGTTTTTAAGTTTATTACGAACAGACGCGGCGGGGGACTTAGTTTTATAATATATAGTGAAACTTACATCTCCCCAACGTCCAACTTGGTCCAACAGATCATTCCGTCCGAGACTAAGGTCGACTATACACTTATTGACGGCGCGGCTGGAGCGCTCCGGAGTTAGATCGGACTCAGATATCTCCACCCAGCCTAAAGACCGGACGAAGAACCGGACTGCTCTGCTGTCCGGCTCCGGGCGTGCTGGGAAACTGCGTCGTCTGGAAATTAGAATAAAACATGTTCTAGTTTTGGATATTTTGTGTCCATATCTGTTATCGTTAAACTTTGCGATATACAAGATTGGTCCTTCGAGCAGGACAAAAATAAAAATTTGAAGGAATACGATTGAATACCTACGTTTTGTATTTTACTATCAACTTTATTAAAATGAATATAAATGACCATAAGTATTATATATATCAACTTTTCATGGTTACTGAATATCGTCAGAACTGTTTTAAAACCAACAAAAATTGTATCAGTCAGCTTTCAGACACTTATTTTACTAGCGCCAAAAGTATCTTTAATGTATCCCTATACGGGATACATTTTATTTATTTTTTATTTGGTGTCTAATTATAAATCTATGTTATTTTTGATAAAATTGCAGGAAAATGATGTTTGATTATATATACTTATGATAAAAATAGGTCTGATAAGCATCAACCTGGCTCAGAAAGATCCTTCCAATAGATTTTACCACTAAAACACATACAAACCACTCACTTATAGGACATCTCCTCTTTCTTCCTCCTCTCCTCCTGGTCGACATGGTCCAAGGCTCCACTGGTCGTACTCCTGGTAACGGAGGAGGTCATCGCCCCCTCATATTTAACCTCTGAAAGGTTGGAGCAGTCCCTGACCATTGAAATGCGAGACTCCTTAGCCTCGATTGGAGGCATTTTGGGTATCTCTCTTTGGATTGTGCCGCTCTTTATGTGCCAGTAGTAAGGGCCGTCGTTATCTGAAAAGAAAACAGGAGATGTAGATACCATTTTATTATATTTGGGGATTTACAGCTAAGATTATAAAAACGAAAGTAGCAGCGAGAAGCTAATTACGAGCCTACACAATTAATTCACAGATGTCAAATGAAAATGCTTCTTATAACATTAACTTTTGTTGTTGTTGGATTAAGGAAATTAATTTGCGAGATCTTAAACTATTTTACGAGAAATCCTGAAGCAGGAGACTCACTGGCAGCAGTCAGTGTCGCATTCCGCGTGTACCTAACTCACCGAGTACGTGTACCTACTCGGCGCGCGACGAAGATAATATTTTTACAATTTGCTTAAAAGTCGCTCTCGTGACAAGCAGTGTTGAGACATGAGAACGCATTCTTGGTACATCATCATCATCTCTGTCTACTGCTGGACATAGGCTTCACCTATGGCACGCCACTGAGCTCAATCTTCAGCTCTTTGTTTCCAGCCGCTGCCAGCCAGCTTGCGAATATCATCACTCCATCTAGCTGGAGGGCGCCCTACTCTATGTTTGCTAAGACGTGGTCTCTACTCTAGAACTCGTCTACTCCAACGGTTATCGGTTTTACGACAGATGTGGCCAGCCCACTGCTATTTCAGCTTGCTAATCCTTTGAGCTATGTCGATAACTTTGGTTCTCTGACGGATGACTTCGTTTCGAATTCGATCCTTTAGAGAGACTCGGAGTATAGCCCTCTACTCTCTCTTGGAACAGAGTATCTGAAATAAGATACCGTTTGCCGTAAGTTCACCAAGTTCCAGTATGCATTTCTGATGAAAAGTTTTAGCCAGAGCATAGGCATACATGGTCTCCTTCAGTGTATTTTTTTTTCTTCTTTTTCTTCTTCTAAAAACATTTTTTTTTCTTCTCGCCCATGTGTACCTCGTACTTCTCCCACTTGCTTTTACTACTTTCACGAAAATTCCATCACTCACCCTCATGTTTCTCCCACCCCGGAGGTAATTGAGGCTCCTTCTTCGGCCGCAGCTTGACTGGTATAGCGTAGAGGTCATCATTGGGTCCCTCTGCTGAGTGAGGTACGTTGGCGTGACTCTTCTCAGTGTCCTCCTGGTCGGCTCTCTCTTTTTCAGGAGGTGGAGACTCTTCGCCACCATTCTGTGCCGATGGGGTGATGAAGCCGTTCTTTTCACTGCAAAGAGTAGATTTGGTTTTGTTTTTAAGTCAAGTATTATCGCTACACTACTATTATGTACACATTTATATATCACTTTAAAACAAAGAACTCCGCTGCGTCTGTCTGTCTGTCCGCAATGAACTCAAAAACTACTGAACGGATTTTCATGCGGTTTTTACTAATAGACAGAGTGGTTATTTAAACAAAACCTTGACGATGATTGTTGAAGACGTTAATACACGCTCGACGCAATAAACTGATGCAAACAGATGCAGGCATAATTATATGCTCTACCCGTGCGAAGCAGGGGCGGGTCACTAGTATAATTACAAAAAACAGAGAAATTAGAACGTATTAAGTCGACGCGTAAAAATCAATACAATACAAATACAAAAACTCTTTATTGATCACCAAAGAAATTACAAATTGTACATACTATGTAATGAAAGACAGTAGAATAATAAGGCAATACGATCGGCGGTCTTATCGCATAGAGCAATTTCTTCCAGACAACCTTGGCATGGTAAAACAGAACAAACAGAAACTTGGTTATAGTATATAGATAACTAGCGACGTCTTCAACTTTATATCGACTCATTCGAGCCAGAAATCCAAAAATGTCTATGTTATTGCTGCGCTTGCGGCATAATTGCATAACAGGCCTATTTTAATAGTAATTAACCGACTTCAAAAAAAGGAGGAGGTTTCTCAATTCGACCGTATATTTTTTTTTTTTTTTTTTTTTATGTTTGTTCGGGGATAACTTCGTCATTTATGCACCGATTTTGATTATTCTTTTTTTGTTCGAAAGTAGATATCCCAAGTGTGGTACCATGGTAATTTTATCGAGGTCTGATAAGTATCTCCAGAGATATTGAGATAAACATCTCAAAATTGGTACTGAAAATGAACATTGAAGTCGGTTCTTTTTTAGTTTTTAAACGATATTATTCTAATAAGTTTTTTTATTTTTTTAATAGTTTTAATGTGTTTAAATTTTTTTATATAAATTTATTGTACGAGTTCATTCCCAACCTAAAATAAGCAGCAGACTTATCATGAAGTTTGATACGTATTGAAATGAACGAAATGAAGTTGAACGAAATGGAGCTAATAGTAACTATACAGTCTGCATAGCTGAGTTCCCGTCTTTATTTCATTTCGTTCATTCATTATTAAACTGTCAAAGTTCGTGATAAGGGGTCTTTTTAACCGCCTTCACAAAAATGAGGAGTTATAGAATTAAAAACAGGATTTTAACGTGACTTACGCGATGTCGATATAGCGACTCAAGATCCTGAAGAAGGCCTCCGGATGAGGCCGAAACATATGTCGATCGCTATATCGACATCGCGTAAGTCACGTTAAATTCCCGTTTTTTATTCTATAAGTTTAAAATGAACGTGAGTTTTTATAATAAAAAAGGAGGAGATTCTCAATTTTTCGGAATCTTTTTTTTATGTATGTACACCGATTACTCGAAGATGCCTGAACCGATTTGAAAAATTATTTTTTGATTCAAAGGGTACTTACTTCAGGTGGGTCCTTCTTAAATTTTAACGAAATCAGTCGAGCGCTTTTTATTATATCAACACTTGTATTACGATGCATGTATATACCTCGATGACATGCTCACACTCACTGCTGGCTACTTTGACTAGCGCGACGTTTGAAGTCGGTTCTTTTAGTTTTGTAAACGATCTTAAATTATTACCGAATTGCATTTTTAAACATAAGGCTTCCCAACAGGTGTAAGTATACATATTTTTTGACAAATATTTTATTTCTGTATTTTCATCGACAACATAATTTTGAAATTAAGATCGTTAAGTGTTTGTATGTTACCGATTAACTCATAACTTTATATTAAAGTATTAAAGTACCCTACACTAATCTTGTCATAAATATCTTTAAACAGATTAAACACAAGAACTTAATACCAACGCGTGCTTTTCTCAGTATTGTATGGATTACTAAGACCCAGCTCGCGTCCTTTTGTTGACATGGATTTACAACACAATAACGACATTGTTAGACTCTTGATGGAAGCAAACACGATTATAATTGTATAATATTGTGTGTAAAATAAAATCGAATAAGGCCTGGCGCGCACAGCACTTGCGATGTGTTTATTTTACCGCAACTGTAAAATATTTCACCCTTTGATAATATACTTGTCTAATCAAAGATTTTATGCTTTGTTTTGCAGGCACAAAATAACAGAGAGCCAGTTCCGATTCTAAGCCTAGCGTGCTACCATCCTCGACCGCATCATCACTTACCAACAGGTGAGATAGTGGTCAAACGCTAGCCGATATGATATTAAAAAAAAATAACCTTGTCCAAGATATTTGAACGGGATGTTTACCATGTTTTTCATTATTTGCGAGCTTCCGACCAACCATTGGTGGGAGGTACTCCTTCGTATGTTAAAGACTCCCGTCATTTTGTTGACATCTTGAAGGGCGTCAGAGTATGTGAAAATGAAGTGATGTTCAGTTTTGACGTCGAGTCTCTATTCACAAACGTCCCGATCACAGATTGCATGAATGTCGTCAAAGCTAAAATTCAGGACCACGACATTCCAATTGAGTATGCCAATTTAGTCCTGCATTGTTTGTCGACAAACTATTTTATTTACCAAGGTGATTACTTCCTACAAATAGACGGCGTGGCGATGGGGAGCCTCATAGCTCCAGTTATAGCCAACCTTTGGATGGAGTATTTCGAAAACATAGCGATCACAACTGCTCCATACTCCATTAAATTATGGAAACGTTATGTTGACGACATTTTCGGTATAATTGAAGGTGATGAAGGCACTATAAAAACTTATCTGACACATCTAAACACCATCCACAGCAAAATGAAGTTTACATACGAAATAGAAAGAGAGAGGAGTATCACTTTTCTTGATGTGCTGGCTAGAGTTCGGAAGGACGGTTCAATCAGCCACTCTGTTTACAGAAAACCTACTCACACTGACCGCTAATTGCACGCGAACTCCCACCATCATCTGCGCCATTTAAATTCTGTGGTGATCGCTCTCACTAACCGCGCGTACGATCTATGTGACGAGGAGCACTTACAAGAAGAAGTATTGTATGTGAGTAGCGTACTGCAAAGAAATGGATACAAGGGCATAATTCCACCATCTAGGCGTACACATAAACGTGACATTCATCTTAAGGCTGAAAGACAGCCAGCGTATTAACCGTACTTAAAAGGAGTGACAGACAAAGTAGCCAACATTCTCAGAAAGTATTCCGTAAAGACCATCTTCACTCCTTTAAAGAAAGTGGCCAACTACTACGTGCGCCAAAGGACACTTTTCCTTTAGAAAAACCGGGTGTTTATAAAATTGACTGCAGCTGTGGGAGCTCCTACATAGGCCAAACCAAACGAACCATTTCTTGCCGTGTAAAGGAGCACATAAGGGCGGTCAAAAACAATGACACACAAAAATCGGCCATCGCAAAACATTTGATGGAGACCGGGACAAACCACTGGATAGAGTCGCACAACCCTCAGGTAATTTCGACTGAACGCCACTATATACCAAGATTGGTAAGGGAAGCGATTGAAATTACAAAGTATAAAAATTTCAATCGTGAGGACGGGTTCAAACTGTCAAATACCTGGCATCCAGTGGTTGGTCTTTGTAGATCATATAAATGCCCGAACAAAAATAACAAACGCGAAGATATTGTGAGTGTTGTGTGTCGCGATCGAGTTCCAGCAGAAGCAAGTCGTAGGGGCGGCGAACCTGCAAGAAGAACACGAAATCGGGTACGCTTCGTGTTTTCGTAAACAATCCGTTTACCCGCAGTCGACAGTTTATCCGTGAACATGGTGCTGGCAACGGCGCCGAAATATCGGAAGCTCACAAATTATGAAAAACATGGTAAATATCCCGTTCAAATATCTTGTGAATGTGTTAGTGACCATGAAAACTTAAAAACGTATAACCTTGTCCAGGTCCTTGAAATCATACCATCACATTAAAGTCACTATTTTTTAGGAATTATTATATTATATGGTATTTGGTAAGGTTTCTGAAATAACATCTTATAAATCCTTATCTGTTCTGGGCTGCGTTCACGACTTACGCTCGGAGTGCAACCAAACGCTCTAACACCGTTAACGACTTCAGAGCGTCGCACTCGGTTGTAGCAACTGTGTCGTTCACGACCTCGGTTGTTTCACTCCGGTTGCAACGTTTTAACCATCAAATTCGATGGTTAAAAAACGCTCTGACGTTTGTGACAGTAAATTTGGCGGGAAAAGCTGTAATTTTTTTACAGATTAAAGGGATCGAAAGAAATTTGCATTGTCGAGACCAAGACGTGACATGACGAGACATTAAACGTAAAAATAAAACGGAAAATATTCAGAAAAATAAAAATAAATGAACATAACCTCCAAATTCGAGTCTGCGCAAAATGTCAAAGTCACAATTTGAGTGAAAAACACCCTTGGTCGTTCCGGACCTTCGAGCGAGTTGCAAAACAACCAAAAAACCTTCTCCGGAGGACGGGAACGCAGTCCTGTATTTCAACCCAACTAAAACAGCAACTTGACATTTTGTCTGACGGTACTTCAACATATTATCTCTTCAATTATCTAGTCGGTCAAGGCTGGGGAGCCATTTCTTTCCCGGTAGTCTTTAGTCTACCTTGAATTATTTATTACATCCATCCACAGTCATGGGCACAGGATTTTCTGATTTTTCTTTTTATTTTAACAAAATAATTTGCATAAAGGTACGTACAGTCTATGTAACATGTTATAAATCTTGTGTTTAATTAACACATCCACATTATGTAACCTTCTTATCCATCCATAGAGATGTTACGGAGTTCCGGCGTCGGTTCCGATATACCGAAACTTCCGGTTGGTTTCGGTTTCGGTTCCGATTTCAGTTCCATTAAAATAAATTTCAAAACTCAGGTTTCGTCTTCGGTAACGATAAAACCACCTCCGTAACATCCCTAATCTAACATTTTAACACAAAAATACTGTACACATTAGAATAACAATGTTATATACATTTTTTCAGAGCTAGTGAGTACACGTGACTAATATGACATTGTTGTACAAATCAATTACATGTTATAACATGTAATTGATAATATGTTTTATAACATTCCGTATCCACATTATCTGAAACATGTTAATAACAATGTTGTATAACATGTTACATAGTCTGTATGTACTCACCTCGCCAATATTAGTCCCCTGATTCTCAATCATTCGAAAACCTGTTCGGATTCGGAAGCTTCCTTTTTGATTTTGAACATTGATAAATCCGTGAGCTATTTTGTCGCGGAAACCATCCAATTAGAATCACTGATAGTTTCTAATTGAAATATCAAAAGCATTGTGTATTGGAACGATCTAAGTTGAACTTTACTTCGACTTGAATTGTACGTATTGAAGCAAACAGCAATGAAAATCCGAATCTGCTTTCAAATGATTGAGAATAACCTGCTGATGTGCCACAAACATCAAGTAGGATTCCGTCTTAAACAGTGTCTTCATTTAACATAAGGTGAAATAGCGGTCAATTTATTATCTGTAAATTATTCTGTCTGTGTGTCTGTCTGTCCGTCTGCCACCACTGCTGTATCTCACGAACCGTGATAGTAAGACAGTTGACATTTTCACAGATAATGTATTTCTGTTGCCGCTGTAACAACAAATACTAAAAACAGAATAATGTTAAAAATAATAGAGGGTCCCCATACAAGAAACGTGTTTTTTTTTCGGCATTTCACGTCATCTATCTCATCACGCCGTTAGATGGCGTTATAAGAAATAAAATGTTTGTTAATTATTATTTTTTGCTGGCTTTGCTCGATCTTATAAAATACTGTAGTGTGGTACGGAACCCTACTAGTGCGAGTCCGACTTGCACTTGGCCAGTTTATTAAACTAAGGCAAGTGTATTTTAAGTGAAACATCTTTAAACGAACTGAGGTAAAATTTACCGAAAGTTACGTATCATCTATGGAAGTGACGTTATGTTATATTTTATAGTTATAAACGCCATCTATTATAGAACGGCGTAACTACGCAGACGTATTCGCTATCATTCGGACATTCGTCCCGCTAAGTTCAACAGATGGAGTTGTAGGTACAAAAAATAAGTGATGTTGAGAAATAAATTGAATGAACTCTGAATTCCCACTCTGTAAAGGAAGTTTTACTTCTAACGCGTAAATTTCTACGCACCCTTTTTAGGGTTCCGTACTTTAAAAGGAAAACAGGAACCCTTATAGGATCACTTTGTTGTTCGTCTGTCTGTCTGGCGATCCGTCCGTCTGTCAAGACCCTATATCTCCGAAATGCGTAGAGGTGTCAAGTTGAAACTTAAACCAAATACTTGAGTATACGGTATCTTTCAGCTGTAAAAAAAAGGTCGCATATTTTCGCATATTTTGCGTCTGCACAAGGGAATCAAGCAGAACCGCACACTGACGTAAACATAGCACGCGTACAAACAACCACATTACAACATAGCATAGCATACTGTACACAATGTATTATGCTACTAATCCTACCAATATAATAAAACTGGCCAAGTGCGAGTCAGCATCGTGTCTCTTATCGCACACTTAGGGAGGGTTCCGTACAATACGAAACATAACAGAGTTTCAACATCATATATTTGATTAATTGATATTTCCAAGAATATTTGGTTTGGTTGCGATCTAGAAAGACGGGGCTCGTTTACTAGCGCCATCTATGTCATTTTGCCGAAACTAATTAGATAGATGGCGTTTAAAAACACGTTTTTTGTATGGGGACCCCCTTTAATTTTTAACTTTATTTTGTTTTTAGTATTTGTTGTTCTAGCGGCAACAGAAATACACCATCTGTGAAAATGTCAACTGTCTAACTGTCACGGTTAATGAGCTATAGCCTGGTGACAGACAGACAGACGGACAGACAGACAGACAGACAGACGGACAGACGGACAGACAGACAGACAGACAGACGGACAGACAGACAGACAGACAGACAGACAGACAGACAGACGGACAGCGGAGTCTTAGTAATAGGGTCCCGTTTTACCCTTTGGGTACGGAACCCTACAAAAGGTCGCATATTTTCGCATATTTTGCGACTGCACTAGGGAATCAAGAGCTACACGATACTTCCCGTTGACCTAGAATCACAACATTTGGCAAGAAGTGAGGTCTTGAACGTCGTCGTATATAGGAATAAATCTAAAAACCGTAAATATGTAGTTTTAAACCAAAAAACCTATTTTTTTTTTGAAATTCTGGTTGAAAACCGTGCTATTATTTCGATCTAATTAAATTGTTAGTAGGTAGGTTAATGGGTTGGTTTGTAGTTCTTTACATAATATAAGGACCGTGCCCTTCAAACAAACAAACCTGCCCTACACTCATAAACTATTATGGTACTTCTATAGCTATTCGGTCCTTTGTCAAAGTAATCTACACCACACGAGAATATAGCCTTTTATCAGAATTACTTGAAAACGTATTGAACTCATTAGTCTATACTAATATTATAAAGAGAGAACATTTGTATTTTTGTATGTTTGTAAGGATTTTGCTCAAAAACTACTGGACCGATTTAAAAAATTCTTTCACTTATATATAGAATAAACTTTCGAAATGAAAAATATTATCCCGTTTAAATCAAAGGTACATTCGTGGAGACCTAATTTGCAACCTAAGTCGAAAAAAAAACGGTCGTAAAAACACGTTTCTTACGAACGCTGCTCAATTGAAAACAGACGGAAGAATATTTTCTATGGAAGAGTTATACAACTTAATAAGACATACAAAAAAGTCCGCGGCAGCATATGTCTATCTCTTAAGGTTGACTCACAGTAACCATTTTAATCTTTAATTTTTTGTTAAAAAATGTTACATAACTTCCAAGGCTATTTTCAAGTATATAGTATTCATCCTTATCCAAATTATTACGTTAATTAGCTTGGCCACATATTATAGACTAAAATTGTCATTTACAGTATATAATTCAAATGAAAACTCTAGAAGATATGACGAGTTTCACATACACGCGTCGCAAAATTAATAAAATATTTGCAGTGAAACCACAGATTAGGTCATAGTTACTTCGAAAATATGATTATAAGCTTAGCTATGCTGTAGATCCCCATCGATCACAATTTGAAGTCAATATAGTATTGATATGATCTATTGTATAAAATAATATTGATCTATATATATAATAATATAATATTTTTAACCACCCCGACTGATCTATGTATAATCTTTTTATTAAAAGCATTCCAATGACTCTAAACACGACATTTTAAAATCTGAGCTGTAAGTTGGTTAGGATTTGAGTATTCTGTAGAGTCCAGGAGATGTCCCAGCATCAGGTCAATGCTTCCATGTTCTTACAATATTGTTGAAGAAGAAGATTTTCGAATTGATCAGACCTATGAAAGTTGATTTCATAGCGCAATTAACTAGAAAAAAGCTTATAGTTTTATAACGATTGAACGAATTTTCATGAATCAAAGCTAAGAAAACTTTCGATGAAGACATCTATCAAACAAAAAAAAAACTATCAATAATAAAAACAAAATCGGTTCATCCGGTTAGGTGCTAAGATGCTACAGACAGACACACAGATACACACGTTAAACGTATAAACCCCTACTTTTTTCGTTACGTTAAGGTTACGGCGGCAGATGTTCTCCTTGGTGGCAAGCTATTTTTCAACCGACTTCCAAAAATAAGGAGGTTCTCAATTCGTCTCTATGTTTTTTTTTGTGTGTGTATGTTACGTGATTACTCCGTCAATTGTGTACCGATTCGAATGATTATTTTTGTAATCGGTAGGGTACGTTTTCGAGGTGGTTCCATTGTAATTTCATTGAGATGTGATAAGTATCTCCTGAGATATGATAATAAACGTCGCAAACTTGCTACTGAAGTTGACTCGCGGGGCATTGAAGTCGGTTGTTTTAGTTAAACTATCTTAATTATTGGTAGATTTAATGATCCCACTACCTCTGTACGAAAACCCATGATTCATGAATGCACATAAACTTTCATTGGTAGGTATATAGCTAGGATTAGAACCTTCGACCGTCGGGTCAGAATCAGGGTAACTATCCTTTACGCCAAAGGGCCGTCCAATATCACTACGTAAGTATTATAAAACAAAGTCTATCACTGCGTCTGTCTGTCTGTTCGCAATAATCTCAATAGCTACTGAACGGATTATCATGCGGTTTTTACCAATAGCCAGAGTATTTATGAGGAAGGTTTAAGTGCATAATTCGTTAAGGTTTTGTGTAAATTGGTTGAAATATGACGATGATTGTTAAATATGTTAAAATTTTATATTCGATGCAACAAACTGATGCAAATTTTGTAGGCATATATGTTCTACCCGTGCGAAGCCGGGGCGGGCTGCTAGTAATAAATAATAATAAGTGCAATGCACTGTGTATTATTACACTGTACATACATTACATTGTACATTGCTAGTAAGTTTAAAAAAAAAAATATATATATATATACAGATATTTATTTGTCACAAGCATATGCTTGTGTCTGTAGTGGGGTCACGTCATTAGTGCGATGGGTGGGGATCGAACTCACGACCTCTCGATTGTCAGGCCGATGCCGATTGCCATTGGGTTATTTATTATTGTCGATTATAATGTTTATTACCCGACTGACTGCGAAAGAAGGAGGGTTATGTTTTTCGAGTGTATGTATGTATGTAAGTATTTATGTATGTATGTATGTATATTTCTTTGGCACGCCCAAACGGCTTGTCGTATTTTTATTTGAGTAGTGTCAATAGATTCGTCTTAGTCGTGAGAGTGAAACTGGGTACAAAATAAAAAAAAAACAAAATTAAGGATTTTTGGCGCAATTGTATTCAAACAAAATTTTCAAAATTCATCGAGTGTGGTATCAAAATAAAGAACTTTTAACGGTGATTACAAATATATATAATAATAAATAATATATAAATACACATATAAATCACGCAGTCGGGTTTTTGTTCTTACAATAATTCAGTTATTTTAATAATTACCATTTATCAGTCCACTGTTGGCGCAGCGGTGTGGCCGTACCTTTTAGTATGTAGATAAAAGATAATATGCAAGTAGTGTATGTATTACTTACTTGGACTTGGTCACTGGCGAAGAAGCTTCATCTTCAAGTCTGAAACAATACAATAATATTATTAATATTGTCTTACAGGAGCAGACAAGCATTTAACCACCATCTCGTAAGTGGTGATGCGGATACAGACATACATTATTTTCTATGTAACATTAATTAAAAAGATTAAAAAGTAATTATACAAATTAATAGTTTTAAAAATTAAACTGGCAAAAATAGCAAATAGTGTATTGTATCCATTTTTAGGGTTCCGTAGCCGAATTGCAAAAAACGGAACCCTTATAGATTCGTCATGTCTGTCTGTTAGGACTAGGGAATAGAAACTTGGTAGGTAGATGTATTCTGTGAACCGCTTCCCGATTTTTATATAAAAATAAAAAATATAAAAGTTTAAGGGGAGCATCCCATACATGAAACTGAAACAAAAAAAAATATTTTTCTTCAAACCTATACGTGCGGGGTGTCTATGGATAGGTCTTTAAAAATGGCATTGAGGTTTTTAAAATCATTTTTTCTTAAAGTCTATCATTTGAAAGATAGGCGCGACTAAAGTGGTAAAATGTGTGTCCCCCCCCCCTCTAACTTTTAAAGTATGGGAGTAAAAAATCTAAAAAAAATATATGCTGTAGATCTCAATAAAAACTAACAACGAAAATTGGTTTGAACGAGATAAAGTTAGCAGTTTTTGAGATATGGCGACCGCAAAGATAACTTTGTTTTTCATACAAACACTATGAAAAACAAAGTTATTTTTTAGTTGCGAAAAATCATAGTTATAGATTACTTTACTGTGTTACGGAACCCTACGAGTGCGAGTCCGACTTGCACTTGGCCAGTTTATTGAAAAGTGTCTCAATTAAATTCAATAGTGGTAATGAACCATTATATAATTCACAAAATGTTTATTCAATCGTTAAGTGCCATAAAAATGCATTTTAATTTTGCATTTTCAAATTTAGCGCGTAATTTGACGAAAACGCTGGACGTAATGGACGCCATATTGCTCTGTGGTCATGATGTCAGTTGGCTGTGTAAACATTTGCAGTGATATGATAGTTGACAGTTGACACTTCTATGTTTACATAGCAGTATGACGTAATAACATGGCGACTACTGGCGACTGTAAAATACCCTATTCAGAATATGCTGCGTGCACAATTATAGCTTATAGCTAAAATATAATTTTAGTTTTCCTGGTAGGCTGATATACGGAACCATATACGGAAATTTATTCGTTGTTTATTTTCTAAATTATAATGTCAATATTAATTTCAAGTATGACACCAATTTTTTTCGTATTTTATTCTGTTTGTTTGATTAAAAGTAAAAAATAAATAAAAATAAAATAAAAAAATAAAAAAAGAAACTTAGCATGTTATACATATCTATTTAGAAACACAATAAGTACTTCTAATTATTAGTTTGTTTTGTATTGTAATAACTATCTGTTAATTTGCTCATTTTAATGTAACCACGTAGAATTGTATTCTTTTTGATGTAACCGCGAAAAGGAGTCGTGTCTGGGAATCAGATTTTCTTGTCCAGGCACAGACACACCCACTAAATACCTGCATTCTCCACTAATGTAATGCATAGTTGTAAGTTTATTAGTGTTTACGGATGCATTTTATAATCAAATAAATTATTGATCAATTGATCGATTGAATTAGTTGCGCAGGCAGCGCTGGCTTACAATTTGCTCATATTGTTTGTGCAGCTGGTTATAATAATGATCACGTATTGAACATTGAACTTTCTAGCAAGAACTTTATACATTCTAGTGAGCCGTAAAGGGCTAAAAATTCTAGAGTTCTCAGCTCGTAAGGCACGTACATCTGAGTTAACTTAACGTCAGTTACGTTCAAACATTTACTTTTACGTCCATGTTGGGAATTGATGTAACATTTCATGTTGCAGATGGAAAAACGAATGGATGGTTCAAATGGGAATAAACTGAACGGGTTAGCTGGAATAAAGTTTTGCATTTTTTAACTAGATATGGTTAAATCCTTTTTGTAACCCCTGACGCAAAAATAAGGGGTGTTGTTAGTTTGACATGTGTATGTGATTATGTATCTGTGTATGTGTGTCTGTGGCATCGTAGCGCCCAAACGGATGATCCGAGTTTGATTTAGTTGTTTTTAAGGTTCCGTACCTCAAAAGGTAAAAAAAGGAACCCTTATAAGATCACTTTCTTGTCCGTCAAATTAACAATTCTAGGTCAACCGGCCAACGAATACAAGCGGCCGCATTTGCGGTTTTTTCCCGCGACTGATTTTAAAACCGCGACATGTTACAAAATTGTCGCGGAAAATCCGCAGCAAAATTTGTAATCCAAAGAACTCGGCGGGCGTACACGCACCATGCGTTAACCGCGAGCGGTTTTTTGGGCCGACTACCGTGAAGAATAGTTGTGTCGTCGTTGTTTGAAATCCATCTTCAAACTGAGAAAATCGCGGGTAGGTATATCGGTTTATAAACGCCTACTTATAAGGGGGCGTTCATAAATTACGTGAGGTGTTTAAGGGGGGGAGGGGGTCGAGTCAAATCTCATCTTTTCTTTCTCAATTTTTTTTTCTGATTGAAACAAAAAAAATATTTATTACACTTATAATTTAAACTCTCAGCAATATTGATTACTATCTACTACTATATACTATCTTTTCTTTTCTGTGTACAATAACAAGCCAACGCGTTTACGTAAGAAACCCGCATTTTGAAAAATCTCACGTGAGATTGGGGGATGGGGGAGGGGGTTGAATAAAATCTCATGACACTCACCGGGGGGCGGGGGGGGGGGGAGGGCGGGGGGGGGGAGGTACAGAAAATTTAAAAAAACATTCACGTAATTTATGGAGCGGCAGTAACCCTGCGTGTGCTGGCGTATGCCGGAATGTGTGAGTATAATTGAAGATCGTTTAAAAAACTAAAAAAAAACCGACTTCAAATGGCGCGCTAGTCATTTTCAGTACCAAGTTTGAGGTGATTATCTCCATATATCTATCTCACATATCTCGATGAAATTTAAATGGGACCACCAGGGAAGTGTACCTTTACAAACGAAAAAGAGTTTTCGAAATCGGTTAAGGCGTCTTCGAGTAATCAGTGAACATATATATAAAAAATAAACTGGCCAAGTGCGAGTCGAACTCGCACACGTAGGGTTCCGATTGAACAAAATTTGCCGGAAAAATTAAGTACATAGTTTTAAAATCGATATATATAAATACCGTGTCAATACATGCTTATTTACTACAACGCCATCTAACGAATACTGTTATGAATGTTGATACTATGACTGAGCATTGGCTCACAACGAATGACTTACAATCTATTAATATTAATGAATTTAACTTAGTTTCTAGTTATTGTCGTTCCGTGACAAAGCATGGCGGATCATGTATTTATGTTAAATCTAATATAAAATCTAAATCTAAATCTAAATCTAATATATAACGACCTTCTAACACCAACTAAGTGAACGTTAACACAAAGATGTTAGGGTAGGTAATAATAAGGTAAACCAGTGTTTTTCAACGACGGGAATCGCGAAGCTTCTATAAGGGAATCGCGGGGGGTCGCGAAGCCTCGGTAAAAGAAATAAGTTATTTTTCAAAAAAAATAAAACCGACTTCATAACCACAAAAAGGCACTCAAAAGCGAAAAATAATTTACTTAAAATTATTATAAGCGTTACCCACGTCTCTATTTGGAGTCGGTGCCAGCCAAGTCTAATAGGTAGTAGATAGATAATACCTACGAGTACATGTATCTACCTACTTACTAACCTACATGTACCTACTTACTACTACTACATACATAGCATCTATCTAATATCCAATAGACTTGGCTGGCACCGACTTCAAATAGAGACATGGGTAACGCTTATAATAATTTTAAGTAAATTATTTTTCGCTTTTGAGTGCCTTTTTGTGGTTATGAAGTCGGTTTTATTTTTTTTGAAAAATAACTTATTTTACCCTTTTTAGTGCAAAAAAAGTTTTAATGTAATTACATGCATCTATTAAATTTCGTGTCTGGGCCGTTATACACTGACGGATATATACTTTTTGAAAATTTCAAGTGTGTACCTATAACGGTTAAGAAGATACAGATCTGTAAAGTGCGCACATATAGACACACGGACGGACGGACGGACGGACGGACGAACAGACAACAAAGTCTCAGAAAGTGTTCATTTGGTAGCCTTTGGGTTCGGAACCCTAAAAAAATTGACTTTAAATGCCGCGCTAAAGTGAAAATATTCACTAGTAATAATGATGTCATCAAGGTCTCATAGGACAATGTCCAAAATGGCCCTGTGCAATAAAAGCATCTGACACACGATAATTAATTGTCTATTTTTAACCGACTTCAAAAAAAGGAGGAGGTTTCTCAATTCGACCGAATATATATATTTTTTTTTTTTTTTTTTTTTTTATGTTTGTTCGGGGATAACTTCGTCATTTATGCACCGATTTTGATTATTCTTTTTTTGTTCGAAAGGAGATATCCCAAGTGTGGTACCATGGTAATTTTATCGAGGTCTGATAAGTATCTCCAGAGATATTGAGATAAACATCTCAAAATTGGTACTGAAAATGAACATTGAAGTCGGTTCTTTTTTAGTTTTTAAACGATATTATATTACAATAATTCCAAATATTTTTATAACACGGACTAGTTGTATTCCAAAATGAATATTAATAATATCGTTTAAAAACTAAAAAACAACCGACTTCAATGCCGCGCTATTCATTTTCAGTACCAATTTTGAGATGTTTATCTCAATATCTCTGGAGATACTTATCATACCTCGATAAAATTACCATGGGACCACACTTGAGATATCTCCTTTCGAACAAAAAAAGAATAATCGAAATCGGTTCATAAACGACGAAGTTATCCGCAAACAAACATAAAAAAAAAAAAAAAAAAAAAAAAAAAAAAAAAATATACGGTCGAATTGAGAAACCTCCTCCTTTTTTTGAAGTCGGTTAAAAAGTATTATTTGCGATTATTGACATTAATTGCCGCCATATGGCCAACAGGGTACTGAATCACTCTACTACGTTATAAGAGGCACTTCCCTATATTGTGGATACCCGAATTATGTAAGCACTGTGTAGCCAACCTAACAACGGAAAGTATTATTTACGTAGTAACTATTATATAATATGTGGTTTTATGCTTATAATTTTTTTTTGCTGTGTTGATTGGTACAAAGTACGTTCATGAATCTGAGTTATTTAATTATGTATGCAGTGTCGCGGGACTGAAATGGCCGCCATCTTCGCCAAATGTCATGTCATGTCAAAAAATATTAGGTATGTTTAAAAAAGTTTGCACTCTAACAAGACTTTGCCCGGTAGAACATTCCTGTGAAGACAAATTATTTATATTTATACATAATTATTTATTATAATTATTAATATATAATTATTTATTGAGGGCCCGGTGGCGTAATTGGGAGAACAGTCGGCTTTGATGCCGTGGTACCGAGTTCAAACCACCGTGCACCAATGAATTTTTCTATCGAAAAATATATGTGCGCTTCTCACAGTGGCCCTCCGGTGAAGGAAAACATCGTTAAGAAACCAATAACCCCCGCATGGTGGTAGAACATATCTAGTGTCCGCCTGGCCAGCTACCACCCTCAAGTCAGAAAATCTGTCGCCAAACATCTAATGTGTTCCGGCAGCTATCCTTGAGAGCCAGTTCCCATTCTAGTCCACTTCTCTATCTTCGACCGCATCATCACTTAGCAACAGGTGAGATAGTGGTCAAACGCTTGCCTATAAGATATTACAAAAAAAATTTCCCCACCTTTATTTCTATCTCGCTCACAGTTACCGTAAGAATATCTTATATGCAATAGCAACCTCCATTGTGTATAATCTTCTTGGGACTCTTCTACTAAAACTAGTACAATCTCCTATGTTTGGGGTATTTATCTCCATATCTCTGGTGATACTAATCAGATCTCGATAAAATTAAAATGGGACCACCTCGGAAACGTATCCTACCAATTAAAAAAAGAATCATTTGAATCCGTTCACAATTGATGGAGAAATCGCGTAACATACACACAAAAAAAAAAAAAAAAAAAAAAAAACATACAGACGAATTGAGAACCTCCTCCTTTTTTGTGAAGTCGGTTAAAAAACAAAGTTTGAAAATATACTTTTAAAGAAGATATTAATTAAAGAGCATTTGTAGGTGTTGTGATTGAGAGTGCTTATAATATTTGTTTCAAAAGATAACTATGTAATTTGTTTCCTGTAGGCCACACGAACGAAGCCGCGGGCAGTAGCTAGCAATATAACAAAATACAGATTATAAACAGTGCAAGTAGTTCGATTTTTTTTTCATACTAAGGGGGTCGCGTCGCGTCATGAAAAATGTTGAAAAAACACTGTGATAAACAATCTTTCATAGATGGCGCTATAGTAAAAACACGTTTATTGTATGTGGACCCCCTTTAATTTTTAATTTTGTTCTGTTTTTAGTATTTGTTGTTATAGCGGCAACAGAAATACATCATCTGTGAACATGTCAACCGTCTAACTATCACGGTTCATGAGATACAGCCTGGTGACAGACGGACAGACTGTCTGTCTAGACAGACAGACGGACAGCGGAGTCTCAGTTATAGGGTTCCGTTGGTACCCTTTGGGTTCGGAACCCTAAAAACGGGTTGCACTCCGGGAGTGTCGGCAAAAGCTAGAACTTGAACACATCATTTTAGAATATTTTGGATTGACACCTCGCGCAAAAGTCCTGTCTTACCAATTTTCGATCGGGACAAGTGACATGATGCGAGTTTAATATTTTTTACCCATCCCAAGAAAAATGCACAACGCCGCTAAAGAAGTTTTCACTTTAAAAAAAAGTATTGTGAAGAACCTTATTTGTGAAGTTGGTTAAAAATAAGAACCAACTCAATGATGCCATCCAAAATAAACAGTGCAGCTGCGCAATACTACAATCATACATACATAAAGGTAGTATAATTCTCCAGCAATATATCAGATATTGCATTTCGGATTCAGATCGCATCTGCACCTCATTCCGTTGCATCCGTGCGCGGCGTCCGGATATTGTAATCCGGATTATCCGGGATCCGACTCACTGGGATGCGGATGCGAATTTCGTGATGTAATAAAATTCCAGTGTCTATTTGTGAATTTATTGGTTTAGTCTCCGTAGAAGCTAAGTAAATTTTTATTAAAGCTCACTAGCAAGGTCATGACATGTTAACCCCTATAACTAAGCTAAATACGCTTGTGTCTGGAGTGGGTTCACGTAAACAGTGCAATGGGTGGGGATCGAACTGACGACCTCTCGATCGCCAGTCCTCCAAATAATTATATCCTTAAAATTGTTATTTTAAGGATATAAATATCTGGAATTATACTTTACTAGCAGCCCGCCCCGGCTTCGCACGGTAGAAATTGATACATAATATTGGACGGTCTGTTAGCGTAAAGGTTGTTAGCAAAAACCTTGAATTCTAACCCGACGGTCGCCGGTTTCATTCGTCAAGCGACAAATCCGTCTGGAGTCGCTTGACGAATGGAACCGAAGATATCAAACAGGTGAAACTGCAGCAATAACAAAAACTTTTCTCCCGGATGCCATAGCTGCCTTCAAAATCGTTAAAAGGATGACATTCACTGGCGTCATAACCCAAGCGCTCACAGGGCACGGTGGGTTCTCCGAATATTTGCATCGTTTCCAGTGTAAGGATAACCCATCGTGCGTCTGTGAGCCAGGAGTACATGAATCAATTCTGCACATCCTCTTCGATTGTCCCGTTTTTTGAATTAAGAGATACAATTTAGAACAAACTCTTGATAAAAAACTAAATGTGGATAATATTACAGAAATAATGACAAATAGCAGCGAAGTAGTAATATTTTTGAAATATTGTATAGACATAGTGACTAAAGTAAATAAGAGAAACAAATAGAATAAGAAAATAATATGTCAGAAATAAATAAAGTATGTAAATTATAATAAATTGTCTAAAACAGAACACAAAACGACAATTAAAAACAGCAAATATTTAATAAGCCAAACAGAGAAAAATATAAAACAACCTGATAAAAGAAAAATCTCTGATCACGTCAGAGGAGACAAAGAATAAATTATTAAAAAAAAAAAAAAAAACCGACGGTCGCTGGTTATAATCCTACCTATATACCAATTGATTCTCAAGTTTCTATGTGCATTCATGAATCATGGGTGTTCGTACACAGGTAGTGGGATCATTAAATCGATGTTCTGCCTGACTTGCTACCAAAAAGTAGCTTACCACCATCATGAAAAAGATCAACCGCCATACGGACAAAAAACGCCTTACGGTGTTCCGGCAACACAGCTCTCGGGAGTCATTCCATTCTAGGCCTAGCCTGTTCACCATGCGAAGATGCGAAAGTCAATTTGTATATCTTTTATTTGGGACTTCTTCACGGCCAAACGGCTAGACCGATTTAGCTGAAATTTTGCACTGGGATAGGTAGTATTTATTAATGGATAAGGCCATAGTATACATTACATTACGCGGGCGAAGCCGCGGGGCACAGCTAGTTTTATACGATCGATCAAACTTTGTATATTGACATTAAATTGATTATATCGGTTGTGATCTACAGAAATAGCGAAGCTAATAAAGTTTACTTAGTAACTATTGTCTAATCTGTGGTTTCGCTGAAAATATTTTGATACGCAACCATTTTAAATCTGTGATATCTTCTAAAGTTTTCATTTAAATTACATACTTTAAAGGACGATTTTAATCTATAATATATGACCAAGATAATTATTTGAATAGGGATTAATACTTTAGAGTAGAAAATAGCCTTGGAAGTTATGTTTATTGTTTTTTATTAAAAAAATAAAGATTGCAATGGTTACGGAGTCAACCTTAAGAGATAGACATATACCATCACGACATTTTTTTAGACCTTTTTAAGGTGTACAATAGTGTAGTAGGCTCAGTCAGCGTTTGCAATGTTTGCGCAAAAAAGTATTTATTTACGACATCACATTAGAAACCTAAATTATCAGTGTTTTTTTACTATATTACGCATATATATATTAGACCTAAAAACCTTCCTCTTGAATAACTCTATTTATTATTAGAAACCGCATCAAAAACCGTTGCGTAGTTTTAAAGATCTAAGCATACATAGGGACAGACAGCGGGAAACAACTTTGTTTTATACTATGTAGTGATAGTGATAGTGATAGTGATTGATGATACTGAAGTCATATCAAAAGCTCACCACATGATAGAAATGTACCATCTATTAGATAGATAGATAGAAACACACTTATATACACCTTAAATAACATAAGTAAATATTACATTACAATTTACAATAATAGTGTAAGAATATGCGCTCTTATCACTTAAAGGGATCTCTTTCAGCCAACATATGGATGGAGAGAAATAAGAATAAGAATACGTTTATTAGGACCAAAGCGACTTTATTTCTTAAGTACGTATATTGTTTAAAACATATGATCATATTATTTAAGGTATTTCATCATATATAAAAAAATCAGATCATATTAGTAGTGCACTGGCGCTTAAACTAGCCGTAGCCCTAGTATTATTATCTTTTTAACCGAGTTTCAAAAAAAGGAGGAGGATTCTCAATTCGACCGTATATATGTTTTTATTTTCTATGCCGTAGCTGTGCGATAAGCGCAAGTAACGATTCGCGGTTGGTCATGACATAACATAATTTTCATAGTTAATTTGTTAATGTCACATCCATGGTGGTAAATGGTGTTTTATAATCTAATATGCAATCAATAAATCCATCTCTGGCAAACAATTCAATAACAACGAAAGCCGACGGAACTATACCCGCAAATATCGGAGCTCTATATCCTGTTTTTCCACGTAAATACCTAGAGTTCGAGTTCCAACAGGATCCAACTTTGATAGTTAGCACAAACAAACATTTTAGCCAGCTTTCATTTCACTACCAGTGTTTTTGCGAGGTTTTTGCAGTGTTCCTAAAACAAACTCTGTTAAAAGTTTGTTTTATGAAATTTTGGGTTGTAACATTTTGGGTATATTTTTAGCGTATTGGTTAATTGCAAATAGATTGTGTACGTTAAAGTTTTATGGCTATTGCCAATGTATTCAAACTTATAATAGCAGGGGTCGTCAATATTTTAGTAGACAGTGACTAATGAACTGTTACGACCACACCGCGGCGTCCTGCGTGCGCGATCTATGCGGCGATCAGATAGCGCATTGCTATGACGTCGATGGATAGCGCATTAGTATTTGTACCGACTGGTTCACACTAAACGCGATCTTCGGCGATCAAAAAACAATAATAAATACAGATCGCGAACGCACACGCGGACGCCGCGGTACGCCGCGGTGTGGTCGTACTTTAAGTATTGCGATTATTTTCCTGGCACAACATTTTTAGGGAAGGTTTAAAAGCCGATTGAAGATGTTGCGATGACCTACAACCCTTAAAAAACGGAATATGTAAGTAAATGTTCCTCTTAATTCCACAGATTCTTTTAATTCCACAGATTCTCTTAATTCCACAGATTCTCTTAATTCCACAGATTCTCTTAATTCCACAAGTTTCCCACGGGCTGTAGGAGTATATTATATCGAAGTTTGGCCTGACTTGCTACCAAATGAAGCTTACCATCATTAAGCAGAAAATCTGCCGCCGTAAACTGACGGTGTTCCGGCAGCACACAGCCCTTGAGAATCCAGTATTCTAGGCCTAGCGTGATCACCATCTTCAACCACATCATCTCTTACCACCAGGCGAAATGATAGTGGCCAAACGCTATATAAGATATAAAATAATTATAAGATAGATTAAAAACTAAAACAACCGAGTTAGATGCCCCGCGAGTTAGTTTCAGTGATCACCATCTTCGACCACATCATCTCTTACCACCAGGCGAAATGATAGTGGCCAAACGCTATATAAGATATAAAATAATTATAAGATAGATTAAAAACTAAAACAACCGAGTTAGATGCCCCGCGAGTTAGTTTCAGTGATCACCATCTTCGACCACATCATCTCTTACCACCAGGCGAAATGATAGTGGCCAAACGCTATATAAGATATAAAATAATTATAAGATAGATTAAAAACTAAAACAACCGAGTTAGATGCCCCGCGAGTTAGTTTCAGTAGCAAGTTGAGACGTTTATCGTCATATCTCTGGAGATACTCATTAGATCTCGATGAAACTACAATGGGAACACTTCGGAAATGTACCCTATCGATTCAAACAATCGCGTCGGTTCACAATTGACGGAGTAATCGTGTAACATGCATACAAAAACAATAAAAATAACAGACAAATTGAGAACCTCCTCCTTTTTGGAAGTCTGTTAAAAATAGGAGACGTAGTTGCTGATATTGGGAATGGAGCTTTTATTGATTTTGGAAAGACAGTCGCATTATCTTTTGAAATACGAGTACCTAATGCTCTAGGCTGTGTATATATATATACATATATATATATATGTATGTGTGTCTCCGTAATACATTTTAATACAGCAAATATTTGAATAGGCCATTAATCTCGCTAATCCCGCATATTATACCTTCCGTAGATAATATCGTTTCAAAACTAAAAAAGAACCGACTTCAATACCGCTCTATTCATTTTCAGTACCAATTTTGAGATGTTTATCTCAATATCTCTGGAGATACATATCAGACCTCGATAAAATTACCATGGCACCACACTTGAGATATCTCCTTTCGAACAAAAAAAGAATAATCAAAATCGGTTCATATACGACGAAGTTATCCGCGAACAAACATAAATATATATATATATATATACGGTCGAATTGAGAAACCTCCTCCTTTTTTGAAGTCGGTTAAAAATAGCAACGTTGCACCGTAGGAACGTTACTCTGACGTTATTTATGGCGTTCACAGCGCAATGTTGCTCGAATCGTACTGGCAAATAGCTTAAGCAAATTGTGCCATTTTCTGCAGTAGACCAAATTAAACTGTTAAACTGAGATAAAGATTTTTGCGTCTTTTCTGCGTTAAAGTTTTTCAAATTTGAAAATAACCGTAAACTTATACTTATACTATGGCTATGTTTCTATTTAACCGACTTCACAAAAAGGAGGAGGTTCTCAATTCGTTGGAATCTTTTTTTTCTTGTATGTGCAGAAGAACGCCAAGCAGCGTTTAAAAGCCATAACAAGAAGAAGACGAAGAAGAAGAAAAAGAAGAAAATTGACATTGACATTTCGCGGACCTGAGTTAATTATCGCTAAGCGTCTCCGCTTACCATCAGGCTAGCGGCGTGCTCGGCCTACCTTTCAAATCAAATAATATGATAATAAAAACTATATAAAAAAATTTACAACTTATCAACACAAATATTATAAATGCGAAAGTCAGTTTGTTTAACACGTTAAGTGCGAAGCGAGGCCTAAATCACCCCTGATGCAACTTCCCTGTGGTGCGGCAAGCAAAAAAGTGAATTTCTCTGTCGTGCGAATGGCATAGCTTTGGTTTGGTCCAGTGTAGGAAAGAGATAAATATATATTTGAGATCACTAATGGTTCCGGACTCGGTGGTGTACCTACCTTGGTACCGGATGTCTTAGGCCTCGTGCCGCACTGAATTAATATAATTTTAATGCAGTGCGGAACGAGGCTAAAACGTCCCATATCCCCCCTGACCTCGTACCGCACTCAACGCGAGCTTCCCGCGACCAGTGTTGTGCATCACGTCGATTGGAGAGCACGTCCTTTTAGATTATTTAAAAAAAAATGTATCCTTTGATAGCTTTGTGTTGTTTTGCCAGGTTTTGCCCTTAAAACGATCTAATGAGATATAATTGATCAAAATCGGTCAAGTCGTTGCGTAGTTAAGACAGTTTAAAAACGTCGATATTATTTTTCCCATCACTAATCGCAGCGAAAATTTGCCCTATTTCAGTGCGTTACGAGGTGTATAAGATCCCATATTTTGTTTTGCTAATAATTCCTAAACTAGCCATCAGATCCCGGGGCGACGGTGGATTAGGGTTCATCAATTCACTGTCTATATCAATAAGGATCAAAATTCTCATTTATCTTTGATTTCGCGCCAGAAAATGGATTTTAGTCTGTAAAAGGAGGTGGGGTCTAATAGACCGCGTGTCGCCCTAACGTCTGGTCACGGTACGGGCCGATTATACCTCGTGCCGCAGGAACGGAAAGTATGCAAAAATTGGTGCCGCAGCTAACGTGTTAATTGTTTGTTTGGGACTTCTTCACGGTCAAACGGTTGAACCGATTTATCTAAAATTTTGCACTGGGATTATGGGTAATTATGGTGTATAGGCACAGAAAAGATAATAGTCCTACGGTATAGGATACTTTATAACACGGGCAAAGTCGCGGGGTAAATTTTTAAACCTGACTGAACACTGCCACGTGCTTTTAAGGCCCCTTCATAATAGAGAACTCGCTATTAGGAAACCTGTGCTGTAGTTACAGCCAAGCAGTTTACGATGCTATTATATCTTGTTGAACGGATACGCTTCCGTTCGAGCTACGTCAGATAGATAGCTGCCAACTTGCAAACGTGTAAACTTTCATAAATTTTAATGTTATCTGGTTTATTTTATAGTAAAGCTATTTTGGTGTAGAAAACATTTTAAAATATAATTTAGAGGTTTGGCATAGTAGGTACTATATAGGTTTTATAATCCTAACTTCCAAACTCATATTATAAATGCGAAAGTAACTCTGTCTGTCTGTCTGTCTCACTTTAACGCCAAAACCACTGAACCGATATAAATGAAATTTGGTACACAGATAGTCTAGAGCCTGAGAAAGGACATGGCTACTTTTTAATGCGAAAAAAGGGCTTTAAGGGGTTGCAAGGGGGGATGAAAAGTTGTATGGAAGTATCGTCATTTTAGGAGCTAGAAGCTTGAAACATGTTTTTTAGGCTGTTGATTTGATATAAATAAATATGACATTCAAAGTTTGTAAAAGTTGTACCTTCAAGGGTGTAAAATAACAAAAGAGGATGAAAGTTTGTATAGAATTATGTAAGGTTTATGTGAATGTTCTACTAAACCGATTTCAATGGAATTTGTTACACAGATAGTCTAAAGCCTGACGAAGGACATAGGCTACTTTTTAATGCAGAAAAGGGTTGTAAGGGATTGAAAGGGGGGATGAAATGTTGTATGGAAGTATCTTCATTTTTAGAGCTAGAAGCTTGAAACTTATTTTTTATGCGGGGGAGGGGGGATTAGCTCGGCGTGGTATGGTGCGGTGTAGGTGGGATACGCATGTGTCTTATTTGTAAAATAATTAGCCTAAATAATTTAAAATGCTAACCAAAGACACTTTTCCACGCGGACGAAGTCGCGGGCACAGCTAGTTTAGATATATAATAGATATAGGTAATATTTATATAGGTGGGTTTCTACTAATTTATTTTTTTTTAAATTGATTTTCCATTAAATTAGATAACATACTTTGCAAGTTAAATAAAAGCTTGTAATGAACAATCAAGACGCTCTCCTGATGGTAAAAGATGACGTCGTCAGTCTTTAAGAGATTACGGGTTACCTTGAAACATCTAAATAGTTAATCATATTATAGCCCTTTTTGCTTCACCGTAGTCGGGTAAAAATCTAGATCTATCTAGATTGTATCTTTCATGTCTAGTAATTTTAGTGCCCACTTTGGTGTAATGAGGGCAAAGAGGCGCTGTGGGAGAATGGTCGGGTTTGACGCCGAAGGTAGTGGGTTCAAACCTCACCGCACCGTGCACCAATGGGCTTTTCTATCGATCGACAGTGGCCCTCCGGTGAAGGAAAACACCTGGGATGGTGGTAGGACGCTATCTAGTGTCCGCCGGGCCAGCTACCACCCTCAAGTAAAAAAATCTGTCGCCAAACATCTAATGTGTTCCGGCAGCTGTCCTTGAGAGCCAGTGCCCATTTCACCCATCACTACCTATTATAAAATAAAGTCCCCCGTCGCGTCTGTCTGTCTTTTTGTGATAAGCTTAAAAACGACTGAACCGATTTTCTTGCGGTTTTCACCAATAGATTGAATGATTCATGAGAAAGGTTTAGGTGTATACATTAATATGGTTTTGTTTAAATTGGTTGAAATATAACGTTGATCGTAGAAAATGGTAATTCATACTCGACGCAACATAATATGCTACCCGTACCTGTGCTAAGCCGAGTCGGGTCGCTAGTATGATATGCTCCATCATCGATCGTATCATCACTTAACATCAGGTGATACAGTGGTCAAGTGCAACCCCAGTTCAGTGTAAAAAAAAACAACGGGTTGCACTCCCGCGAGTGAAAACTTGAACATTAACGTTGTGCATTTGGTCTAGTCTTCTTCCGTCTTACGAATTTTCGATCAGGTCACGCACGTGTCCTGACGCGAGTTTAACATTTTTTACCCATCCCAAAAAGTTTCTACTCTCCCTCCGTCTTACGAATTTTCGATCAGGTCACGTGTCCAGTCCAGTTGAAGCGAGTTTAACATTTTTACCCATCTCAAAAAGTTCACAAAGCAGCTAAAGAAGTTTTAACTTCAAAATAATTTTGTCTCAAAAGAATTTGGTTCTAACTCCATCATCAAATAGGTACTTTTAAATAACCACTTATAATCTGCAGATTGCAGCTTGTAAATGCACAAATCATCCACCAGATACATTGTAAAACGGTGCTGAGTGCAGCGATCGATGGTGCGCATGCGTGGTGACGCGGTCGATGCACCCATCATCTGTTACGCGTACGTACACGTTAGACGTACGTACCACGTAGGTACCGGACGGATTTAGACGTGTTACCACGTATTATATGTTATATAGGTACATATGACTTTGACGATACGGTTCTAAATAGCAGTTGTCGTCGATTGGTTTTTGCTGAGTTTTTACGCTGTCGTAAGATACTGTTTAGGTTAGATACATTTTACTTAATTTTTGTTATAAAGAAGGTACGTATTTACGTTACCAGGGTTTAAAACCTGGTTTATGCTTGCAAGTACGCCAACCAGGGTCCGACCTTAAAGACTTGAAAGACTTGAAAGTATTTTATTCGACAACTCACTGGTTAACTTGGAAGTCTTTTTTATGTAACGCCTTATTTTAGATAAATAATATGAGTCAATTTTCTATGCAAGTATTTTCATTTGCTATGCTTGGAAGTATTTTATTTTTATACACACGATATTCGCTTCTATTCTCTTTAAAACATGGATCAAATTCCTATGCAAGTATTTCGGCTAGGCTCAGTCGCATCGGGCGCGCCCGTATCATACGAAATACTTTGAAGGTTTTTGCAACTTGCAAGTCTTAAGTTTTTATATAATTTTATTATTTATATATTATAAATATTTTTATTTTCTCAAGTTTTATTTATGAACCGATTTTGATTATTATTTTTTTGTTCGAAAGGATGTGTGGAACCATGGTAATTTTATCGAGGTCTGATAAGTATCTCCAGAGATATTGAGATAGACATCTCAAAATTGGTACTGAAAATGAATAGCGCGGCATTGAAGTCGGTTCTTTTTTAGTTTTTAAACGATATTATGTTATTGATGTTCCGCCTGACATGCTACCAAAAATGTATTATTTATTTATTTATTAGTTGACAATTATCATACTTAATATTATAAATTATTAATAGTGTCACTAGGTTTCACTTCTCTTCGCACTTATAAGGAAACACAAACTGTATAGTAAACATTGCATACAACTCAAGTATCAAGTTTATTGTACTCATTGAAACAGACCTCACTTTTACGAATGAATCGCTTGCGCGTGCTAATTTTTCCTGTGGCGTCATCTAGTTTCACAGTCACGTAACTTAAGGCAAGTTTAGAATGGTGTAATATTGATTGTTTTAGACAAATAGGATTTGAATTAATGTGACTGTTAGTGGTTTATTTTTATACGTAAATGAGTCTATGTTCCTTGATAAATAAATAAATGATGAAAAAGGAGCTAACCACCATCAAGGTGAAAAATCTACCGCCATAACCTTACTGTGTTCCAGCAGCACACATTCCTTGAGAGTCAGACTATTCCACGCCTAGCGTGTTCACCATCTTCGACCACATCATTGCTTAACACCAGGCGAGATAGTGGTCAAACGCTAGCCTACATACGATATATAATAATTACGATAGTTTAAAATCTATAACAACTGACTTTCATGCCACGCGAGTCAGTTTCAGAAGCAAGTTAGAGATGTTTATCGTCATATCTCTGGAGATATTGATCAGATCTCGATGAAATTACAATGCGACAACCTTGAAAATATACCCTACCATTAAAAAAAATATCATTCGAATCGGTTCACAATTGACAGAGTAATCGCGTAACATACAAACAAAAAAAATCATACAGACGAATAAAGAACCACCTCCTTTTTGGAGGTCGGTGGAAAAAGATATTAAGACTTGTCGTTATTCATAACCTTCCATCTTCCAGTAACTAGTTCAATGACGTCATGAATCTCGTGACGTTTAACTCTCAACCTCCCTCCCTCCACTAGGGCAGTGTGGCTAGTGGGCAGAAATCACGTTGTATTGTTTTCTTCTAACTATGCATTTACAGACTACGCAATCGGTGACGTCATTGTGCGAGGTTAAATTAGTTTGTTTCAGGTTTTATCGTATTAACTCTTCGAGCATTTACCAATGGAGATGTTAACGTTGTAATCCGCAAACATTTTTTTCTGCCGATACTTACGGGGGACGAGGTAAACACGCATTGCACACACACAAATCACTCACTTTAACGATCCCGCACACTAGCTTGAAACACGCACACAGTATTAAAAATACAGCGTAGTTACGCACGCTCATATGGCCAATAATGGCTATATGGCCAGCAGAGGGGTACGCCTTGCGTTAACATCTCCATTGGTAAATGCTCGAAGTTTTAACTAGTAGTGTATTCTATGGTTTGGTTTGTTTTGAGTTTTCAGAGCCCCTTTGGAGTAAAAGATTTATGGATTGACTTCAAAACGAGAGGTCGCCGGTTCGAATACTAGCACGGATGTTACTCCACTGGTGTTAAGAGTATATTATATCGACCACTGTCAAGGTAAAAACCAGCAGCCATAACTTTACGGTGTTTCGGCAGTACACAACCCTCGAGTGTCTAGAGTATTCTAGGCCTAGCGTATTCACCGCATCTTCGACCACATTATCGCTTACCACCTGACGAGATAGTGGTCAAACGCTTGACTAGAAAATAAAAAAAAATGTTAACTAAACTTGTATTTTTTTTATATCAAATAGGCTACTAGCGTTTGACCACTATCTTACCTGTTGGTAAGTGAGGATGCGGTCGAGAATTAGAATGGGGACAGGCTCTCAAGGATAGCTTTTTTTATATCATAGGCTAGCGTTTGACCACTATCTCACCTATTGGTAAGTGATGATGCGGTCAAAGATGGTAAGCACGCTAGGCCTACAATGAAAACTGGCTCTCAAAGATGGCTGCCGGAACACATTAGATGTTTGGCGACAGATTTTCTAACTTGAGGGTGGTAGCTGGCCAGGTGGACACTAGATATCCTAGCACCATGCGGGGGTTGAGGGTTTCTTAACGATGTTTTTCCTTCACCGGAGGGCCACTTTGAAAATCGCATATACATTTTTCGATAGAAAAATCTATTGGTGCACGCCGAAGATTACCGACTTTGTGACAAAAAATGCAATATGTTTAATCTTAGATTCCAAGATTACAAGCTATCTGTGTGCCAAATTTCACCCAAATCCGTTCAGTAGTTTTTGAGTGAAATAATAACAAACACCCATTCATCGATGATCACTAACATTCGCATTCATTAGTTGGCTTTGAATGTGCAATAAAGGAGTATTGTATTTCATTTATTTTTCTCAATTTCTTTATTGTTTCCTTTGGGTACATTGTTCACCTATGAACGTCAATAAATAACTATAATTAAGATAGTTTTATATTCGTTTTTATATTCAATTATTCCTTCAATTGGGTACATTGTACACTTATGAACGTTAAGAAAATACAACAAATACGTATTAAAATAACAAAAGATAATAGAAATTAAAAATTAATAAACATATTCATAAAATTATATTACATTGAACACGGAACAATGCACTATTTGTGTGAAGCCATCACAGATAAATAGAATTATTAACTGACAAGAAAAATGTTACCATATTATAAAAATGTTACTATAATAAAAAAATAAAAAATTAAAAGTTTAAAACTAAAACAACCAACTTCAAAGCCCCGCGAGCCAATTTCAGTAGCAAGTTTGAGACGCTTATCGTCATATCTCTGGAGATACTTATCAGATCTCCAACATCAAAAAACATACAGACGAATTGAGAAGCTCCTCCTTTTTTGTGAAGTCGGTTAAAAACATTCCAATATCAGTATTTGTAAATTGTTATACCATTTTATTCTATTCTATTTTCAAACGATGCAGCATACAATGTGGCCAGCAAATCAGAACCAGACATTTCACAGTATCATTTGTATTAAGCAGGGAGCCACCGTTTGGTTCACTGGCTCCGTATATATAGAAACAGATTTGTTTGTACGTTTACTGTACGCTTATAATAGGGAATATGCATGTTTTTTTTAATATTTTTATTTCACTCATTACATTCATATAACATAATAAAAAAATAAAATACTGCTGGAATTAGTCTAATTATTTTTTTAATAAACATTTAAATATACAAATAAATTTGAGCAGTTTAAACGCCATCATTTCCCGGGCTCTTTGGTAATGCATTGTGACGTCACGCACTTACGTTACGTTACAGACACACGCCGCTTGAAGCTAACTAGCTTTTTTTTCTTTAACTAAGACTCCGCGCGATTATTGTATTTAGCCAATGGCATGTTTTTATTAAATTATACAGTTTCTCTAATCTCGTACTCATTTTTATCTATATTAAATGGTTAGTAATATACATTTTTGCACAATAATACGCGGCATACACAATATTTGGAAAAGCTTGAGGCACCTTAGTTTTTACTAAACTTCTTTAGTAAAAACTCATCATCATCATAATCAGCCGGTTATATAGCCGGCCGAAATATTTCCGATAAAATTCATAAAATTTTTGAATTAAAATATTAAAAGTTTCCGATCGGAGATAATTATATTGTAATACGGGACTTATCGCGCTATAAACATAATTTTATTTACATCGACGTTTCGATCAAGTTGCATTGACCGTGGTCACGAGAAGACTGAAGTTGTGGGTATCAGCATTGTTATGATTGAGAGCAGTTTGAAACTACCCTCATTTGATTTCCGATCGGAGCATTGTCTTTGAGGGTGATAAAGTTGAAATCGCATCACAATGTCAACTTCAATGCATTTGTGGTGCGGGTTCCGTCTAAATCCCTCGGAACATATATGGCGGAGGAATTCTGTCAAGTTTCGACACTTTCGAGGTCGGATACCGGACACCATGGATGAACGTCACACGTCGTAGTGAATTTAACGTGTCTTATTTATTTGATTTTGTATATTGTATGTATGTTAGTCTTTTTATGTATTAATATGGGCTAATTTTGAAGTGGCCTGAAATAAACACATTATCATTATTATCATCATTGTGAATTGCAAAGATCCGAGTCGAATGAGAGGCTCTTTCCGAATCCGAATAAGTTTCCGAATGATTGAGATATGAAAATCAGGGTGCTGAAATCTGAAATCTACAGTGTTAAATCTTACCTCCGGAGTTTTGGCGGGAACGTGGAAAAGTGTGTGTGATCTCATTGTATTTTTCCTAAAACTTGTGTTCTTCCGCGAGTTAATGTGCAATAAATGTGAATTATTAACCATTAAGTGCAGGAGAATGTGTGCGAGTGTAGGGAAACAGCACAATCTTGACAAACATGCTATTTGCGTTCCCACCAAAATTCCATTGAAAATCTTCAGTAAACACCACATCTTTACTGAAGGTATGACTTAGACTAGACTTTTACTTTAAAACTGATCTGAAATGTGACTTTTACCTATCACTACGACTTAAACTCATAAAAACTTGAAGAATTTCAATACTTGACACTGGCTAAATACACTAAGCGTGTGGAGCAATAACAAAACTAAAAAAAAAACTTACCTCCTATTATCGAGGTAGCTGTCATATTCATCTGGCGTGTGTTTGTCGTCATGCATGTCGTAGAGGTCACTATAGATGGCGCTGTCCATCCTAGACGGGTCCAGGTGGTAGTTGGGGTTCTCATACGAGAGAAGACCATTCTCTGTAACAAATGAGAAGACAGGTAAGTATTATGTTATAATTTTAAATTTTGCAGGTTATGTCGCCAGGTTTTTTGGTACTCTACCAGCCAGACAGCGATCTAAATTCCGTTTTTTATATGGTGTTTGATTTCAATTTTTAGTAGGTAAAAGTAGGTATTTTAGTTTTAGTTTTTGTTAGGGCACAGCATAAATAATAGCTAATAATAGCTAAGGTAAATAATTGGACAAGATGTAAGGGATTTAAGGGAGCACAAATGCCACCTCAGTGCTCCCAGCCAACCTCAGTTGCCCGTGGTGGAATCCTGCTGACCAACAAACGAGACTCTGGCGACCAACTAATGGCGGTATAACAATTTCATAATTATCGCGTAGCTGAATACTACAGGCCCGTGACGGGCAGTAGCGTCACCGGTGCGAGAAGCTACGTCCTGCGATCGTCAACCCGCCTGCCCAGCGTGGCGATTAGGGCATACCCCTCCCACAATGCGTATCTTGGGAGAGGCCTATGTCAAGCAGTAGACTAGCACCGGCTGTTATGATGATGAATGGACAAGAGGTTTAAATCTAGAAAGTAAGTAGTAGTAGATGCTAAATATGAATAGATAGGATTTGGTGAACAGATGCCTGATGAACGTCAGTCATATGGCACTTGCGAGGTATTCGGTAACCAAAACCGAAGTTTTAATAATCTGCAATTTCAGACCTACCTGTAGGTATGTGTCAAGTACTATACTATATTATAATTTAAGATCGTTGACAAAGCGAAAAAAAACCGACTTCACGTGCCGCGATAGTCAAAATAGCCAGTAATATCATGTCGTCAAGGTATACATACATACAAATGCATATGTCGTCAAGGTATGTAATGTGTTTGAGATGTTTATCTCTATATCTCCGGAGATAATTGTTATACCTCGATAAATTTGAATGGGACCAATCGGGAGGCATAATCTCTCAATCGCAAAAAGAATTTTTGAACTCGGTCAAATTTTACGGAGTTCTGAGGTAACAAACATAAAAAAAAAGAGAAAAAAAGTACGGTCGAATTAAGAACCTCCTCCTTTTTTGTGCAGTCGGTTAAAAATGAATTGTAGTTTAGAGCTTATTATTTTTTATTGTATCACTTTTAATTCTTTAAAGTCCTTCGAGGCGTTTTCCTAATTCACAAAATATAGACCCGTAAAAAATTTAAGCCTATACCTGTGTAAGGGAATTCTTCCTTCTCCTTCTTCTAGTCAAAAATGACTGAACCCTACCTGCGAGATACGCCTACGTTGCATTAGTTTTTTTATTAACCGACTTCACATTAAAGGAGGAGATTCTATTGAGAATCTCCTTTGAAAGAAAAATGAAAAGAAAAAAAAGTTCGACGAATTGTCGTCGGAACTTTTTTTTCTGTATGTTCACACCGATTACTCGAGGATGCCTGAACCGATTTGGAAAATTCTTTTATTGTTTCAAAGGGTACTCTTCCCAGGTGGTCCCATTTAAATTTTAAGGAAATCAGCCGAGCCGGTTTTAATATATAAAAATTTGCATATCAACGCATTTACTTATCTCGACGACTTACTCGTACTACTAACTACTGGCACAGATTATATAATAGTTACTTAAGCCAGTAGCTTTGACAAGCGCGACGTTTGAAGTCGGTTCTTTTAGTTTTTTAACCGATCTTAAATTATTTAATTTTTTTAATTTTAAATCCAAGTTTCCTGAAGTTAAAGGTAAAGTATACGTAGACTACACGTATGTAAGTAAAATTCCTAACAAGTAGCAAGCACACAATAGTATCGCTTTCAGAGGATACAGCCGAAGCGTTCAAACACAATGGCTACGTATTGTGGGGTGGGCACTAACCATTACATTTACTGGTTAGTGGATCATATCTGGGAATACAAAGTATTTTTTTTTGATAATTTTTTATATCCTATATATAGGCTAGCGTTTGACCACTATCTCACCTGCTGGTAAGTGATGATGCGGTCTAAGATGGTAAGCACGCTAAGCCTAGAATGGGAACTGGCTCTCAAGGATAGCTGCCGAAACATATAAGATCTTTTGGCGACAGATTTTCTAAGGTAGCTGTCCAGGCGGACACTAGATAGTGTCCTACCACCTTTAAAGGCTGTTTGGTTGTCAATTCAATAATAGTTTGTTATTAATAAGGTTTTTTTTACAACAGTTAGGCCCAAAATCACACAATCACCGTTGAAAACGTGCCAAAAATTCAAATCTATACTCCGATTCGTCAAAACAAAACATAGGTATTAATGTATCCCTTACAGTATACATTATTAATAACGAGTCTCAATTTCAATTCATTCCAAGAATTTTAAACAGCTAACTTATATGTACACGAAAACCTATAATGCATAATAAATGCAAAACTGAAACCCTCGTAACGTTGAAGTACCGCAGATGGCATGTTACAGCTGTTATTATGTTACATAAGGGCAAGTAGGATATATACATAGGATATGCGGGCGAAGCCGCAGGCTGTATCTAGTCTAGTATCATCATCATAATTGTCAGCCAATATCCGTCCACTGCTGGACATAGGCCTCTCCCATGGCACGTCACTGAGCTCGATCTTCAGCTAATCATTTCCAACCGCTTGCGTATATCATCGCTCCACCTAGCTGGAGCCAGTCTCTACTCTAGAACTCGTCTACCCCAAAGGTAATCGGTTCTACGATAGTTCTAGTTTAGTAATCACTACATATTATAAAACAATAAAAGTCAGCTGCGTCTGTCTGTCTATATGTCAGCTAATGAACGGATTTTCTTACAATTTTCACTAATAGACAGAGTGATTCAAGAGGAAGGTTTAAGTGCATTATTTGTATGTAAACTGGTTGAAATGTGACGATGATTGTCGAAAATGTTAATTCAAACTCGACGCAACAAGCTAATGCAAAAGAGTAGGCATTTATACTCAACCCGTGCGAAGCCGTGGTGGATCGCTTATAATAATAATAATTAAAAAAAAAAAAATTTAACTCGACGTTTTAAAGTCATATAGGTTCACATAATTAACAACAAACACAAAATATAACAATTAATCTACACAGTAATAAGTAAACAAATTAATTTACAAATCATACTGAAAGAATACTGGTATGTGCAACCCACAAGAACCTTAGATAACTTAAAGAAAATATATCTACAATATATAAAATCACATTAAAATATCATTTACAATCTACTACTATCTCAAATTAGAAGCGCGTATGTATTTAAAAATTCAATATTCATAATGTAAAAAAAAAAAAAAATAAATAAAAACATGTTCCAATTTTAAATGGTTTTAGTAGTAAGTACAGACAAATTATTCTACGCCGGGCTTCTGAAACTTCAAGTTTACGAGACAAGTTCCAAAATGTGGATATTCAGAAAGTAGGCAGAGTATCAGACGGCTTGAAGGTCAGGACATCGATCCGCCGAGCAGACGGCACGTGTTAGATACCTACCTAGGCTTCGAAGGTCCTGTTTCTATGTATTGTGAATTTTCAAACGGTTAGCTTTATATTGTTTTATCATACTAGCAGCGCCACGCGGCTTTGCTCTCGTTTGATCCTAGTTATAAACCTTCTTCTTGAATCAATCTACCTATTGATGAGAGCAGCATTAAAATCCATTGCGTAGCTTTGAGCATTTACCAATGGAGATGTTAACGCAAGGCGTACCCCTCTGCTGGCCATATAGCCATTCTTGGCCATATGAGCGTGCGTAACTACGCTGTATTTTTAATACTGTGTGCGTGTTTCAAGCTAGTGTGCGGGATCGCTAAAGTGAGTGATTTGTGTGTGTGCAATGCGTGTTTACCTCGTCCCCCGTAAGTATCGGCAGAAAATAATGTTTGCGGATTACAACGTTAACATCTCCATTGATAAATGCTCGAAATTGCGTAGTTTAAAGGGTCTAAGCGTATAGCGGGAGCAACTTTGTTTAATACTATGTAAAGATAGGCTATCGTTTGATCTACACTATCTCGCCTAGTGGTAAGCGATGATGTGATTGAGCATGGTGAACACGCTAGGCCTAGAATACTCTGCCTCTTAAGCGATGTTCCGGCAGCACACAGCCGGAACACCGTAAGGTTATGGCGGCAGACTTTCTCCTTGATGGTGGTAAGCTACTTTTTGGTAACTAGTCAGGCGGAACATCGATATAATATACTCCTACAACCTGTGAAATTCAGTAAAAATTCTGTATATAAATATACAATTGAAAACGATGCTTTGAGCTGTCTAAGGGACAATTCCTTATAGTCGCTACAACGGACTTAACTGACAGAATTTTGACAGCTTTTATATGTCGTTACATGTTAGATAACTATCTGAAACTTTATCGGGAGCTGGTGACACAGACTCTAAGTCGTGTTCTGTTGGGCTCAACCATATCTATGGCTCAAATAGTTAAAAATATTTTTATCTACTTAAAGTTTGAATACGGAAAAAAAATTGAGCCCCGTTGGCATAAAGGTTAGATGGCTTGACTTACAAGCTAGATGTTGCTGGTTCAAATCCTAGTATGGGTGTTCGTCCACAGGTGGCAGAAAAATATTATATCGATGTTTCGCCTGATTTGCTACCAAAAAGTGGTAAGCTACTTTTACTTACCATCAAGGAGAAAATCTGCCGCCATAACCTTACAGTGTTCCGGCAGCACACAGCCCTTGAGAGTCAGAGAGTATTCTAGGCCTAGCGTGTTCACTATATTCGACCCCATCATCGCTTACCACCAGGCGAGATAGTGGTCAAACGATAGCCTGGGTATAAGATTTATTAAAAAAACTTTCGCTTAAAATTTGCAATTGCAATATGCACGAGTATTTGTGTACAAACATATACAGACTACGACAACAATGGCAATGAATCACAAAGTAACCACTTAGGTTCAAGGGCAGTGGGCAGTGGTCAGTGTGACATTCCTTAGGGCCTTTAAACACAACGTTTTAAAAGCGTACTGTGGTCACGCGTTGAACGCAATTTCGACATTGAGCAAAAGTATTGCAGTAAGCAAAGTAAGACCTTTTCACGCGAGACTAAAATACGTCGTGGCGACAAACTTTTTTCAGTTGTATGTAAGTAGTCTTCACGCTTTGGTGAGATGAAAAATAAGATTATTTAGATATGAGTTTGTCATGAAAAGAAAAATCACTTGGGCGAACTTTATTTTAAAATATTGGAGTCAGATAAAAAGGGAAATACCGAAATTATTATTATTGTTTTATATTTAACAATTCGCCATAAAGGTACGGCCACACTGCGGCGTCCTGCGATCTGCGGGTGCGATCTCAGTACATTTCAATTGTTTTCTGATCGCGTTTAGTGTGAACCAGCCGGTACAAATACTACTGCGCTATCTGATCGCCGTCTAGATCGCGCACGCAGGACGCTGCGGTGTGTCCGTGCCTTAACTCGATTGCTCGCGTTTATATCGCCTAAAACGTGTAAATTCAGACGCAATATGGATATCGAATTTACACACAATTATTTTTTGGGAATGACACTACAGCCCGTTTTGCACTAAACTTAGAAACGCCTTATGCCGGACCCACACCAAGCGATCGAATACGAACGAATGGCGAATGGAAGAAGACGCATTTATACAGGCGTAAATTGTCGTTTGTTCGGCCAGTGTAGGCCCGGCATTAGTTGTCAAAATATCTCAAAATCATAACTCAAGAAATTTATATAATTTGAATATGAAATCTTAACATATAGGTAAATATAGGGTCCTAACACAATTTGCAAACTATATTTTTAGACTGATCTTTTAGGAATCTTAAGCTAATATTATTTAAGAGCTAACGGCAAACGAGTTTGTGTCGATACAAACGTGCATTTTTTAGTATCTAACTTTTAGGTATATGCTAGCGTTTGACCACTATCTTGCCTGGTAGGAAGCGATGATGTGGTCTTTATATATTTTATAATATATATAAAAAAAAGACCACATCATCGCTTCAACCACAACCACAACCACATCGTCAAATGCTAGCCTATAGGCTATATAGCCTATAGGCTAGCATTTGACCACTATCTCACCTGTTGGTAAGTGATGATGCGGTCGAAGATGGAAAGTACGCTAGGCCTAGAATGGGAACTGGCTCTCAAGGATAGCTGCCGGAACACAATACAATACAATACAATAACTCTTTATTGACACCAATTTGCACAAAAAAGAAGATACAAACATTTGCACTAAGTAAATTACTGGTACAATGGGCGGTCTTATCGCTAAAAGCGATGTCTTCCAGACAACCTTAGGATGGAAATTATATTTAATTATGTTGAGCATGGACGGTGGCATGATAGGTTACGAGGAAAGGGTTTAAATTAATATAAAACACATTAGGAACACATTAGATGTTTGACGACAGATTTTTTAACTTGAGGGTGTTTTTTTTTTTTCATGGTAATAGGTAATAAAACAAGCACGACGCTCGCCTGATGATAAGCTATGACGTCTACCTATAACAGATGTAGCAGCATGCAAAATTCTGAACAGCCAGAATTTAGCATGTCACTGCACTGCGCCTGTTACCTTGAGGCATAAACATGTTGAGTCTCACATGTCCTGTAATTTCACTGGATACCTTGCCATTTCAACCGAAAAACATTCCTATTTCACGTCTGAAAATTAGTTAGAAAATCTGTCGCCAAAACATCTAATGTGTTCCGGCAGCTATCCTTGAGACCCAGTTCCCATTCTAGGCCTAGCGTGCTTACCATCTTCGACCGCATCATCACTTACCAACAGATGAGATAGTGGTCAAACGCTAGCCTATAAGATACAAAAAAAATGTATATCGACACAAATGCATGCAAAGCATAAGCGGGGAGGACGCGCGTTAAAAAAACGTCGTGTGTATAGGACTGTACACGGCAACATTCTAATTGTCTGCAAACGATGTGATGACACGCATGGAAGTATTGTGTACTTTACTAAGTTAATTAACTTGCTTATTAGTATTGTTTGTTTTTATGAACTTTTGTTGTTAAGAAAGATTGACTAATATAATGATAAGTGACAAAGATAGAGAAAGGGATGCTTAGATGGTGTGGACATTTAGAGAGGATGGATGAAAGATGGACGAAGATTTATGAGACGAGTGTGAATGGGCAGGTAAAGGCCGACCTAGGCGAAACGTATCACGACCAGGGGCCTTATTTAGTATGACCAATGAGATAACGCGTTCCCTAACGCGCCACGTTATGTTATTGAAAAATTGTATTCTGTATGCCACAAGATAGGTAAATTATACAAAACGCGCGCGTTACACGTCCTCATATATCACGATATTTTGACAGCTCAAAACGCGCTCATAACCTTACCCTACCGCGTTTTAATTGGCATAGAGAATACCATAACGCGGAGATAACGTAACACGGCACGGTAAGACTTTCAAATGTTCATACTGAATAAGGCCCAGATCAGAGACGTTTTAAAGAAAAGAAGTCGAAGTACCTAAAAACTTAAACATTAATGGTTTTTTTTATGAATGCGTTTTGTCTATATTAGACAAAACGCATTCCCAATAATGTAGACAAAGCGTTTTGTCTAAATTATTAATAATGTAAACAAAAAGCATTCCTAAAAAAGATACGTACTTAAAACAAAGGTACGTATCTACGTATTCCACTTACTTAACCTGGTAGGTACTATTATTTATTCTGTGCCTTAAGTTCTCCCCTTTATAAAATTATTTAGTGACATTACAAAAATACAGGCGAAGTCACAGACATAAATAAGCAAGCTGCACACAATTAACATAATTTGCGACCGAATCTCACGTTTGTTTGTTTGAATGACGAACAAAAAGTCGTTAAGTTACGTGTAAGCATATTTAAGTTGGACTTAAGATACTTTCTCGGTGACATAATGGAGAGCTTCTCTTAAAATGCTAAGTAAGTATTATGTAAAATGGAATCCTGATTTATTATAAGTACACATATATACGAGTGAGGAATGTTTTTGTTTCGCAAATTCTGTATTTATATTGTGTCAAACATTTATTCTTATAATCACATTTTTGTCTGTTTAGGGTTATAAGGCCCGTCACAAATCGGTACCGGTATACAAATCGGTACCAGCCCGCTACATACATTGGAAATTCCGTTTCGATGTGAAGATTTCGAACGGAAAACTACCGTACCGTAGATTTATAGATTTGGATGGATTTACTGCGTTCGAAATTTTGAAACGGAATTCCGAAACGGAATCAGTATGTGTGTGGCAGACCTACTACTATATTTATCAATAAAAGAAAATGTCAATCAAGCAGACGGCCCACCTGATGGAGAGTGGTCATCGTCGCCTATGAACATTTGCAACACTAGAGGTGTCACTCATGCGTACTGAAAAAATATTACCTGCGTAAGCCGATGATGGAAACACACGACCGCAGCTGTACAAATGTGCTTATTAATACAGCATATGCTGTAATTAATTACAACATATCTTCTAATTATGCTGGTCTGTGTAACCGACGAATAATTTTTAAAAAACCGACTTCAAATGCCGCGCCTGTCATTTTCAGTACTAAGTTTGAGGTGTTTGTCTCCATATCTCTAGAGATACCTATCAGATCTCGATAAAATTACAATGGGACCAAACGAAAAGCCTTTTCTCTCCAACAGAAAAGGAATTTTCCAAATTGATTGATAAATAACGGAGTTCTAAGGCTAAGAAACAAAAAAAAATGAAATACAGGCGAATTGAGAACCTCCTCCATTTTTGTGTAGTTGGTTAAAAAGGTATCCATCTAATCCTAGAAAACGCGGTCACAACTAATAAGTAGACGCATTTTAACCATCGAAATCTTGAATTGAATTTGGAAAAAATCGTCATGATCCCATCACATTTTGTTACATGTAAAACAAATAATAACCATTCACCAAAACACACAATGACATATGAAAAATAGAGTTTACACGCTAATACTCACTTTCCCTCTTATGTAGACCCATGTTGCGATCTGAAGAACTAACAGATGAACCGACACATCACACTTGTACTACAAACACTTGGCACTTTTTGTACGAACGATTTCTATGACATTACATTTCACAGAAATTTCACTGTTTATTCTGAAGCGGTAAGATAAAGACACACTGGAATATCTAATCACTGATGCAATTGCGATAACTTGAACGCACTAAAAGTCTTGTTGTCTCTTTTATACTTCAAAGGTGTGATAAGGATAGCCAGTTTTAGTTTCTGTCACATTTCACTCGTTTTTCTAAAGCGATTGGAAAGGTGAGGACACGTTGGTATTTTAGATCACTTTTACAATGTTTCGTAAGTTAGTTGGAAATACTATAAATATAGTAATAAAATACGTGCATTGAGTATATTTTGTTTAGCTTGAAAGAGGGTTTTATTTTATTTGCAAGAGATTGGTTCTGATTTTGCGCTATATAAAGTAAAATCGACGAACATTTTAAACACTTTCTACAGATTTTACTTTCAGTCTTCAATGTCTTTTATTTTCAATATTAATACTCATGTATCTAATATGGATTTTGATTATCATATGTAGTTATGAAATATTTTCTTAAAGAAAAGTCTTATAATATTATTAAACGCATCGTGAGTTAAATCCATTGTTACTATTTATCTGTTTGTCATTTGCTGGTTACCTAAAATAACATTACTAAATTTAGAAATAGCACATACATTTTGTTTGAATTGAGAGTAAGATTGTGAAAATACAGCGCTTATAAATCTGGTTTTCCATTACAGAATTTTTTAAAAATAGTCTATATATCGTTTTAAACTACATCTTTGGCAACTTTAGGTTTTAACTTTAAAATAGTTAAAAATTTAAATCTTTCTAAAATATTATGCAAATCTGATTTCCATCTGAATTTGCATGGTATTGTAATTTCAATCCGTTACATTCAGATGCGGAAACGTAATTTTGAATTATCTGTGCTGTGAGTTTGGTCACGGATATCGTTCCTGTGAGAATACCCGAGTTTTTCTAATTGAACTATAAAAAGTTTCCGATCGGAATATTGTGAATTGCAAAGATTCAAGTTGAAGGAGAGGCAGTTCAGAATCCGAATTTGTTTTTAAATTATTGTCAATAAATTGTCAGTTACTCGAAGCGTTTTTCAAACGACTTATAGTTTTTTTTAACAGTGAAGGGAAAAATAAATGGAGAAGAATCTGGCGTATACGATGAAATAGCTATAGAGATATAACCCGTCTAAAATTCTTTTCATTTTCGACTCCCATACACTTATCGAAATGAATCCATATTATTGCCGGAGGTTCTCTGCATTTTTTAAAACTACTTTAGTTTTCCACTACACAACAACACAAAATAAATAAGAGTACAACAACAACAACGTGTTAAGAATAAAAATATCGGAAACATCGATTAACTCATTCCATACACTACAGTTAATTGTTTCAATTATCACTTGACTTTGTTAAGAATAAAAATATCGAAAACATCGATTAACTCATTCCATACAATAAGGTTAATTGTTTAAAATATCGCTTCACTTTGTTAAAAATAAAATTATCGGAAACATCGACTCGGCGAATAAATTATTAAAGTGTTTTATTTTGAGCACAATAGAGCATACAATCGAATGCAGTTTACTTATGGAATATTTTATATGGTTGAAAACAACATGTTCGAACTTCACTCCGGTTATTGTATAATATATCAATGTACGAATATGTTCCTTAACTATTACCGTTTAAAGCTTAAATTTAAATGCATAAAAATGGGTTAGTTCGTGATTCGCAAGGCGAGGTCATTATCAGTTGATATAATATTTTTATTCGTTAATGTAATTTTCTTTATTGAATATTATGGTTCATTTTGAATATTAGTTTATTTTAATGGTTAATAGTTATATTCACCATCTCTAGTAGGTAGGTACCTACTCATCGTGAGCTACTATGTAGGTTCCGTATGTACCTTCCTTCCTTATCTTTGAATGTTAGTTCATCGTAACGCCACGACGGTTCTCTTTTCACACAGACTCTAGTTACATTATTGTAATAACAAGATTCCTTTTCAATTCTCAAATAATAAGCATTAGATGTGGTAGTAATTGGAAGATTGTGTAATTTCCGATGATTTGATATTATTATGTTTAACAAGGTCAAATTACTGTTTGTTTTGGTTTCTTTGATCAATTTGTGGGTAATTTTGTGTTTACCCTTTTTGCTTTCGGAAATAGTATAATTAGATGACGTACCCGTCATCTAATTATACTATATTTTTACAATTTTATATTAAAAAAATTGTAAAAATTGTGTTTTTATCATAAGAACTTTGATTTGTTGTATGTGATTAGTTTCTTGTAATTGAGTAATTCATGTTTTGAATAATGTTTTGATTTGATGTGTAAGCCGGTCTATACGTTCTTGCATTATTGTATAAGTTGACTAGAAGTGTACCGCGGTTTCGCCCGCGTTATAAACATCTTCATTTATTTACAACATTTATTTTGTAAAAACCCTTCTTTCATTAAATCACATTGAAAAAGTATGAGCCACATCGGTCCATCCGTTTTCAAGTTATAGCTTGACCAAGGAAAATAGGGATTAATCCAAATAAAACAGAAAAAAACATATTGTTTGTTAGACTTTGTTACCCCATTTCACATTAGGGGTGGATTTTCGAAATAGCCTGGAACAGGTATTTACTCATTTATTTACAGAAGTACTTATGTGAAGTTTCAAATATAAAAGACTAGGTATATAATCTTGTTTCTCCATACAAACATTAAACCCCTGTTTCATCCGATAAGTGGTGAATTTTGCGAAATCCTTTCTTAGCGGATACCTACACGATAATAACAATGTGCATGCCAAATTTCAGCGCAACCCGTTTAGTAGTTTGAGCTGTTTTTTTTTTATATACGTTATAGGCTAGCGTTTGACTACTATCTCACCTGTTGGTAAGTGATGATGCGGTCGAAGATGGTAAGCACGCTAGGCCTAGAATGGGAACTGGCTCTCAAGGATAGCTGCCGGAACACATTAGATGTTTGGTGACAGATTTTCTAACATGAGGGTGGTAGCTGGCCAGGCGGACACTAGATAGTGTCCTACCACCATGCAAATGCATGCATGCTGTGTGTTGATAGATCAGTCAGTTAGTCAGTCAGTTAGTCAGTCAGCAACGTTTGCCTTTTATATATATACAGAAGATAAATTTACTTTTAACTTTTACTCATACATAATTCATTAAATTCAGTAGCAAATTTTCATAATTGATAATTAAAACCTAAAAGAAAGTGAGAGTAGTAGTAAGCATTTATAATATCGTTTAAAAACTAAAAAAGAACCGATTTCAATGCCGCGCTATTCATTTTCAGTACCAATTTTGAGGTGTTTATCTCAATATCTCTGGAGATACTTATCAAACCTCGATAAAATTACCATGGTACCACACTTGAGATATCTCCTTTCCAACAAAAAAAGAATAATCAATATCGGTTTATAAACGACGAAGTTATCCGCGAACAAACATAAATATATAAATATATATATATACGGTCGGATTGAGAAACCTCCTCCTTTTTTTGAAGTCGGTTAAAAATGAAGAATGTTTATACTACAATCTTACTAATTATTTTTATTCAACATTTCTTCCCAGGCTTCAAATTTAAATACAGTTTAAGCTATTATGTTTCTTTGAAGTGTTTCACACTTTATATTTTTGTAAATTGTTAAACACAATCCAAAATTTCATCGTACCGACGGGACTTGAACCCGCAACCTCCGGAATAACAATTCAAGTCCCGTCGGTACGATGAAATTTTGGATTGTGTTTAACAATTTACAAAAACATAAAGTGTGAAACACTTCAAAGAAACATAATATTTGATTTACGCAGTGCAACATCTCTCGTCGGATTTGAAAACTGTAATGATTTCTTCCGAATGATTAACTTACGTAATAAGTAGTCATAGATGGCGCCACAAATGCATAATTGGGTTAACAAAATACAATCCACAAATTTCGTCGTAACGATACTTCGCACCGTGGCTTAATTGGCAAAGCACCGGAACATGTTATTCCGGAGGTTGCGGGTTCAAGTCCCGTCGGTACGATGAAATTTTGGATTGTGTTTAACAATTTACAGTTTTAGCTATAAAAGTTACCAGAAGTTTTGCATGCCGCTGTATCTGTAATAGCTACCTATTGATAACGTCTACTCTACACGTCATCGCTTACCATCAGGCGAGCGTCGTGCTTGTCCTGTTACCTTATATCACAAAAAAGAACTAGATGACTTTTTCCGGTGGGTGGTTCAAGACAATACGTAGGTAATGGTCACCGGTAAAGTAACGTGTACTTTAGTAGTAGATAGCTATAATTTTTAACCGACTTCAAAAAAAGGAGGAGGTTTCTCAATTCGACCATATATATATATATATATATATATATTTTATGTTTGTTCGCGGATAACTTCGTCGTTTATGAACCGATTTTGATTATTATTTTTTTGTTCGAAAGGAGATATCCCAAGTGTAGTACCATGTTAAGTTTATCGAGGTCTGATACGTATCTCCAGAATTGAGATAACATCTCAAAATTTTATTATAAAAACTCACGTTCATTTTAAACTTATAGATTTAAAAACGGGAATTTAACGTGACTTGCGCGATAGGGTAAGTCAGATCGCGTAAGTCACGTTAAATTCCCGTTTTTAAATCTATAAGTTTACATCTCAAAATTGGTACTGAAAATGAATAGCGCGACATTAAAGTCGGTTATTTTTTAGTTTTTAAACGATATTATAATAAATAAGTGACGTATATGTATATTGTATTGCACTGACATCAGAATGTTGTAATTTGTACGAGGTCATGCACAATGTTACAATTAAGTAAGGAATTTTACATTTTATTTGCAAAACTTTTAAACCGACTTCAAAAAAAGGAGGAGGTTTCTCAATTCGACCGTATATATATATATATTTTTTTTTTTTTTAATGTTTGTTCGCGGATAACTTCGTCGTTTATGAACCGATTTTGATTATTCTTTTTTTGTTCGAAAGGAGATATCCCAAGTGTGGTACCATGGTAATTTTATCGAGGTCTGATAAGTATCTCCAGAGATATTGAGATAAACATCTCAAAATTGGTACTGAAAATGAATAGCGCGGCATTGAAGTCGGTTCTTTTTTATTTAGTTTTTAAACTATATTATTGTTATAGACATTGTAATATAACTGACTACTTAGCCTTTGACTTGAGTAAGTAGTACTATCTACTCTGTCCAAAGGTTGTCTGGAAGAGATCGCTTTCAGCGGTAAGTCCGGTAAGTCTGGAAAATGCTTCTACAGCAAAATTTGCTCTAGAAGCATTTTCCAGGGAGGAAACGGGGGAATACATTTGTGTGGGAAAGTGCTCACCGCGTTCGCTCTTTAGTATTGTACTAGCTGACCCAACAGACTGACAGCAACTTGGTACTCTAGTCGCCGTTCAGTCGATGCCCGTCAGTGCGTACCACGGCTCTCCACTCAAGCTCACAGGACGACTACTTTTCGAGGCAGTTTCAGGTATCAGGCTACAAAATGCTGGAACAACATTCCGCCACCTATTAGAGACCTGCCAAATGCTCACGGTTTTAAATTAAAACTTAAAAAAATGTTGTATGCCCACCAAATTGGAGAAGAAATTCTCCTGCACGAAACCAGTGCTTTTTAAGACCACATCTATGACTGTATACTCGCTTAGCCTCATTATTTTATTTTATGTTCACTCTTCATTGCAATATTTGTTATTATACTCTTAAATCTATATATTATACTTAAGTTATGTAAAGTCATATCATATGTTCGTCATGTTTATAACTAATTTTGCCTCCGGTTCTATTGCTATGTTTATGTTTGTCATTTTCAGTATTTAATATAATTAAGTAGCATGGTGTTAGCCGTAAGGTGGCGTCACCGACCGGCCCCACCGGAAGACCAACGTTAGTTCTGATACTAACATTATGCTGAGTTGGGGCCGATTGGTGACGTAGGTTACCAATAAACATTTTTCATTTTCATTTCATTTCATTTCAAACGTTGTTTTGCTAAAACCCAAATATCTTACGGAACCCTATTTTTTTCCAAAATAAAATTTAGCCTATGTTACTCGTGGATACTGTGGCTTTCGAATGGTGAAAGAATTTTTAAAAACGGTCCAGTAGTTTTTGAGCCTATTCATTTCAAACAAACAAACAAAGTTTTCCTCTTTATAATATATATATATATATATATATTATTATATATATATATATATATAGTGTAGATATGCAAGTACCTACCGTTCATCAAATTTCGATCAGCCTGTCAAAAATTCGAACAACCTTAACGTTTGACATTTAAAATATAAGTTATATTATAATAATTGTGCACATTAATTGTAAGATCTGCGAGACGTTAATTATATGTGATGAGATGACACAATGTTTCGTTATTGAGACGTCTCTACACACGTGTCATTACGACACGACATGTTTGTTAAGACATCTTTATATGATGCCCGACATTTTATTATTAGGTACCTATGTCGAAGCGCAACGCAGAGCAGTCTTAACCTACTTCAAAAAAGGGGGAGGTTCTCAATTGAGGAATCTCAATTACCTTAGAACTCCGTCTTTTTTTGTCACGCTAGCTGTTGATGTTGATTTGACCACTATCTTGCCTGGTGGTAAGTGTAGTCGAATATACGGCTTACCATGATATTGACCAATTTGGATTGTTTTTTTATAAGAAATTATATTGGTGTTGATATGTCAAGTTGTTTATTAGGAGAAAATATATAAATAAATAATCAGTAGATATACAAGTCAGTCTAGATTATCTATGATTAAGATAGTATAAAAAAAAACTAAAACAACCGACTTCCACGCCGCGCGAGTCAATTTCACTAGCAAGTTTGAGGCGTTTGTCGACATATCTCTTGACATACTTATCTGATCTCGATGAAATTACAATGGTATTACCCTTGGAATATTTCGTTTCTAACAAAGAAATAAACATCAAAATCGGTTCATAAACGACGAAGTTATCAGCGAACACACATAAAAAATATATATAAGTACGGTCGAATTGAGAAACCTCCTCCTTTTTTTGAAGTAACCGACTTCAAAAAAAGGAGAAGGTTTCTCAATTCGGTCGAATAAGAAGAAGAAGAATAAAAAATGCTACAACGTCACGACAATTATATCACGAAATAGATTGTACTACTGTAGCTATAAATAAATAACCCGGCTAACCGAATTCTATATTCTCTATTCTGTTCGCTAAAACGGCTGTGCTATAACAGCCATATTTGGCTCGCAGCCAAACTCCTTACATATGTCCTAACATTGCAGTATTTAGTCTAGTCTTTATATCAGTCTGGTGTCTTTGACCTAGGGTTGCCAACCGTATTATTTTCTACACGCACCTATATTTCAGTACTTCAGCAATTTTTCCATACATTTTTTTTTTCATAATTGATTGAAGTTTGAGGTGTTTATCTACATATCTTTGGAGATACTTATCATATCTCGATGAAATTTAAATGGGAACACCTGGGTAGTTATACTCTTTCAATCAAAAGAAAACGGTAAACATACATCCATACTTATCCATACTTCCATACTATATACTAATGTTATAAAAACTTTTGTAACTCTGTCACTCATGTCTGTTTGTTACCTACCTAATCACGTCTAAACGGACGATCGACTGAAATTACCGATCTTACTGAAATTTAACAAGGAAATACTTTATAGCATAAGGATGAACATAGGCTACTAAATTCTTGGTGTACGCGAACGAAGTCGCGGGTATCAGCTACTAAAATATATATAGGTATACGGTGGAACCTAAAACCTCCTAATTTTTAGAGTTCCGTACCCAAAGGGTAAAACGGGACCCTATTACTAAGACTCCGCTGTCCGTCTGTCTGTCTGTATGTCTGTCCATCTGTCACCAGGCTGTATCTCATGAACCGTGATAGTTAGACTGTTGAAATATTCACAAATGATGTATTTCTGTTGCCGCTATAACAACAAATACTAAAAACAGAATAAAGTTAAAAATAATAGAGGGTCCCCATACAAGAAACGTGTTTTTTTCGGCATTTCACGCCATCTATGAACGCTTGGTAAGGTAAACGTCCCATAGATGGCGTTACATTGAAATGTCAATCCCTAACACCTTTGTTAGACGTTAGATGGCGTTATAAGAAATAAAATGTTTATTAAGTATTATTTTTTGCTGGCGAAAAATGATAGTGGTATTTTTTGCTCGATCTTATAAAATACTGTAGTGTGTTACGGAACCCTACTAGTGCGAGTCCGACTTGCACTTGGCCAGTTTATTTAAGTCAGTTAATAAACATGTAAAAGAATGGAACACAATCTAAACGGTTTTTAACCGACTTCAAAAAAAGGAGGAGGTTTCTCAATTCGACCGTATATATATTTTTTTTTAAATGTTTGTTCGCGGATAACTTCTTCGTTTATGAACCGATTTTGATTATTCTTTTTTTGTTCGAAAGGAGAGATCTCAAGTGTAGTACCATGGTAATTTTATCGAGGTCTGATAAGTATCTCCAGAGATATTGAGATAAACATCTCAAAATTGGTACTGAAAATGAATAGCGCGGCATTGGAGTCGGTTCTTTATTAGTTTTTAAACGATATTATTAGATTGTGTTATACATATCTACTAATCGTAGTGCAAATCATATTCCGAATTAAATTGACTGTCCGACTATCAGCTGCATAATATCGTTTAAATAAAAAATGGCAACCCTACTTTGACCTAACAGACGCAAAAGACAAATCGGGGTTTAAAGGAGAATATAAATGTGTTTAAAACCTAAAATTAGGGTGCGTAGAATAATTTACAGAGCAATAAATTATCATTTCGTTGAGCTTGGAATGAATCCTTTCGTGAAAGTAGTAATTCACAATTATTTTTAATATGTTGCGGCTTTTTAACCCCATTTGCGTGAAGGTTTATCTTTTAAATTAGATTAAAAATATACAAGTCATTGAAAAAGGGTGATCCATTGGCGAGTAAAACCGGTACGCCAACGAATTCACGAGCCAAAGGTCTAAACTCCCGAGAACTTAAAAACCGGCGAATTAATAAAATTATGAATATTAAATATTATGTTTCTTGAAGTGTTTCACACTTAATATTTTTGCATTTAACATATTATCACTTTATACTTTATGATCCCTATTTAATATTTAATAAAGTTACATCATTGTTATCCATCTTGCCTCTCTTTCCCCAATAACTCCCAGCCTATTCTATAACTAATAAAATACCTTTGCAAAAACATTAACTAATTCACCCGAATCTGAAACACACATTCCTCACACTACTACGCCATCTACTCAACACAACATAACTAATCTCACACAAAACACATACTCGCAATTCTTACACGAAACACTCAAAATATATAGATCTACTCGCCAAACACGCATCACTTAAAAGTAAATATTATAAAATTCACTAGTTAAATACTTATATCATTAAACCATTACGTGTTAGTGATAAATAAAACTGGCCAAGTGCGAGTCAGACTTTGTCCCGCACACGGAGGGTTCCGAACGCCATCTGTCGAATTTCTAACAAACTTCTAACACCAACTAAGTAAACTTTAACACAAAGGTAGAATAGTATTATATAGTAGTTATAGTAATAGTGGTAATAGTAATTGTAGTCATTAATATTATTATATATCTGGTTGACCGAGCTTTGCTCGGTATTTTTTGCCACTTAAATAGACAAATATGACTCTTCCCGACATCTATTGACGAATAATAATATTATTTTTTTTTAATTGAAAGCAACTAACTGCTTTACTGATACAGTACTTCTACTCGCCAATAGATGTCGGGAAGAGTATATATTTTAAGTTGATTATCAATAAAGTTGATTATTGAAAACACGAATAAAACAACATTTTCTGAAAATGACTCCTAGCTAGATCTATTTATCGCCCCCGAAATCCCCTGTAGGTATACTAAATTTTATTTAATCGTTGGAGCCGCTTCCTAGATTCAGATTAAGGTAAAGACGATATCTTTGATGATCTAGCTAGATGGCGCTGCGCTATCGTAAAAAACTTTTTAAAACTTTTCTTTAATTTTTAACTTTGTTCTGTTCTTAGTATTTGATGTTATAGCGGCAACAGAAATACATCATCTGTGAAAATTTCAATCGTCTAACTATCACGGTTCATGAGATACAGCCTGGTGACAGACGGACAGACAGACAGACTATATATACAGTAATAGGGTTCCGTTGGTACCCTTTTGGGTTCGGAACCCTTAAAATGGTTACCATTTCGTAACAAATTGTTCCTCCACATACTGATTATATATATTAGTGTCGAGTTACCCACATGTGACAAATAGTTCTTCGAATTTAAGTAACAATACGCGGGAGGGGTCCTGGTGACCTGCAATACAGGTTTTTTCCAAAACCTACCGCAGGCACCAGTCTCTCACAAAGTATTTACTGTTATTACTTTTATATGTTACATAATATGTCCAAACTTACCAAATTACTTGTGAGAGAAATAAAATGTTTGTTTGTTGTTTGTTTGTTTTGTTTGTATATTTTTGTTTACAAAAATATAAAGTGAAACACTTAATATTTGTCTACATACTATTTAATTCACGCAGTGCAAACATCTCTCGTCGGATTTGAAAACTGCAATGAATACTTGGGAATGATTAACTTTCGAAATAAGTAGTCATAGATGGCGCCACCAATGCATAATTGGGTTAAAAAATGCAATCCACTAATTTCGCCGTATCGATGGATCGAACCGTGGCTTAATTGGCAGAGCACCTGGACGTGTAGTCCGGGGGGTGCGGGTTCGAGTCCCGTCGGTACGATTAAATTTTGGATTGCGTATAATAATTTATTATTAATATTACTAATTAATTAATAATTAATTATGCGAATTTGCTCGCTGGCTCTTTGTGCATGATTTAAATGTTAAGTCCGCGGTGAAAAAAAATGCCAATTATGAGAGTAGACTTTTACTCGTCAATGTATCGCTAACGAAAGCCAACGAGCCGGTGATAAACTAAAATAAGATCGTTTAAAAAACTAAAAAAGAACCGTCTTCAATGCCGCGTTATTAGTCTTCAGTACCAATTTTGAGATGTTTATCTCCATATCTCTGGAGATACTAATAAGACCTCGATAAAATTAACATGGTACCACACTTGGGACATTTTATTTCCAACAAAAAAAGAATAATCAAAATCGGTTTATAAACGACGAAGATATCCGCGAACAAACTCAGTCGAAATGAGAAACGTTCTCCTTTTTTTGAAGTCGGTTAAAAAACTACGAAATGGATTTTAATGCGGTTTTCAGCAAAAGATAGAGTGATTCGTGTGGAAGGTCTAAGTGTATAATTCGTTTTAATGGTTTTGTATAAATTTGTTGAAGTATGACGATGATTGTTGAAGTTATTTCTTTCTTACTGAAATTTAACAAGGAGATACTTTGTAGTATGTGGATGAACATAGGCTACTAAATTCTTGGTGTACGTGAACGAAGTCGCGGGTATTAGCTAGTTTCTTATTATCTTTTTTGAAGCCAGTGAAAAAGTATTGTTTAATTGGTGGTCAGGCGGACACTAGATATCATACCACCATGCGGGGGTTGGGTTTTAAACATTTTTCAATAAGGTTCAGATATGGATGTTGCAATCGTAGAAAAAAACGTTTTTCAGCCTTTTCAAACAATTTTTAAACACTATCCAAAATTTCATCGTACCGACGGGACTTGAACCCGCAACCTCCGGAATAACATGTTCCGGTGCTTTGCCAATTAAGCCACGGTGCGAAGTATCGTTACGACGAAATTAGTGGATTGCATTTGTTAACCCAATTATGCATTGGTGGCGCCATCTATGACTACTTATTACGTAAGTTAATCATTCGGAAGACATCATTATAGTTTTCAAATCCGACGAGAGATGTTGCACTACGTAAATCAAATATTATGTTTCTTTGAAGTGTTTCACACTTTATATTTTTGTAAAGTTTTGTACTTATAATAAGGACACTTTTATATGGTTTGCATGAATAAATAAATAAATAAATAAATAAATTGTTAAACACAATCCAAAATTAATTTCGTCGTAACGATACTTCGCACCGTGGCTTAATTGGCAAAGCACCGGAACATGTTATTCCGGAGGTTGCGGGTTCAAGTCCCGTCGGTACGATGAAATTTTGGATTGTGTTTAGCAATTTACAAAAATATAAAGTGTGAAACACTTCAAAGAAACATAATATTTTCAAACAATGTTCAATATCATCACATTTTTAAGTTGTGATTTCATGCTTAACCCTGTGATGCCGTCATGTTTTGATTTAACTTCATGATTTTATAGCCGCGACCTTGTCCATTGTTTTTTATATGGTCATTAGTTTCTTATAATGTTTATAATCCGGAATAATATAGTGATGCTTTAGCAGACGGAAAGGCCCCTGCGTCGGATTGGAGGTCAACTAATTACACGCTGATGTAATTGTAATTTTTTTAACTGACAACAAAAATTAGGTGTTAGGTTTGGTACCTTTCGTTGAAGGTGCAGGTTTTTAGGGTTCCGTAACTCAAAAGGAAATAACCGGCCAAGTGCGTGTCGGGCCACGCGCAGTGTAGGGTTCCGTAGTAGCCTGTTATTCAATGCAAGTCTTTACCCGTTATAAACAAGCAACTAGGTACTCCGTCTTTGTTACTTTAAAGGATTTATTCTAAGGATTTTGTATTTGGTACAAAATTATCCAACACCCCAGTTAGACGACTATTACTGCTAAACTAATGAAGTTATCTTAACCGCTATAGTTTTCCTTTAAAGTTCATGAAATGCACTATTATCACGAATTTTTCCAGATTTTTCAAGCCAGCTGTTTAGCTTTTAGAGGGGGGGGGACGCCCTACTGGAACAAAAATTTGCACTTTAAAGTTTAATATTTCGTTAATTGAGCATTAAATCGTAAAATGGTATTAGCAACCCTTAAGTCATTTTAGAAGACCTATTCAACAATACCCCACACACCCCACACATGGGGTAGACGATGAAAAAAAAATTCATCCCCACATCTCATGTAGGGGAGCTACACTGAAAAAAAAACATTTTTCAAAATTTTATTTCACCACTTTGTGGGCGTAATTTATATACATACCCCTACAAACTAACCATTTTCTAGTATTAACGGTCTCTTAGCAAAACCTCGGACAGACAGACAGACAGACAGACCGACAGACGGACATGATGAAACTATAAGGGTTCCTTGTCAGGACTACGGAACCCTAAAAAGGAGCCCTTAGGTATAGGATCACTTTGTTGTCTGTCTTTCTGTCTGTCTGTCTGTCTGTCTGTCTTTCTGTCTGTCTGTCTTTCTGTCTTTCTATCTTTCTGTCTGTCTGTCTTTCTGTCTGTCTGTCTTTCTGTCTGTCTGTCTGTCTGTCTTTCTGTCTGTCTGTCTTTCTGTCTGTCTGTCTTTCTGTCTGTCTGTCTTTCTGTCTGTCTGTCTTTCTGTCTGTCTGTCTTACTGTCTGTCTGTCTGTCTTTCTGTCTGTCTTTCTGTCTGTCTTTCTGTCTGTCTGTCTGTCTGTCTGTCTTTCTGTCTGTCTTTCTGTCTGTCTGTCTTTCTGTCTGTCTGTCTTTCTATCTGTCTTTCTGTCTGTCTGTCTTTCTGTCTGTCTGTCTTTCTGTCCGTCAAGACCCCTTTTTTCGTAAACGCGTAGAGATATCAAGTTGAAACTCACATCAAATACTCGGGTCTACGGTCTCTTTTGGCTGAACAAAACCTATAGGGTATACTTCCCGTTGACCTAGAAACAAACAATTCGGCAAGAAGCAAGGTCGTGAAGCACTTACATAGAAATAAATCTGAAAATCGTAAATGTGTAGTTTAATAACAACAAAAAAATGTGAATTTACTATTACAAACATATTATATGCAATAAGTTTAATACATTTTCTATGGATCGAACTACAAAGATAAGTTTGTCCAAAAAAAAAATGTAATAAAAAATGTTATTTCATAAATGTTGACCTCGGTCGAAGTGGTAAAAAATTAAATTTGCATATATTTGTAATTATATGCATTCCGGTACAAATGGCAATGATATCATTAATCTCATTTTTTTTTGTAAATTATGATGGTTTCTTACATGTTTTAAAATCATAAAATAATAATGAGTGTTACATTTTTTTTTACTACACTCGTATCGTTTACGATACAAGTGTAGTTAAAAAAAAATTAACTTTAATTAAGCTTTACTTTAATTTAATTGTAAATTTAATCAAGATTAATTAAGATTAACTTTAGTTAAGATTGTGAATAAAAAAAAGAGTAACATAATGACAAGACTTTATGCCACCAGCTTATTTGTCGCTCCATGTCATTTAAGATAGTTTAAGAAACTAAAAAAAACCGACTTCAAACGTCGCGCCATTCAGTTTCAGTATCAAGTTTGAGGTGTTTTTCGCCATATCTCTGGAGATACTGAACTTATCTCGATTAAATTTAAATAGGACCTGAGAAGTATAACATTTTGAAACAAAATAGCATTTTCCAAATCGGTTCAGGCGTCTTCGAGTAATCGGTGACTATGCAAAGTCACCAATTATTTGTATAAAAAACTAAAAGAACCGACTTCAAACGTCGCGCTAGTCAAAGTAGCCAGCAGCCAGTATCCTGTCATTGAGGTAAACAAATGCATCGTAATACAAATGTTGATATATTAAAAACGGCTCGACCGATTTCGTTAAATGGGACCACCTGGCATTTTTTTTGTTTAAAAGGGTACCCCCTTTTAAACAAAAAAATGAATTTACCAAATCAGTTAAGGCATCTTCGAGTAATCGGTGAACATACATAAAAAAAAGATTCCGACGAATGTGGCAACTGTTTCTTTTATGGTGAAATCGGTTAAAAAGAAAGATTCTGACGAATTGGCAAACTCTTCTTTTTTTGAAGTCGGCTAAAAATAAATATCGAGTATCGACCTTCCAAAAAAAAAACGTATACTGTATTGACCACAATAGACATAGGCAAGTTCAACGAACTGCGTATTCAGACCAAAGTGCGTATTCAGACGACGTGCTCAATCCATCATGAATGCACGAATTCCGTGTTATCAATCATTTCGCTTCCGCATTTTATTTTAAGGGATGATGTGGCTTTTTATTAGCTTTTAGGGGTTGTTTTGGGGTTAGCTGTGTTTTTATTATGTGGAAAGAAATTGGTTTAATTTCTGGCGGTGTGCCAAAGAGGTTGTACGTTCATTACTTTGTGATTGCAGGGGTAGACTGTAGAGGGTTGTACGAAATGTTTGGGTTTTACTTAATTTGGACAATTTTGCTGTACCCTTATTGAAATTGCTGTGTCGCTTTTTTTAAGTGCACTTAGGTAGTTTAAAGTGATTAGGTTATTAAAAATTAAAAACATTAAAATTTAAATTTATTGAAAGTTTTATAAGTATCTTCGCCGCGCCTCGCCAAGCATGAGATGAGCCTTAGGCGCCAGCCAGACAGAACAGACATAAGACGTAAGACAAAGCGCGTCTCCGCCCCGTCCTCTTTATATGTTCCTTCTTCCCTACATCTATATTAGTACATAGTATAAAACAAAGGCAATCACGCTGTCTGTACGCTTAGATCTTTTAAACTGCGCAACGGATTTACTGCAGTTTCCAGCAATAGATAAAAGTTATTCAAGAGGAAGGTTTATAAACAGGATTAATTCAGGCACAGCTAGTTTTAATAAAAGTGAATTTATAAGACGCTACGTCCGCGCCTCGTCCTCACTGTGCATCTCTTCTGTCTGTCCCACGCCTTAGAATCCACGTCCGTACCCCGTCGTATTTTTAGGGTTCCGTACCTCAAAAGGTAAAAAAGGAACCCTTATAAGATCACTTTCTTGTCTGTCTGTCTGTCTGTGTCTCCGTGTGTCACCACCAATTTTCTCCGAAACGGGTTGACCTATCAAGTTGAAATTTATACCAGATACTGAAATCTATAGTCCCTATTGGGTGTATAAAAATCAAGGTCCTGATTCAACACAATAAAAAGATATGGGCAAATTTAGATTTTCGAGAAAACTTCTAAGTACCAAAATTTACCTTATTTTTCAACTTTTTTTATTTTTCGGAATTTCTCCTTTACTTGTGCTGTCAAACCTTGCTTTTAACCAAAATTGACAATTCTAAGTCAACCGGAAGTACCCTATAAGTTTTCGACCCAAAAAAGTACTTCCCGTTGACCTAGAATCATGAAATTTGACAAGAAGCAAGGTCTTACAGTACAAATAAAGGAAAAATTCTAAAAAATAAAAATAGTTGAAAATTAAGGGGGGGTCCCCATACATACATAGTTAACGCCAAGTAAGATAGGCCTCTGAGTTATATGAGCGCACATACAATTTAGAGGTCTAGCTTAATTGGTATTTACCAACGTTGGTACGGAAGCCTCGGTGGGCGAGTCCAACTCGACTTAGCCGGTTTTATGCTATGTAAGCGCTGGGCCTTTCGTACAAAATGTAGGGAAGTGTCTCCATGCAAAACATATACAGAGCACGGGCGAAGACACGTCTTTGTCCTGCGTCTTATCTTCGTTTATACGAAGAAACGTAACACACAGGATAAAGACATGTGAAGACACGTGTTTGTCCTGCATGTTACGTTTCTTCATGCAAAACATATAGGCTCGAGCTCTGTATATGTTTTGCATGACTTCCCTACATTTTGTATGAAAGGCACAGAAAAAATAAAGCGGCGATGCTTAAGGTTCTGAAGCCACTTGCCTACAAGCTTGTTGTCATACTTTACCAAATAATTAAGATAGTTTAAAAACTAAAACAACCGACTTCCAAGCCAGTTTCAGCGCGCCAGCGCGAGTCAGTTTCAGTAGCAAGTTTGAGACGTTTATCGTAATATCTCTGGAGATACTTATCAAATCTCGATGAAACTACAATGGGACTACCTCGGAAACGAACCCTACCGATTAAAAAAAGAATCATTCAAATCGTTTCACAATTGACTGAGTAATCGCGTAAAATACACAAAAAAAACATACAGACGAATTGAGGACCTCCTTTTTTTGGGAAGTCGGTTGAAAATATGACCTATATTCGCCCTTTTTGTTTACCACTGTCAAAACAGGGCACCGTATTAATTAGAGAAGTAATTACTCCTGAGTAAGGAAAGAAGATGAAAAAAGGCAAGTTAATTAAATGCCAAAGAAAATCGACTTTCTGCATATTCTTTAAGAAGAAACAGACATTAATACGGAACCCAAAGAAAAAGTCAAGTGGTTTTAGTAGATATACAGACATATTAGACACATAAACATTGATTGCTATTTTGAAAAAATGTTTAGGTCTATACCGATTGTATTTATAGAAACATGATTGTACAAAACGAAAAAACCGACTATACATGCTGCGATAGTCAAAGTAGCCAGTAGCCATAATATCTCCATATCTCCGGAGATGATTTTCAGATCTCGATAAAATTTGAATGGGATCAAATGGGTTCAAACGGGAGGCATAATACTTCAAAAAAATTCTAATCGGTAAAGATTTGACAGAGTTATGAGGTAAAAACATTAAAAAAAAACGTTTAATTGAGAACCTCCTCCTTTTTTGTGAAGTCGATTAAAAATAGCAACCTCCATACAAATCGAGTACAACATCCTTTTCTGAAATCAGTCAAAAAGTACGTAGCCTAACAAAAATACAAAATACATAGTAACATACAGTTGATTCCACAAAATTCCACAAAAGCTAAAAATAATCACAGAAGCAAACAACAAATTCCAAAATACAAACTGTACGGTTCAAACCGCAGTTTAACCCAGTTACAGCCAATTCATTAAATTGATTTACCGGCAACCCCTTACACGTGATTCAGGGGGCGATTAAAGGGGTTTATTAGGTAACGGACATACTTATTTTAGGGGTCAAAGGGAAATGGTCGAGAGTTTGTACTGACACTGCACAAATACGTGTAGAACTAATGGAGGTCCTAAATGGATTTCCATAGGGGGATTAAGTTTTTAATTTTTAATATTATATAGTCTAGCGTTTGATCACTATCTAACCTGTTGGTAAGTGATGATGCGGTCGAGAAAGGTAGCACACTAGGCCACAGAATAATGAATACTAGGCCTAGAATTGGAACTGGCTCTCAATGGCAGCTGCCGGAACACATAATATGTTTGGCGACAGATTTTCCAACATGAGGGTGGTAGCTGGCCAGGCGGACACTATATACAGAGTCCACCACCATGTCGGGAGTTTCCTAACGATGTTAGGCTAGCGTTTGACCACTATCTCACCCGTTGGTAAGTGATGATGCGGTCTAAGATGGTAAGCACGCTAGGCCTAGAATGGGAACTGGCTCTCAAAAAAACTCTTAAAAAACTAATATTTCCGATCAACATCTACCTATATCTAGACATTTTCTCTACTAATGACATGCAGATCGACTCTCGAATCTAACCTAGACCCCAATTCATACAGATTGCACGCTAAATGTATGATTATTAGTTTTAAATGGTAGCCACTAGAAATCTTCACAGATAATTAGATTCGTTCTAGTCATTCAGCAATTAAAGATTTTTAACATACACATAAATTACTATTCATACATGTCAATATACGTTGACATACAAATCCGTACCTGTTTCCCACAGATTGTCTATTACGTGTCCCTACATTAGACTTGGGTAGTACGTGTACGATGTACTATAAAGTAACAATACCCGACACAGTCCTAAAAGACCTAGTACCATACGCTAAACGTTACTCGGACATTCGGACACTAGTACACTACACTTTACCGTGCTCACCTCGCCCAATATTCGTTGTACTTTAATGAAAAAGCACTATACAGTAAACATAGGCGTAAACGAGATAGATACATGGTCCGAGTCAAGTCCAAGTCAAGAGTGCAATGGCATCACACAGGTAATGAAAGAGCAAGAGAGACAGCGGGTCGCGAGTCTGTTAAGCGTGCTAATAGGTACTATGTGTACTACTGTACTAATAAGGTGTACTAGTACATTTTTTGGACTGTACCATTAGAGTGCGAACCCTTAACTGTCCGATTTGGCACAAGACTACCCTACATCACTCTCTTTGCTCAGCAGTGGCGCGCATTTAAAAAGTTGGGTCCGGTTCTTACAACTATGAGTAGTTTAATTTTTTATGATATTTATATTTATCCGTTATATGTTATATTATACTATGTACTATTATATATATATATATGTATATAATAGTACATAGTATATTTGTATAGTATATATTTATAAATATGTTATCTGTTATTGTTAATTTATGTTATTGTATCTATTTTATTTAAGTTATTGTTATCGGTGCTAGTCCTACTCCCGCTCTCAGGCCATTCTGAAAATCAGCGTCTTGGTTTTGGGGTCTACGATCCAAGAATCTAGACATTGTGCTGAGACTGGTCTGTTTGAGCACCTCATATTGTATTTCTTTTTTTGTTTTTTGTTTTATTTAGTTAAGTTTTTTTACTCAAAATGTCAAATATATATATATTTTTCATCTGTACTTTAACTTGAGGACCGCTGAATAAATGATTTTTCTTTCTTTCTTTCTTTCTATTCACTATTCATGCTAAGCAATCCTGTGTCCAGTAAAATTACAGGGCGTAAGACTTTTCAACTGTCTTCCAAACAAAAAGGAAGAGGTTCTCAATTCGTCTGTATGGTTTTTTAATGTATGTTACACGATTACTCCGTCAATTGTAAATTGATTCGAATGATTTTTTTTTTCAATTGGTAGGGTACATTTCCAAGGTGGAACTTATTTAAGCGAGTTTAAAAAAAAAACATAATTCCGCTTAGGTAATAGTACCTAGTACGTGATAGCACGTTAAAAAAATAATTAAAAAACATTATTTTAAAAAGTGAAACTCTACACAAAATCAAATAAACACAAAAAAATATACAACAAATTTATTTTAAAATGGCGTGTGCCAGTTGCATGTTAATTAATTCGACGGAACCCAGAGACCTTGTGAATTGATTTTATCTGTTAACCTGTTATTAACCTCTTGAACAAATAAAACAACGTCAGTACTAAGTTATTCATATTAGTATTTTTGTATACAATTTAAGATCGTTTAAGAAACTCAAAGAACCGACTTCAAACGCCGCGCCTGTCATGACCTGACTTCAAAAAGGGAGGTTCTATGTTCGACTGTATGTATTTTTTCAGTACCAAGTTTGAGGTGTTTATCTCCATATCTCTGGAGATACTGAACATATCTCGATGAAGTGGATCACCTGGGAAGTACACTCTTTGAAACAAAAAAAAATTAATCGAATGTATACATAAAAAAAATCCGACGAATCGAGTACCTCCTCCTTTCTTGTGAAGTCGGTTAAAAACAGACAAGCACTTCACAGCCTGTAGGAGCAGATTATATCGATGTTTAACTTGCTACCAAAAAAAGTCGCTGACCACCACAGACTATATGGGTATGCTTACCACCATGGAGAAAATCTGCCGCCATAACCTTACGGTGTTCCGGCAGCACACAGCCCTTGTGAGTCAGAGTATTTTAGGCCTAGCGTGTTCACCATCTTTGACCACATCATCGCTTACCACCAGGCGAGATAGTGGTCAAACGCTGGCCTATAAAATAAATAAATTAAAAGTAAAAAATATTTTTTTAAACAAGCTTTTATTTTGGACAATGAGCTAAAAAGTTAAAAATAAATTCTAGTAAGTATTTGGCGTGTAGGTAGGTAGGTAGGTACTTACCTATATTCTTAAAAGCTTGGCATGGCATGGCATAAGTGCATAAGAAACCAATTATATTGTAGGTTTATACATATACAAAATACACAAAAAAATTGAATGCCGCAGGTCATTTAAAATATCAGTAGGTTTCTACATTTATTAAAATACCTACTGACAGGTCATTTTTTGTCCGCGTTAAATGGCATTTCGATAAAAAAGAAATACATCTTGTCAGTTCAGTATTTTCAATAAATTCATATTTAAAGACTGAAATTAAATTGATAATACATTCAATATATTATAAAATATTTAGTTAGAAAAAAACCCATTTTTTTTTTCGACTTTTAACTTAAAATAGTGATCTGTTATTAAAATTTTTAATTTAATCTTTTAGATCTGCCGAATAATGTATTACTGAAACTGTATTCTGAATTTCTGAGTTTAAATAATAGTAAAAAAATAATCTGTCAATACTTTGCTCTGCATTGCATCACTAGATCCACCCTATAATTGCATACCTGGGTACAAAATAATGAGTCTAAATACTAATAAGCTTCTTTAAACATCAATTACACATTGAGGGTGCAAAACCCTCCTTTACGAGAATTTAAATTCAAATTAACACCACCATTCTGCAACAAACATGTCGATCTACCACTAATTTAATTAAACCTGTACAAACATCGATCGACCTATAACACTGTCCGTAACCGTAACTGCCGTGTTAACCCATCCGTATCTTCCCGTAATCACATGCACGTAAACGCCACTACCTAATTTAAATTCGATCACACTAATTAAATTTCGAACACAAAAATATATACCAGTTTTAAAAATGTCGTAATTTTTCCTTCCAAATTCAAATCGCTTGGAGTGATTCACTCCACTAATGTATCATAGAGTTCACTGTTTTTTTTAAATATTTTTGGCAACGGTCCGGCGTCGCGTTATGCTTCGGTAACGGCTGCGAGCAGACTGGTTGGGCGGTGGGGGTGAGCAGACGAGAGGGGGCGCCCGCCCTAGTGTTTAGGCTGTACAATCCAGGGTACCTATAGCTACAGAATCAGTCAATAACGTACGTAAAGGCATGTCTTTGAAATTGGAATGACCCTTGTACTTACAAGTGGGCCTTTTTGTATTCACCCCAAGGTTCGGGCTGATTTAATGTGGATTTTTTTCGTGAATTCTAGACTTGAGATATACCTTTTATGTACTTATGTTTATTCATGGTATAAATTAGTACGTCTAGGTTATCATGATTTAACGCATTGAAATAGATGTTTGATAATTGCCTTGCCTTGCCTTTAAAATCCTTACGATTTTATAGATTTTTTATAACATATTTATAAAAATATGACTATTAGATACCTATACCTACTCAGGATTGTATCGAACTCGCAATTTAATTTTGATTGGTATAAAAATCTAATTTTTGTATACAGTTTCGCAAACTAAAATCTCCAAAGTGGGGCTCTATTTACACCGCATTGACGCAATATGAACCAACACAGCCATGGTTTATTATTCAGGAAGCAAATTTAAATATTATTTTGAACTATTTACCCACAATATAGGACAAAGGCCCACACGCAACCGTTTTGATTGGAGACCTCCGATTGGTCACGCACCAATTACAGAGCGGAATTTTATAAAGTAAACAAATGACGGCTGTTTTAAAATGGCCGTTACAGGCTTTACGGATATCGAATTTAAATTTAATTGAAACCTTTTAAACTAATAAGAGTAAAACGTGCCTTATTTTAAACGATTAAAAGTTTTAATGCTGAAAAAAAATGGCTGCAGATTCAAATTCGTTAATTAGCCGTATATTTCGCTTTGTATTTTTAGGGTTCCGTAGCCGAATGGCAAAAAACGGAACCCTTATAGATTTGTCATGTCTGTCTGTCTGTCTGTCTGTCTGTCCGTCCGTATGTCACAGCCATTTTATTCCGAAACTGTTAGGACTACAGAATTGAAACTTGGTAGGTAGATGTATTCTGTGAACCGCTTTCCGATTTTTATACAAAAATAAAAAATATAAAAGTTTATGTTTAGTTCTATGTATGGGATGCCCCCCCCTGGGCATCCCATACATAGAACTGAAACAAAAAAAAATTTTTTTCTTCAAACCTATACGTGTGGGGTCTATGGATAGGTCTTTAAAAATTATATTGAGGTTGCTAAAATCATTTTTTCTGAAAGACAATCATTTGAAAGATAGGCGCGCCTAAAGTGGTAAAATGTGTGTCCCCCCCCACCCCCCCCCCCCCCCCCCCCTCTAACTTTTGAAGTATGGGAGTGAAAAATCTAAAAAAAATGTATGCTGTAGATCTCAATAAAAACTATCAACGAAAATTCGTTTGAACGAGATACAGTCAGCAGTTTTAGAGATATGGCGACCGCAAAGATAACTTTGTTTTTCATACAAACACTATGAAAAACAAAGTTAATTTTGTAGTTGCGAAAAATCAAAGTTATAGAATACTCTACTGTGTTACGGAACCCTAAGAGTGCGAGTCCGACTTGCACTTGGCCAGTTTATTTATTGCTGTTATTGAGCAAATAAAATATTATATTGGATATTAGATCTACTAACATCTAATTTGAGAACCTAGAAATAAAAAAATAATATCAAATAACAAAACCATAACTCCTTAGATATTTATTTGAAAATTGTCCACAAAATATTTTAGAATGTAATAAATAACTAGTCAGTAATTGTACTATTCATTATGCTGTGTAGCTTAGCTTTAACTTAGCCGTAAACTTTAGATCCGCAGCTTTACCATGTTTCGGGATTATATGTAAGTATTTCTAAAATGCAACAGACAACGGTGCTGCAAACATGAAACATAAAACAAGACGTAATAAGTAGTCATAGATGGCGCCACCAATGCATAATTGGGTTAACAAATGCAATCCACTAATTTCGTTGTAACGATACTTCGCACCGTGGCTTAATTGGCAAAGCACCGGAACATGTTATTCCGGAGGTTGCGGGTTCAAGTCCCGTCGGTACGATGAAATTTTGGATTGTGTTTAACAATTTACAAAAATATAAAGTGTGAAACACTTCAAAGAAACATAATATAAAACAAGACGTTTCGAAAACCCCTAATTAAGTTGAATTTAAAAAGTTTTAAACGACCTGCCTCTGCTTCGCACGGGTAGAGCATAAATGCCTACAACCAATTTACACAAAACCTTAATAAATTACCTTTACACTTTTTGAACCTTTCTCATGAATCATTCTGTCTATTGATGAAAACCGCATGAAAATCCGTTCAGTAGTTTTTGAGTTTATCGCGAACAGACAGAGTATTTTAATAAGTGATAAAATATTAAAACTGGGTAGGTGTGTATTACGTTTTAAAATACAGTTTACAGTTACACAATAAGGTATACAGTTTTTTCATATTTCCTATTCAACAATACAATACTTGATTCATTAACTAAGTTAATTAGTGATCAAATAAAGTTAGAAATCATTCCAAGTAAAGTTTTTGCAATACTTAATAGCTCGTTTCATGTTTTATAGCTTAATCACTCCGTCTAAGTAGTGTTTTCACACCTCACTCACACTTTTTACTAATTTAGCGTGCAACCTAGGACAATAGTGGACTCTAATGAGTAGACGATCTTGGGTTAAGTTAAGTTTGAGTGCTGTAGTGCAGGCTGAGTGAAGGTGTGAATTATTTACCGACTTCACAAAAAGAAGGTTCTCAATTCAAATGTTTTTTTTTTGTTTGTTATCTCAGAACTCCGTCAAATCGTGACTGATTTGAAAAAATATTTTTTTGTAAATTGTTAAACACAATCCAAAATTTCATCGTACCGACGGGACTCGAACCCGCACTTCCCGGATTACACGTCCAGGTGCTCTGCCAATTAAGCCACGGTTCGATACATCGATACGACGAAATTAGTGGATTGCATTTGTTAACCCAATTATGCATTGGTGGCGCCATCTATGACTACTTATTACGTAAGTTAAGCGTTCGGAAGAAATCATTACAGTTTTCAAATCCGACGAGAGATGTTGCACTGCGTAAATCAAATATTATGTTTCTTTGAAGTGTCTCACACTTTATATTTTTTGTAAATTGTTAAACACAATCCAAAATTTCATCGTACCGACGGGACTCGAATTTACACAAAATATAAAGTGTGAGACACTTCAAAGAAACATAAATATTTTTTTGTTTGTGAGATTATGCCTCCCGTTTAGTCCCATTCAAATTTTATTGAGATATGACAATTATCTCCGTAGATATGCAGATAAACAAAACAAATTGGTATACTTAGATGACATGACATGAATATGATTTGTACTGCAATTAGTCTGCGTTTTATTTATTTATTATGTTCCATTATTTCACAATTTTTTGGATAAAAATTGTCTGAAGCATTGAAACATGCACTGGGTTGCGGGTGCACGTAATAGTAGGGTTGGCAACCCTACATTAATCAGGGGAATTAAACATGTGTTTTAAGTGTGACGTTCGACGTCTAGATGAAAGCTAAATGGCTCAATACCTTTGTTTTTTTTTGTAAATTCAAAGCAATAAGTTATGTTTCTGTTATATCTATAATATTTTTTATTGAATATGATCTATGTTATTTGACGTGTGTAAGTGCAAATTTTTTATTTGCCCATATACTGAATAAATGCTTTAACTTGACTTGACTTGACATGATTATAACTAGCTAGTACTTTGACTATCGCAGCATGTGAAGTCGGTTTTTTTAAGTTCATGTATGTTCAATGTTCCGTATGATCATAAATTATTTTGGGAAGATATATTCACATTACAGAAAATAGAGTCAGTAAAGATTTCGACCTCCGTCCCATGGAAGGTTAAAATCTCTATAAGTACTCCACGGGTGGTAGGAACATTATATCGATGTTCCACTTGACTTGCTATCAAAAAGTAGCTTATAACTATCATGGAGAAAATCTGCCGCCATAACCTTGCGGTGTCCTGCAGCACACAGTCCTTGAGAGTCCGAGTGTATTTACTTCGATTAGGTAGTTTATTTTTAACGTGCAATTAAAATGAAATAATGTAAATAGCAGCTATATGTATCTGCCATTTTAGTACCTATGTGTACTAATATAGATGATATTCAATCGAAAATAATACGTGTACAAGTCGACCTTATCAACAGACTTCCAAAAAGAAGCAGATTATCAATTCGTTAGTTAGTTGTTTTTTTTTTTTAATTAATATTCTGATTTTTGTTGTATGTATGTTACGCAAAGAGTCGGTCAATTGTAAAGCGATTCGAATGATTATTTTTTGAATCGGCAGGTAACATTTCCGAGATAGTTTCACTGTAATTTCATCAAGCTCTGATAAGTATCTCCAGAGTTTTTTTTTTTTTTTTTTTATACGTTATAGGCTAGCGTTTGACCACTATCTCACCTGTTGGTAAGTGATGATGCGGTCGAAGATGGTAAGCACGCTAGGCCTAGAATGGGAACTGGCTCTCAAGGATAGCTGCCGGAACACATTAGATGTTTGGTGACAGATTTTCTAATTTGTTGATGTTAAGTTATGATGATAAACGTCTCAAACTTGCTACTGAAACTGGCTCGCAGGGCATGGAAGTCGGTTGTTTTAGTTTTTAAACTATCTTAATTATTTTGGTACTAAAGATAATGTTTAACCCAAGATTTCGAAAGATTGCCATATTATCTCGCACATTGATTTATTTTCTAATTAGACGTACTTAATGTAGGATTGGGGGAACTAAATGATTGCCAATGTTGACTCAAGTGTGAACTACGAGTATGAACTAGTACCCAGCGCCTGATATCCAGTAGAGCATCAAACATTACTCAACTTCAACACAATGCGTTGCATCACTGCATGAACATAATTATTATACTGTACACTGGATTTTATTACTTATCTCACTGCGTTTAGAGTCTTAATTAACGAGCAGTCAGCCTTCGGAAGAGAACTAAAGTCAGTACAGCCTCACGCATCACTAGTCATTGCCGACTTATATTTTTCAGACGTTAATTTATGCTGCACATCACTAGGGAATGGCTGAAAAAGCTTTTTTTTATTATAGACAGAGAATATGTACAGTTTTTCGGGAGAGTCAATGCTGACTTTGGTGACTTATATTATTTTTCAGACGTTACGGGTTAGTTTACGCTATTCATCGTTAAGCGCATCATTTACAATGATTTGACAAAAAAAAATGTTTTTTTTTTTTATAAAAGAAAGATAATTTCTTTAATAAAAAATAGTTGTTCGGAATACAAAATTCAAGCAAATAGATATTATATAGTATTTATAAGAAAACAACCTTCCTTGTTTTCCAGAAACTAGAACAACCGACTTCCATGCCCCGCGAGTCAGTTTCAGTATCAAGTTTGAGGCGTTTATCTTCATATCTCTGGAGATACTTATCAGATTTCGATGATATTACAATGGGACCACCTCGGAAATGGACCCTATCGATTAAAAAAAGAGTCATTCGAATTGGTTCACAATTGACGGCGTAATCGCGTAACATACATACAAAATAAATAAAAAACATACAGGTTATTAAAAAGGACAACGGCTATAGGGTCGGTAGCGTTTTCCAAAACCACAAAAACTATCGACAACAGTGATAATATCATTGCTTAGGCAAAACTGCATCCAAACCCTGATTTAACTAACTCCATGGTTGTTTATTTATAATACAATTAAAGATAGTTTACAATGAAACAAGCGGACTTCAAATGCCGCGCTAGTCATTTTTAGAGTTCCGTAGCCAAATGGCATAAAACGGAACCCTTATAGATTCGTCATGTCTGTCTGTCTGTCTGTCTGTCTGTCTGTCTGTCTGTCTGTCTGTCTGTCTGTCTGTCTGTCTGTCTGTCAGTCTGTCTGTCTGTCTGTCTGTCTGTCCGTCCGTATGTCACAGCCATTTTATTCCGAAACTGTTAGGACTACAGAATTGAAACTTGGTAGGTAGATGTATTCTGTGAACCGCTTTCCGATTTTTATACAAAAACAAAAAATATAAAAGTTTAAGGGGGGGCATCCCATACATGGAACTGAAACAAAAAAAAATGTTTCTTCAAACCTATACGTGTGGGGTGTCTATGGATAGGTCTTTAAAAATGACATTGAGGTTCTTAAAATCATTTTTTCTCAAAGTTAATCATTTGAAAGATAGACGCGTCTAAAGTGGTAAAATGTGTGCCCCCCCCCCCCACCCCCCCTCTTTTAATGTATGGGAGTGAAAAATCTAAAAAAAATATATGCTGTAGATCTTAATAAAAACTAACAACGAAAATTGGTTTGAACGAGATACAGTCAGCAGTTTTAGAGATATGGCGACCGCAAAGATAACTTTGTTTTTCATACAAGCACTATGAAAAACAAAGTTAATTTTGTAGTTGCGAAAAATCATATTTATGGAATATTTAACTGTGTTACGGAACCCTACGAGTGCGAGTCTGACTTGCGCTTGGCCAGTTTATTATTAGCTTCACCTGTATGTTTGTAACCGACTTCTTTGGGCGCGATTTTGACCTACTTTAAACGGTCAGATTTCGTTCAAACTTTGTAGATTTATCGAGGACCGATGACAATTCACTAATTTGATAAAAAATTATTCCGTTTTTCAACTAAAAAGTAGAAAATAAATAATAGTTAAAAAAAACTAAAAAACACGCTTTTTTATAGAAAACCGAACTAGAAAATAGAAAATAAGTTTTAATAAATTTAAATTAAGAATAGTGTTAAAAATTTCAATAAATATAAATTAATATTAGTGTGAATAAAAAAAAAGCGTGAGGTGCATGGTGTCAATAGTTATAAATATTTTATTGACAGATATGAGTAGAGTGATTATCATTATGATAATATCTTAAAAGCACCCCACGCTTTTTTTTAATATTTTTTTTTAATTCACACTATTATTAAATATATATTGAAATTTTTAACACTATTCTTTATTTAAATTTATAAAAATTTCTTTTCTATTTTTTAGTTCGGTTTTCTATAAAAAAGCGTGTTTTTTTAGTTTGTTTAAACTATTATTTATTAGTAGCAAGTTTGAGCTGTTTATATCTCGGGAAATATTTGTCAGATCTTGATAAAATATAAATGGGACCACTTCGGAGATGTACCTTACCTATGAAAAAAGAATCATTCCCAATCGGTTCACAATTAGCGGAGTAATCAGTTAAGAAACATACAAAAAAAAACTCATACAGACGAATTATAAATCTCCTCCTTTTTGGAAATCGGTTGAAAATAGTTAATCCATTTTAACTGGCAAGGGCAAGTCAGTCGTGTTGTTCTGGTAAGGTTACCACAAGAATGCCAGAATGGGTACAGTGCGAGAGGTATGAATGCTTCTATTGCCGTCGGAATGTAGGTTATTGTTAACATGACCTCAAATAGACCCACGTGGGAGCTACATTTGGATTGTTATATTTTGACTGTGTTTTAGCCGACTTCACAAACAAAGGGGAGGGTCTCAATTCGTCGGAATATTTTTTTATGTATGTTCACCGATTAGTCGAAGATGCCTGAACCGATTTGGAAAGTTCTTATTTTTGTTTCAAAGGGTAACTTCCCAATTGGACCCATTTAAATTTTAACGAAATCGGTCGAGCGGTTTTGATTCGTCATCATCATAATCAGCCGGTGTCAGTCCACTGCTGGCCGTACGCCTCTCACAAGATACGCCACAACTTTTGAAATAAATCAACAAAAATCATCGATTAATTTGTATACTTCGATGAGCATGATACTGGGTGGTATCATTTAAATTTCATCGAGATATGTTCAGTATCTCCAGAGATATGAAGATAAATACCTCAAACTAACTATTGAAATTGACTAGCGCGACGTTTGTAGTCGGTTCTTTTAGTTTTTTAAAAGATCTTAAATTATGTTTAATCAAGATGATCCAATAAAACTGACTTTACGACGTAAGACGTACCTAAGTAATTGCTTTGGGCAGTATATATTGAAAGTAGTCTATGTCCAGCTGTGGACTGATACAGGCTGGTAATGACCATGATCTGTTTAATCAAGATGATCCAATAACTTAAAAACTGACTTTACGACGTAAGACGTACCTAAGTAATTGCTTTGGGCAGTATATATTGAAAGAGGTCTCTGTCTAGCTGTGGTCTGATACAGGCTGGTAATGACCATGATCTGTTTAATCAAGATGATCCAATAACTTAAAAACTGACTTTACGACGTAAGACGTACCTAAGTAATTGCTTTGGGCAGTATATATTGAAAGAGGTCTATGTCCAGCTGTCGACTGATAAGGCTGGTAAAGACGATGATCTGTTTAATCAAGATGATCCAATAACTTAAAAACTGACTTTACGACGTAAGACGTACCTAAGTAATTGCTTTGGGCAGTATATATTGAAAGAGGTCTATGTCCAGCTGTCGACTGATAAGGCTGGTAAAGACGATGATCTGTTTAATCAAGATGATCCAATAACTTAAAAACTGACTTTACGACGTAAGACGTACCTAAGTAATTGCTTTGGGCAGTATATATTGAAAGAGGTCTATGTCCAGCTGTCGACTGATAAGGCTGGTAAAGACGATGATCTGTTTAATCAAGATGATCCAATAACTTAAAAACTGACTTTACGACGTAAGACGTACCTAAGTAATTGCTTTGGGCAGTATATATTGAAAGAGGTCTATGTCCAGCTGTGGACTGATACAGGCTGGTAATGACGATGATCTGTTTAATCAAGATGATCCAATAACTTAAAAACTGACTTTACGACGTAAGACGTACCTAAGTAATTGCTTTGGGCAGTATATATTGAAAGAGGTCTATGTCCAGCTGTCGACTGATAAGGCTGGTAAAGACGATGATCTGTTTAATCAAGATGATCCAATAACTTAAAAACTGACTTTACGACGTAAGACGTACCTAAGTAATTGCTTTGGGCAGTATATATTGAAAGAGGTCTATGTCCAGCTGTGGACTGATACAGGCTGGTAATGACGATGATCTGTTATTCTATAAGACCAATGAGTAAATGTAAATGTAAATTCAAGTATAACTTATACTTGAACTTGTATTTTATTTAGGACTAGCGATCCGTCCCGGCTTTGTACGGGTAGAGCCACAGAATAATGAATAGTTGGTAGAAAATTATATGCCTACATATTTTGCAGCAGCTTGTTGCGTCGAGTATGAATTGACGTCTTTAGATTTTTTTAAAATATCAAACTGGGTAGTACTTGTCTACACGTAGTATTTATATTCTCTTTGTTGACTACTACACTATGTCACCTGATGTTAAGTGACGATGCGGTCGATGATGGAGAGCGCTTGCCCAGAAGATATTATACCTATTCTTCACTCGTGATTTGTAGATCCCCATATTGAATTTAGCCGGAAACACAGACTCAGGCGGGGCATCCCATTCCCTGGCGGTTCGTATGATGAACGAAGATGCAAATCGCTTCGATCGGGTAGATCTTCAACGATCATCGTCATATTTCAACCAATTTCCACAAAACCTTAACTAATTATACACCTAAACTTTCCTCCTGAATTATTGTGTCTATTGGTGAAAACCGCATGAAAATCCGTTCAGTAGTTTTAGAGTTTATCGCGAACAGAGACGGACGTGGCGGGGAACTTTATTTTATATTTTTGTAGTGATCTTAACCAACTGTAGAGCCAGTTTGCTAGATGTACACATACTCCTTCAGAATATGCCCCCCGTGTACATTCAATAGATACCCATTAAACTGTCGTTATGTAATTACAATTCAATTAAATTGGACTATAAACTATTCCAGTAATAATACTATAGACTTTGTTGGAAATCGTGGAAAATGTAAAGATGTTCACTTTCAGTCGAATTTAATGGGAAATCAATAGAAAACTATTGATTGTCTCCTATACAACAGTGTCTATGAAGACTAAACCCATGTGACCTATCAGTCATTATTTCATTTTTTTTTTGATAAAAATTATCCGAAGTACTGAAACATGCATTGGGGTGGTATAATAGTACGGTTGACAATCCTATTTTTTTTTGGGGAATTTAAGCATTTGTTTACTTGTGACGTTCGACGTTTGGATGAAGGCCGTATCACTCACTAAGTTTGTTTTTTTATATTATCGGCCAATTTCATCAGTTCATGATAAAGTTTTAGATAGTTATCTGATAGATGACACCATACAACAGTTGTCAAAAATATTTCAATTAAGTTCCTAACAGGCATCGATATGGATGTGTTACATGTACCCCGATGCTAATATGGCTATCAGACACCGGTGAAACTGCCTGGTTCTTAGAATAATTGTTAATTTGACGTGTGCATCTAAGTGCAAATTTTTTATTTTGCCATAAGCTGAATAAATAAATGCTTTGAGTTTTGAGAGTCATGATATATGGAGCCGAGACGTAAACTCGCATAGTTCGACTTGTCCACAAGTTGATGGTCGCTCATGGAAGCTCTATGGATCTCAAGTCGAGCTATGGAGAGAGCTAAGCTCGTTGTTTCTCTGAGGGATCAAATCCGGAAACATTTTGCCAAAGTGATCGACTTCTCTCGATGGATTAGCAATCTGAAGTGGCAGTGGACTGGCCATATCTGCGCAGGACCGATAATTGTTGCAGTAGACTATGGTTATCAATTCTGGATAAGCGAGTTCTTGAGTGGAGACCGCTAATTGGCAAACGTAGCGTAGGACGTCCTCAGACTAGGTGGAGCGATGATATTCGCAAAGTGGCTGGCAAGAGATGAGAGTAGCCGAGAATCGTGCTCAGTGGCGTGCAATTGGAGCTAATGTCCAGCTGTGGACTAGTATAGGCTGATAATGATAATGAGACTGATTTTGGAGTGGAGATCGTGAATCGGCAAACGTAGTGTAGGACGCCCTGTGGGCTGTGAGAAGATGGAGCGACGATATGTGCAGGGTAGTTGGCATTGACTGGTAGAGAGGACCTAAGGATATAGCTCAGTCAAATGCTCTGGGAAAGGTTTGTTCTCAGCTTTGGATTGATGTAAGACTGATAATAATGTTGATGACTCATGGCTGTTCCAAATTTACTCAGCAAAAAAAACAAGCGGAGTTTTCCCTTAATGAACAACAAAAGGCCAAGCAAGCTCTTCCAGAAGCGAAGCATTACTCACTTTTCAATGGCCTCACGACGTAACCCAAGAACCCCATTAAAAAAATAAGCCGACACATCACAAGGCCATAACGATTTGAAAACATGAATAGTCACTAGTGACGTCGAAATTCCCACAAACACTGACCGTTTCCTATGAATGGAATCTACCCAAATAATGCACTTTAAATCTACCGTCAAATAAGGTCGACGAGCGAGAGAGCAATATCATAATACAAGCGCTTTATACTTTCCTCTCTATCACACAGACCTGAAACTATTTGTCGATGACTGTACTGAGAATCAAAAAAGCCACGCAAATAACAGCTTTAAACGCAATGTAGTCAAAACTATTTTTTGCTATTCGAAATTCAACCTTATATATAAAAGGAAAGACACCGAAACTTCATTTATGCAGTACAATTTAGACAGAGGTGATAGGGTTGAAAGTAGCGTGACGTCATACTGCGTATTTTTCAGGAGTGGAAAACTGGAAAGTACGGGTGAGTCACGCAAGGCGGAGCTACATGGCGCCAGTACTCGCTTTACAATCAGGCGATTCCAGTAATTCGTTCCAGTTGATTTGTGTGGTTTGAATGTGATACGGAAAATGTATGAGTGTGCTTTTCAGTGTGATAATTTTGTTTTGTACTTATGTTATGAACATTGAGTGCTTTTATCAAAGTACATTTTAGGGTTCCGTACTTCAAAAGGCAAAAAGGAACCCTTATAGGATCACTTTGTTGTCCGTCTGTCTGTCCGTCCGTCTGTCAAGACCCATTCTTCTCAGGAACGCGTAAAGATATCAAGTTGAAACTTATATCAAATAGTCGGGTCTACGGTATCTTTTGGCTGTAAAAAAATCAAACTTGTTAGTCAACGCGGTCAAAAGATGTGACCGTTTATGTCGCATATTTTCGCATATTTTGTGATTTCACAAGGGAAGAATCATGAAATTTGGCAAGAAGCTTGAATATAGGAATAAGTTTGAAAACCGTAGTGAAAGGAGGCCTAAAGCGGGCACCAGCCTAAAGCTAGCACCCATTTCAAAATCATCAATTATAAACTTTGCGCGGTCTTTCGTCCCATTGTCCTGACCCTCCGTACTGCCTCAGTGCACGCAAGTCGGGTTTGACATCGCCGATAGACAGTGCGGCCCGTGTACAAAAAACAAGAATTTTGACACTTTCATGCAAATAACGAAGGTATGGAGAATGTGTTGAATTTAACAGTAAGTAAACTATGTCGTTTAGGGTATAGTTTTTATTATACTTTCATTTAATCATATTTGCATTAAAATATTGAAATACATATTGAGTCAGGTTTAAATAAAAACGTGAAGTTTACGCAAAAGATTTATTATCTTTTCTATGGCAAAAGGCAAAAGTAAGCAGGGCAGGGCAGAGCAAGCATGCCCGCTCTGCTCGGTATTGCCTACAATAGAATTTTATATTATATTAGTATTATTACATTTAACTCAACCCTTCATGGCAGACACAACCACACAACGGCCCCCAGTTCCCGGTCGCCCCGCTATTCCTGACCAAGGCGGCGGTTACGGTAACGGCGGGGCAGGGGGTGCTAAGAATCCCCGGGCGACGGAAGGCCGCCAAAACCGACTGACCCTGGCTACATTTAACGGACGCACGCTACGGCTCGATACACACTTGGCACTTCTGGAGGAAGAGCTGAAAAACATAAGATGGCATATTCTGGGATTATGTGAAGTCCGAAGAGAGGGGGAGGACACCGTTACCCTAGAATCAGGCCATCTTATGTATTTCAGAGAGGGAGAACAACCATCCCAAGGTGGCGTCGGGTTCTTGGTCCATAGGATCCTCTCTGATAACGTTTTAGAAATCTCCAGTGTGTCGACAAGGGTAGCGTATCTTGTGATTAAACTCACCGAGAGGTATAACCTCAAGGTTATCCAAGTATACGCACCGACTTCGGCACACTCGGACGATGAAGTGGAGGAAATGTACGAGGACATTTCCAAAGCCTTGCACAGAACCCAAAAGGCCCACTTCAACGTTGTCATGGGGGATCTCAACGCAAAAGTGGGAGTACAAACAAGCGGCGAATCGGTAGTAGGACCACACGGATTGGGAAGCAGAAATCATAGGGGGCAAATGCTCGTCAACTTCCTAGAAAAAGAGGGGCTTTTTCTGATGAACTCTTTCTTCCAGAAAAATCCCCAGCGGAAGTGGACGTGGCAAAGCCCCGACGCTATGACCAAAAATGAGATCGACTTCATTATGACGGACAAAAAGCGCATATTTAGGGATGTCTCAGTCATCACTAGGTTTAAAACCGGCAGTGATCACCGACTAGTCCGAGGCTCTCTAGATATTGACTGCAAACTTGAACGTGTTCGTCTAATGAAGTCCACGCTCCGACCCAATATGCTACAATCCGTGGTCGGGTCTGAAACGTTCCAGCTGAAACTGGAAAACCGATTTGCTGCACTGGAAACCACAATTGACGTTGACCAGGATCTCGACCATGTGGTGGACATCCTCAGGGAGGAAGGGACAAAATTCTGTGAGACGCGAGGTGCTGGCAAGAAGTCCAAGCTTTCAGAGGAATCTCTGCAGCTAATACAAAAGCGACGTGATAACCCTGCAGTCACTTCGTCAGATCAACGGACCCTAAATAAAAAGATTTTTAAATTGGTACGACGTGACCTCCGGAGCTCCAACACACGCTCAATTAAAGAAGCGATCGAGCAAAACCGGGGGTCAAAAGTCTTTGTCCAACAGCTGGGCCGAAGCCATCTGACGAAGTTGACCACTTCTAGCGGGAGTGTCGTCGCTTCTAAGCCGGAGATTCTTAGGGAAGTAAAAGACTTCTACAGCCAATTATACACCTCACAAGCGTCCCTTCCCCAACCCGGCATCGAGGATCCTAGAGCCACTCTGACCCGCCACTACACCGAAGATTTGCCAGAAATCAGCCTAGATGAAATTGTGATGGCTCTCAGGCAGCTTAAAAACGTAAAAGCCCCCGGAGAGGATGGAATTACAACGGAGCTCTTAAAAGCCGGTGGAACTCCTACGCTACTACAGCTTCAGCGTATTTTCAATTCCGTCCTCTTTTCGGGGAGAACTCCGAAGACATGGAGTAAGAGTGTGGTTGTTATGTTCTTCAAAAAGGGAGACAAAACCCTTTTGAAGAACTATCGACCTATCTCGCTCTTAAGCCATGTCTATAAGTTGTTTTCTAGAGTCATCACAAATCGTCTCGCGCGTAGGCTCGACGAATTTCAACCCCCCGAGCAGGCTGGGTTTCGAGGAGGATACGGCACCATAGACCACATCCACACAGTGCGGCAGGTTATACAGAAGACTGAAGAGTATAACCAGCCCCTGTGCTTAGCGTTTGTGGACTATGAGAAAGCCTTTGACTCCATTGAAACCTGGTCTGTTCTGGAGTCTCTGCAACGGTGCCAAGTCGATTGGCGATACGTCCAAGTGTTGAGAGGTCTATATGACACCGCAACTATGACCGTCCAAGTACAAAATCAGCAGACTGAACATATCCACTTACATCGAGGAGTTAGACAAGGAGACGTTATTTCCCCCAAATTATTCACAAACGCTCTAGAGGATATGTTCAAAACGCTGAACTGGAAAGGACGGGGCATAAATGTCAATGGCAATTACCTCTCACACTTGAGATTTGCGGACGACATCGTCATCATGGCTGAAACCGTGCAGGACCTGCAATACATGCTGACCACCCTCGCTGATTCTTCTGCGCGCATCGGTCTCCGGATGAACTTGGATAAGACCAAGATCATGTTCAACGAACATGTTATTCCGGAACCGATTGCCTTAAATGGAGTCCCTCTCGAAGTTGTTGACGAATATGTCTACCTTGGGCAAATCTTGCAATTGGGCAGAAACAATTTCGAGAAGGAAGCTCGCAGAAGGATACAGCTTGGATGGGCAGCATTCGGAAAACTTCGTCGAGTCTTTACATCGCCCATACCACAAAGCCTGAAGACGAAAGTCTTTAACGAGTGCGTCCTTCCTGTTATTACCTACGGAGCCGAGACGTGGACACTGACAGTGCGACTAGTTCACCAATTCAAAGTCGCTCAGCGAGCTATGGAGAGGGCTATGCTCGGAGTTTCTCTGAAGGATCGAATTCGAAACGAAGTCATCCGTCAGAGAACCAAAGTAATCGATATAGCTCAGAGGATTAGCAAGCTGAAATGGCAGTGGGCCGGTCACATCTGTCGCAGAACCGATAACCGTTGGGGTAAACGAGTTCTAGAGTGGAGACCACGGCTCGGCAAACGTAGTGTGGGACGCCCTCCAACTAGATGGAGCGATGATATACGCAAGCTGGCTGGCAGCGGTTGGAAACGAATAACTGAAGATCGAGCTCAGTGGCATGCCATGGGAGAGGCCTATGTCCAGCAGTGGACGGAAATTGGCTGATAATGATGATGATGATGATGACATTTAACTTATATACATGATATTTTTCAAATTAGTACGATAAACTCTTCTTTCTTTAGATGGTGAATAAATATAGAAGAAACAAAAATCACAAGGTTCTTGGAGTGAAGATGAAAAAAAGTGTTATGTTATTTTGAATTTGCAATAAAACATATTTTTATTGCCTTAGATGTGTCTCTGTCAAGATGTTTTAATATTTGAAAATTATTTTACTCTGGCGTTTTACCCAATAAGGGTTTCCTATTTGGGGTCCAGTTTCAATTTTTTGTGATGTATCAAAAATTTAAATAGTGACAATCAAAGAACTATAAATAAAATAGCATGTAATTGCATTAACAGATTTTTTTTGTATTATTACACGTTTTTCTCTCATTTAACCTTACGGTGCCCGCATTGGGCCCCCTTCCCCTAAATATGTAGTTGAATAATAAAATAAAACCGGCCAAGTGCGTGTCGGGCCACACGCAGTGTAGGGTTCCGTAGTAGCCCGTTATTCAATGCAAGTCTTTACCCGTTATAAACAAGCAACTAGGTACTTCGGCTTTGTCACTTTAAAGGATTTATTCTAAGGATTTTGTATTTGGTACAAAATTATCCAACACCCAAGTTCAACGTCTATTACTGCTATACTAATAAAGTTATCTTAACCGCTATAATTTTCCTTTAAAGTTCATGAAATGCACTATTATCACGAATTTTTCCAAATTTTTCAAGCCAGCAGTTTAGCTTTTAGAGGGGGGGGGGGACGCCCTACTGGAACAAAAATTTGCACTTTAAAGTTCAATATTTCGTAAATGTTGCATTCAATCGAATAATAGTATTAGCAACCCTTAAGTCATTTTAAAAGACCTATTCAACGATACCCCACACGCTGAGGTAAACGACAAAAAAAAATTCATCCCCACTTCTCATGTAGGGGAGCTACCCTAAAAAAATGTTTTTTCAAAATTTTATTTCACCACTTTGTCGGCGTAATTTATATACATACCCCTACAAAATTACAGCTTTCTAGTATAAACGGTCTCTTAGCAAAACCTCGGACAGACAGACAGACAGACGGACATGACGAAACTATAAGGGTTCCTTGTCAGGACTACGGAACCCTAAAAAAGGTGAATGTGGTTGGTGCAATACATTTTCTATGGGTCGGAACTACAAAGTTAAGTTTGTCTTTTATTTACCCTAGTTTGACAGTTTTGTACGGTAGCCTCGGTGCGCGAGTCCAACACGCACTTCTTACACGCACGCAAATTTACAGAACATTATAATGTTATATATAGTATAAAAATAGTTTTTTTTTTTTTTTTAAAACGAAAGATTACTCGCCATGTGGGTTGCACATTACTAGTATTCTTGTTAACCCCTCCAACTAAGCTAAATATGCTTGTGTCTGGAGTGGGTTCACGTCAATAGTGCAATGGGTGGGGTGGGGATCGAACTCACGACCTCTCGGTCGCCAGTCCGACACCCTATCCATTGGGCTATTGCCGCCTTACTATAGTAATAATAGTATAATGTTATATATAGTAATTGTATAGTATATGAAATTTGCCGTCCAGATTTCAGTAAAATCTTGATCTTTTCAATTATTCTTTACTCACCTAATTCGAAGGATAACGAAGATAAAAAAGTAAAATAGCCCAATTGTTTCAGCCCATCTGCATTATATAATGTCGATGTTTCAGCCGTTCTCAAGCGAAGTGCTCTCTAAGTTGCCTTAATGTACGAACACACCGCAGCGTCCTGCGTGCGCGATCTAGGCGGCGATCATATAGCGCAGTAGTATTTTTACCGACTGGTTCACACCAAACGCGATCAGTAAACAATTGAAAAGTACTGAGATCGCGCCCACAGATCGCAGCGGTGAGGACCTTTACACATGTTTAACCTGTTTTTTAAATATTTAGTGATTTATTAAACTAAATAAATATTATTTAAAATCAATATGAAAAGTGAACTTTCAGGGCCAACGGTCTGAAACATTCGTCAATGTCATCAAGCCGAATGAATCACACAATCGATATCTTCACTCGAATAACTCAGCGTAATCGATTACAAATTAATCACGAGTTACGAGTTACGAATACACGTGCAATATGATTCAATTATATTAATTTGACCTTACGGCTCGTGGTATAATGGATATGTCTTGTATTCTATGAACGCACAGCCCAAACTACTTAATGGATTGCGCTGATATTCGGCACGCAGATAGTTATTATGACGTAGGTATCCGTTAAGAATGGATTTTCTAAAATTCACTCCTTACGGGGATGAAACGGGGGTACAAAATTTGTATGAAGAAACAAGATAAGATAGTCTTTTTATTTGAAACTTCACACTAGTAATTCTGTAAAAAAAAACGTTTATACCATTTTCAGGCTTTTAGCAAGTAACAAAGTCTGAAATCAATAAAGTTTTTCGGGTTTTATAAAGAATCCCTATTTCCCTTGATTATTTATTCCATAACTTGAAAACGGATGGACCGATTTGGGAACGGAAAAGTTTTAAGTAAATTGAAGAAGCTTAGAAAATAGAACGCGGGTGAAGCCGTGGGCACAAGCTAGTACATTATATAGATCAGTCAGCTTTGTGGAATGTACGGAATTATACTTCATATCTACATAGGTTGAATAAGTATCTTGAAATACACCCACGGACTAACTAATATAATAAATATCTCAATTAGTTACTTATATATATATACTAGCTGTACCCGCGACTTCGTTCGCGATTCCTACAAAAACTTAACAAAACCTTAACGTTAGTGTGGCTACACTTAATTTTTTATTCGTCTCATTAAGGTTCAAATCAATGCCTTACATTATGATTAGGCCAAGAGAACTTATATCTGCTACGCTGTAATTTTTTTTTATTGTAACAATTCATGCTTTAATTTAAATAATCCACACTAACCATCAATATATGGTCACTATTGCATTGCCCAGTTTGGTAGATAGGGTTACAATTGTAATGACACACAATGAAATGTATTTTAAATGGAATACTTAACCAATGTTTAATTGTATATACTATTACATAATATATATAGAAATAATTTTGTCTTTCCCCCGGGGATAAGGCCATGCTAGCCCTGCAGGCATATGTGCGAAGCTGGAGCGGGTCGCTAGTTGAATTTAAAGTTTAGTCAGCCACTTGGAGTTTTGACTAAAGTTAAACAATATTTCACCCGGGACAGCAGTTTAATCTATATCAAAGCAATGGTTAACGGTTATAAAAAAATCCAGCTAAGTAGATGCTTAAAATTATTGATAGCAGAATCGAAAAACTCATCAACGACGACTCAAATACTCAATAAATTCGACAACCGGGGATAGGCTTATTAAAAACGTTCATATATAACCTTTAATAAAAGGCACCTTTCAATTTCAGCCGGGCTATTCACAATCATTTGAAAAAAAATCGGATTCAGACACTACCTCCCCTTCGACTTAGATCTTTGCAATTCACAACTGTCTGAACGAAGATTCTTGCATTTCAATTCGAATTCAATTCAATTTCAATTTTCATCAGGAATTCTAAATGGAAATATAATTATGTTTATAATTTTAAATGACACTTTCAATGAATTTAAATGTATCCGATTTAAATTAGAGTACGGAGAGTACTCATAGATACATTTTTGACCATCTTCATAATAAAAGTTAACACTCATTTTTTGTAAATTATTATTATGTTGATTTTTAGCACGAAATAGTAAGGTACTTTCTTGTTTGTCTGTCGGTCATTCCAGGTGTAATCTGACGACTGAAATTTCCAAAACTTTCCAATTAGTTATCCAGCTGAAAGTTTCAGGGAAGCTAAAATATCGATGAAAATGCATTCTATAAATTTTATCCGACATTTATTGCTTTGTCTAAAGCATGTTTTAAGTTTTTCGGGTCTAAAGAGAGTCTAAAGAGAGTGTTCACTCTCTTTAGATATATACCCGAAAACAGTAAACAATAAAAAATCTTAACTGGCTAAGTGCAAGTCGGACTCGCTCTCGTAGGGTTCCGTAACATAAGCGTTTTTATGAAACACAAATTTATATTTGCGGTTCGGAAAATGTGCTATATCTCAAAAACTACTGACTTCTAACCAATGTCCGGTTAAAGTTTTATTGAGATCTACAGGATATTTTTTTTAGATTTTTCACTTTTTACACACACATTTTACCACTTTAGAAGTGTAAAACTTTCAACGGATGACTTTGAAATAAAAATTGTTTTAAAAACCTCAATGTCATTTTCAACGACCTATCCAAAAACATAACGCACGTAAAGGTTTGATTAAAATTTCTTTTTTTGATTTCTGTTTCCATATATGGGGAGCCCCCCCTGAATCTTTATTTTTTTAAATTTTTGTATAAAACTCGTAAAGCTGTTCACAGAATACATCTACCTGCCAAGTTTCAACTGTGTAGTCTTAAAAGTTTCGGAATAAAATGGCTGTGGCATACGGACAGACATACATGACGAATCTAAAATGGTACGAAACTGCACAACATTTCTACCTAATAGAACTACGCCAGCGATACGAATTCAGAAGCTGGGTAACCCGACGATCCCTTAATACATGTGTAATACATACGTATGTGCAGTTATAATGTGTAATGTAAAGTAAAACATCGACTGGCATAGCAATTCGTCAACTACATCTTATGTTTCAAATGGAAACCTACTTCGGTTATCTTACTTAGCTTCGCTTAGCTCTCATACATAGTTGGCTTTGAGTAACTCAAATATAGTTGGGCGCTAGTTTCGTTTCGCTTATATTCCAATGAGGCCTGTGTTTAATCCGTCATCGGCAGAAGTACGATCGAGTGACGTTTGCCGAACTCAGCTGATCTCCTTAAAAAAAGAGAGTGCGTATGCCACCATCATCCGAATATTTTTTTCAAAGATTTATTACTTTATTAATGTTATTTCTTGAGGGCGAATCGATTATCTGCATGCTTTTATTCGATTGATGGCTGGTTCGTGCGAGTCGCAACTCAAACCACCTTTTGCCACACGTAGTAGGAGCATTATATCGATGTTCCGCCTGACTTGTTGACATAAAATAGCTTTTTACCATCGAGGAGAACATCTGCCGGCGTATCCTTACGGTGTCCAGCAACAAAAAGCCCTTGGTATTCAGGATCATTTCAAATCTAGCGGATTCACTATCTTCGATGACATCATCGCTTAGCACCAGGCGAGACAGTAGTCAAACGCTAAGCCTATCAGCAGGGTTATTCTCAATCATTCGAAAGCAAATTCGAATTCAGAAACTGCCTTTACTTCGACTTGGATCTATGCCATTCACAATGTTCCGATCGGTTAATTTTGATATATCAATTAGAAAAAATCTGTGATTTATTGGAAAGGTTTCCGCGCAAAACAGCCCAGGGATCAAAAATAGAATAAACTAAAAATGAATAAAAATGAAGCTTCCGAATCCGAATATGTTTTCGAATGATTGAGAATAAGCGCAAAATAAATAACTAACAAATAACTACAAAAACATTACATTTTCGACAAAATTTCAATCGTGTAGAGATTTGAACCTACAGCCTTTGCTTCAAGCAAGCTCGTTCCACCTGATCCAACCATGTACATATGCAATGTGGCGAATTTAAGAATAACAGTGTAAATCTGCACGTATAATTACGGAACCAGGAATGATTCCCGTATCCTGTTTTTTTGTTTTTTTCTTTTTTTTCATGTAAACTTATGCATCATGTAAATTTTAAAAATTATATTTTCGTCATCTATAGCGTTTTTAATGCTTCCCCTAATTTAAATTTCAAAAAAATATTCAATGTACAGTTTTCGCTTAGTTACTGTTTTATTATAGTAATAAAAAAAAATAGATTTCGTGAATAATGTAGTTTGTACACAGTTAGTCACAGCACATCGCCGCACAAAACATCGTACGCGTAATCTAATAAACATTTTGCATTACGTTTTTGAGAAAAGGAACGCTTCTTATCACAAAACTGCTTATGAAAAAAATCTGCTTACTTTTGATCCGCGAAACTACGTACCTATACAGTTAGTAGCCTCGTAAGCAGTTTCTAGAACCGCTTACGTTAAATAACACCCACCACTAATATAATAATTTAGGATCATTTCCAAAACGAAAAAAAAAAACGATATCAAATGACGCTTCCAAAAAGGAGGGAGTTCTCAATTCGTTTGTATGTTTATTTTTGTCTATTTGTTACGCGATTACTCCGTCAATTGTGAACTGATTCGAATGATTATTTTTTTAATCGGTAGGGTTAATTATCAAGGTGGTTCCATTGTAATGTCATCGTGATCTGATAAGTATCTCTAGAGATATGATGATAAACGACTCAAACATGCTACTGAAACTGACTCGCACGGCATGGAAGTCGGTTGTTTTAGCTTTTAAACTATCTTAATTATTATGAAAAGTTTTTAAAACAAACGGAGCACAAACTACCTACTTATATATATACCAGAAATACTGTAGGTAGGTAAGTACTTTCATTTCTGTCTCTTTCAGCTAACAATAGAAAGTTTTCATTCAACATTTTAGGTCACATCACAATAGCTATAGTTCCAGCAGATGTGAGCAAAGCCTAAGTAGCTACCTACATACATACAAACATTTATATACATAGGGTACTAAGGTTTTCTGTAACAGTACCTACACCTAAACATTTTCAATTGTTCTAACATTATGTTATTGTTATTTTGTGTATAGTATTATTATGTATGTATTTACGTTTTTAGATATTATGTACCTACTTATTATGTTTTAGCAATATTAACACCATTATACCGCCATATATATATTTCAGATATTCCTTTAAACACGAAGGTTGTCTAGAAGAGATCGCTTTAAGAGATAAGACTGCCTATTGGTACACTGTTTGTAAGTAACAAATTTTTTCATGTTTAACTTTTAAGGTGTTCAATAAAGTGTTTATCTATCTATCTATCTATCTATGTATTGACTCTGAAGAGAGTCTCTGACACTGGTATATAGGTAATGTAATGTGCATATACAATACAATAACTCTTTATTGACACCAATTTACATAAAAAAAGAAACAAACATTTGCACTAAGTAAAGTAAATTACTTGTACAATGGGCGGTCTTATCGCTAAAAGCGATGTCTTCCAGACAACCTTAGGATGGAAATGATATTTAAGTATGTGGAGCATGGACAGTGGCATGATAGCTATGATGAGGATAGGGTTATATATATATATATATATATACATATATATGTATATGTAAATGTATATGTATATAACTATATGTGCATATTGAGCTTGAACCCGTGACTTTTATTTCGGCAAGCTTACATATATTGATAGACAAGTTCTACCGATTCCATCATAGCACAGAATAAATAATAGCACAAATAAACATAGCTGATTGGAATGTACAATGCACTGAGCACCAACCCTACACTTCCTGTGCGTCATAGTTTTTCGAAACAGTAGCAAAGGTCAAGGATTTTCTTCTCGCGGACAAATTTAGCACTTCATCACTCACTGTCTTATCTGATGTTTAGTATTGATGCGGTCTTAAGTTAGAAAGATAGCATGCTGCTATAAGTGGAAGACTGTAGTGAAGCAACAAGGCGCTAGACAACCAAAATTTGTCCAAACTGGCATCAAACATCATGTGGGTACTCAACTAACCGATTTTTTGGATGATGATTATGTACCCAATAAACATTTGGCTATTTCTTTAAAGCGATATGACCTATGGCTATGACTCGCGTAATAAGGTCGAAAGTCAATGGCGACGAGCGATTGGCTTCGATAGAGTTTGAGTGTGAGGTGGGGCGAGGAGTAGTGAGTGGTTCGCCGGGAGCACTCGTCGTACTCGCCACTAATGAAAGAGCGCGGTCCGCTCCCAAAGCGGTCGCATGTCTATTTATATAGTACTAGAAGTTCCCCGCGGCTTCGCCCGCGTTAAAGACTTCTTTAATTTACTTACAACTTTTATTTTGTAAAAACCCTTCTTTTATAAAAGACATCAAAGAAGTAAAAGCCAAATCGGTTCAAACTTTGAACCCCCGTTTCATCCCCTTAAGGCGTGAATATTGAAAAATCCTTTCTTAGCGGATTTCTACGTCAAACTAACTATTTGCATGCCAAATTTCAGCGCAATCCGAAACAATATTGATTGAAATCAATATTGTAAGTAAGCCTGAAGGCTTTGTTACCCCACTTCACCCTTTTAGGGGTGGTATTTCGTAAAAGTCTGAAACACGTATTTACTTATTTATTTACTGAAGTACTTGTGAGAAGTTTCGTATAAAAAAGACTATCTTTTCTTGTTTCTCCATACAAACTTTGAACCCCGTTTCATCCCCTTGAAGAGCGAATTTTGAAAAATCTTTTCTTAGCGGATACTTACGTCAAAATAACTATCTGCATGCCAAATTTCAGTGCAATCCGAAACAATATTGAATTTAGACTTTTCCTTAGGGGTGGCATTTCGAAAAACCCTGAAGCACGTATTTTCTTATTTATTTACTGAAGCACTTGACGTGTGAAGATTCGAATAATAAAAAACATGCCTAATATTGTTTCTCCGCAATCCGAAACAACACTGATTTCAGACATTTTTACCCCACTTCACCCTTTTAGGGGTGGCATTTCGAAAAAGTCTGAAACACGTATTTACATATTTATTTACTGAAGCGCTTGTGTGAAGTTTCGAATAGAAAAAACTATCTTATCTTGTTTTTCCTTACAAACATTAAACCCCTAATTCATCCCTTTAAGGGGTGAAGTTTAGAAAATCATTTCTCAGAGGGTCTCACCTAACGTCGTAATAACTATCTGTACTTGGATACTGATTTTCAGACTCTTAGGGGTGGAATTTCAAAAAAGCCTGAAACACGTATTTACTTTTTTTTTAACTGAAGCACTTGTGTGAAGTTCGAATAGAAAATACTATCTAATCTTGACACTTAATTTTAATAAAAATCTTAAAACTTTGAACCCCCATTTCATCCCCTAAAGGGGTGAATTTTGAAAAATCCTTTCTTAGTACACCTTTACGTACTAGGACAAATATACCCCCTAAATTTCAAGTCTCTACGACCAGCGGTTTAGGCTGTGCGTTGTCTGTCAGTCAGTCAGTCAGTATGTCAGGACAAAGATTTAAGAATCTTATAGTATTAGAAGATAATTATATTATATACGTTTTAGGCTTTTTATAGTTTAAAATAATAAAACAAGGAGGATCACAGTTTTATAAAATGTTCAATTTTTTTATGATATGAGGAAACAGAACAAGCACGACGCTCGCCTGATGGTAAACGATAACATCTACCTAGTACAGATACAGCAGCATGCATGTCACTGCACTGCGCCTGTTACCTTGAAACATAAAGCTGTTAAGTCAGATAAGTGAAAAATGCGAACATACTAAAATCAATGTACCTACATTCTTTGTGTTTACAAATTTTAAAATTTTCAGAGTAATAAAATCTTGCTGAAATAAAAGTTATGAGCGAAATATGACATATTCGACGTACGAGATAGGAGACTAAATAAATAAAATAAACTGGCAGAATGAGTCTAAAAATTGTATGCTCATGTTTTAAAGCATTAACAAATCAAAACGATACGGTATCATGCTATTAAATCAAATGTTCTATTTGTTGATGCATTAGAACATTCTTCACAAAAGTCATTACGAAAGTCCCAGAAGCTACCTTAGTAGTAATAAAATATTGAAAAATATAAATTGATGTTAATTGGACTGACCTTACCTTCAAAGGGTCGTGATATGTGACGTCATAGATTCTACAAACAGTGACTTAGTTAGAACTAAGAATGTAAATGTTGTTTTACATAGTAAGTCGTCGAGCTGTCAGTAGATAACAGCACATAAGTGGTTCAGTATAAGGGAGTGTATGCGTCATTCTAGTAACAGTGGGCGGTCGTATAAATTTCTAAACAGTCTATTTTTATATTATGCGTCACAATTCAAATAACAAAATATTAAAAGTATTATAAACGACAGACATATTTATAGAAGCCAAGAACAATGAATGCAAGCCAAGATATTAATTACTGTTCACATGTTTTTTTGATTATTATATGTTATTGATGTAATGTACACTATGATAGGTTTATATTAGGGGAGGATAACTAACTAAACCACACTGATATCGGCTCGCAGCAAGCGCACACATCTTCACTCCGCGGCGGTCGGTAGGCTAATCCCTTTCCAACCCCGCAACCCGCGCGGGCGCTTCTCGAGACGACAGAGCTAGGACTACATCTATAAATGTCTATACACTACAATTGAAACACACAGTTACATGTATGGTTGGGTTTAACCTACTTTAACATTTTTTTTTTAATATTCTGACGTAAGCGTTTGGATGACAGCTGAATCATGAGGTTCATTATTTTTGTTTTTTTTTCTAATTCAAAGCGTTAAAATTCTGCTTTTGCTATGTTTACTTGATAATTGGTTATGATTTATTTTATGATTTACGATTTTGACGTGTATATGTGCGTATATTAATACTGCCTACATACTGAATAAATGCTTTGATTCTTTGATTGATTATATAGCACAAAGGTTAGCGTCAGACCGCTATATTCAATTACGTGTTGGTGAGTGACAATTTGATGCAGCTTAGGATGGAAGGAAGTCTCGTTGGGATGCAACGTTTTTGGTAGCACGCTACGTCTAAAGCTCAGTCTACGTTGTAATATTATAGCCTATATTTATAGCACAACAATATCACTCACCATACATTTATTTAGAACACGTGCACACTTAGATAGATAGATAGATAAACTCTTTATTTGCACACCAAAAGAATAGAAACAATTTAAACAAAATATACTCTAAACTTATAACTATAGCTATGCAAAGGGCGGTCTTATCGCTTAGAGCGATTTCTTCCAGAAAACCCAATAGTAAGAATCAAGAATCAAAGAATCAAAGCATTTATTCAGTATGTAGGCAGTATAAATATACGCACATATACACGTCAAAATCATAAATCATAAAATAAATCATAACCAATTATCAAGTAAACATAGCAAAAGCAGAATTTAACGCTTTGAATTAGAAAAAAAAAGTAATGAACCATTCAGCTGTCATCCAATCGTTTACGTCAGAATATTTAAAAAAAATTAAAGTAGGTTAAAACCAACCATACATGTAAGTGTGTGTTTCAGTACTTCAGACAATTTTTATATAAAAAAAAAATAAAAAAGTGAAATAGTGAAACACAACATAGAGAAACGCATACCGATCACAGTACATATCATGATCCAAATGGAACTGATAGTCCGTCTGTCAGCTGCATAATATTGTTTAAATAAAAATAAAAATGGCAAGCAAGTAAAAAAGAAAACGAGACTGTGACGGACGGTGGTGTATCAATATTGAAATAAAATCAATAAATATGCTTACAAACATAAAAAACAAATGTCATACTATACATTACACATAAATACACATGCATACATAATATATATATATATATATATTCATATATGCATACATTCATACTTATCTTTAAATATTAAATAATATATATCATACATATAATAATAAAATACACTGTAGCATAGCAATACAATGATTGAGACTACCAATTATTAACATAACACAATATACCTAGCAATTTAGTGGAGACTGGCAAGATAGTGTTTATATAGTCGTTCCTTAAAGGTCTGAGGAGATGGAGATTGTCTGATTTCGACTGGTAAATCGTTCCAAAGGCGTGCAGCCTGTACCGAAAACGATTTATCGAGAAAAGATGTTGAATGAGTAGGTATTTGTAATGTTAGATTTTCACACTTAGCTATATATTTGCCGATTTGCTTGTAATGCTGTATTATAAAGTGGAATAGTATAGCGTAGTCTGATATGCGGTTAATACTGGTTATCATAGACAGCACCCGAAATGCATTACAATACAATAAAAAAATCTTTATTGCATACCAATTACTTAACTATTAGAACAATAAAAATAAAGTAAAAAATTATGTGTACGCGGTATTACAATGGGCGGTCTTATCGCTATTAGCGATCTCTACCAGACATGCATTATATGTCTAGCGACAGATTTTCCTAACCAGTTATCTCATTGAGTTTTATTATGACACATATTAATCAATAGTCAAAAGTTCAGTCACTGTATATATTTCCACTGTGTCTTCATGGCGCCGAGATGTCTATGATAGGGGTGCTTCGCGTGACTTCTTTAATAAGCGGCAGGATTGCCTCTGATTGTTATTGACGATGTATTTTGGAATAAAAATATTAGCGTACGCCATGAATAAAATCTAAATTAGGTAGAGGTTATGTTAGAGTTCAAAGTTTGGAAAATTTAATTTGTTATTGGTTTAGATATATTTGATATAGTTTTGTGAACTTTAGTGCATTTCTTACTTTATTCAATTTTAACGAAAGCAGAAATGATTGTCGGTCATAAATTACAATATTACTATTGAATATATGTAATTATTAAATATATATCATCTTTGCCTTGAGTTGCGAATAATCTATGAATTTTCCTGGAGGTTCTCAATTTGTCAGTATGTTGTTGTTTTGTTGTATGTATGTTACGCGATTACTCCGTCAATTGTTAACACATTTAAATTATTATTTTTTAATCGATAGAATACATTTCCGAGGGGATCCCATTGTAATTTCATCGAGATCTGATAAGTATCTCCAGAGATATGACGATAAACGTCTCAAACTGATACTGAAACTGACTCGCGGGGCATGTATGGAAGTCGGTTGTTTTAGTTCTTAAACTAAGTACATATCTTTTAAATGGTCCAGTAGCTTTTAATTTTTCTTTTTTAACCGACTTCACAAAAATGGAGGAGGATTTCAATTCGTCGGTTTTTTTTTATGTATGTTCACCGATTACTCGAAGGCCCCTGAACCGATTTGAAAAATTCTTTTTTTTTTTCAAAAGGTACCCTTCCCATTTACATTTTAACGAAATCGGCCGAGCCGTTTTTAATCAACATTTGTATTACGATGCATTTACATACCACGACGACATATTACTAACTACTGGCTACTTTGACTAGCGCGACGTTTGAAGTCGGTTCGTTTAGTTTTTTTATCGATCTTAAATTAGTGTGGTAGGTATCTAATAGATAAAGTGTTTATATTAAGCATAGGCTTCGATAATCTAATGTATATGTCAGAAACGTATGTGCGTCATACAGAAAGCGCCGAGATGTCTACGATAAGGCGTCGCGTGACTCGCCCGTGTAGGGTTGCCAACATTCGATCTGCTCTGGATTCGGTCGTTTGGGTATTTACCCTAAATACTACACATTTGTTACTTTGATGAAGAGAATAGTTTGCTTCAAGTTGCTTGGATTTAACTACAGTAAGACTTAGGCAAGGAATAATTAAAATATTTATATGTCATCTAATACATTTTATGTTTTATGTCACTTAATTAGATGGAATTTTACTTAATTTAAAGCGATTTAAAGTTTTCTTTTTGTTTTTTACTGATCTTATTCAATCTAGAAATATAGGCTGGGTAGGTATATTACATCGAAGTATGTACTATAATTATACACATTTGCAAATTATATCAAAATCCGCCAAAAATGTCACATCCTAACTTCCTAACTAATATTATAAATGCGAAAGTAACTCTGTCTGTCTGTCTGTCTGTGTCACTTTCACGCCAAAACCACTGAACCGATTTAAATGAAATTTGGTACACAGATAGTCTAGAGCCTGAGAACGGACATAGGCTACTTTTTAATGCGAAAAGAGGGTTGAAAGGTGTTGAAAGGTTGGATGAAAAGTTGTATGGAAGTATCGTCATTTTTAAAGCTAGAAGCTTGAAACTTATTGTTTAGGCTTTAGATTCGGTTCCACGCGGACGAAGTCGCGGGCACAGCTAGTTCATTATGAATGGAGAATCGGGTGACATGTCACACACACAACTTTACCAAACTTTATTATTCACAAAATACGTAAAATACGTTAGTCCAAACATTTTTTTACATTAATAAAGATTTGGGCTGAAATAAACGGTCTAAATATAACCCTCTGATAGCTGTACAATGGTAAAAGTGACCGCATTACCGTTATCGCCGTCTCCGCGATCAAATCGTACAAAAGGACAATGACAACATATTCGATCCCGTCACAATACAAAGGGCGAAAACATACTACAGTCAGTCGAGCGTTGACTTTTGGACATAGATTATATTATATAATGTTATGTAAAGAAGGGAAGGTAAGCTTTTCTAAATTATAAGACATTATAATATCCAATGTTATTTGAGATAGTTCATTTGACATTAGGGATTTAGCGTGAATTGGTAGTTGTATTTCGTTTTGGCACATTTGTGTAGATAGCTACTGACTCCTAGTACAAGGAACCAGCTTCAGCAGTGTTCATTTTACTTTAAGCATAATATTTTGTGTGCGCTTTTGCTCTTCGGAGAAGGAAAACATCGTGGGGAATCCCCGGCTTAGTAAACTGGCAGAATACAAGTGTTGAGCAAGCTTATTTTAATCCAGTAACGTACTGCATGGCGGAAGGGCTATAATAATGTCCGTCTGGCCAGCTACCACCCTCAAAGTTTGAAATCTGTCGCCAAATATCTAATGTGTTCCGAGAGCTATCCTTGAGAGCTAGTTCCCATTCAGGGCCTAACTTGCTGCCATATTCGACCACATTGTCATTAACCAACAGGTGAGACAGTGGACAAGCGCTAGCTTACATGATCTAAAAAAAAGAAATACCTACACATTTATATCTCTTCTCTGTTTAATAGGGGACACACAATACTCACCACAAATATCCAAAAGCTGGGAAGAGAATATACAACAGCGTAACTTTGTTACAGTGAAATAGTAAATATGTAGGTACTCTTACCTACTTAGCTATGATAACTACCACTAACAGAATATAACGCTTCTTCTATCTTAGACGATATCACCAATTTAAATGAACCGGGATCTTGGTTATTAGTTTAAATAGTTTGTCACCGATAAAACCAGTCCTTCTGTATATTTTCCACTGTGACAAAATCGACGATAACCACCCAGTCCAGGGCCGTCACGTGACAGTTATCGATGTGGCCCTTGAAGGGTTATCAATTTTAATTTTATGTTATTGCCAACTTTTTGAAGAGAGGTTAAACGGTAACGCGTGTTTCGTTTGCGTAAAAGAGCTTGTAAAAGGGTGCCGTATTGATGAAACATTCGACCTGGCAGTGCGGTAAGGGTATAATTTGTCTTCGTTTTCTATACTTACCTATTCTATGGTTATTTACTTTTAGTGAAATTAGTTTCACGTATAATTTTTCACATAAATAAAATTAATAATGCGAAAGTTGGTAGGTAAGTAGTTGGACCTGTAAAAATATTTACCAATAAAGATGATTATGATTATGATTATGATTATGATTATGATTATGATTATGATTATGATTATGATTATGATTATGATTATGATTATGATTATGATTATGATTATGATTATGATTATGATTATGATTATGATTATGATTATGATTATGATTATGATTATGATTATGATTATGATTATGATTATGATTATGATTATGATTATGATTATGATTATGATTATGATTATGATTATGATTATGATTATGATTATGATTATGATTATGATTATGATTATGATTATGATTATGATTATGATTATGATTATGATTATGATTATGATTATGATTATGATTATGATTATGATTATGATTATGATTATGATTATGATTATGATTATGATTATGATTATGATTATGATTATGATTATGATTATGATTATGATTATGATTATGATTATGATTATGATTATGATTATGATTATGATTATGATTATGATTATGATTATGATTATGATTATGATTATGATTATGATTATGATTATGATTATGATTATGATTATGATTATGATTATGATTATGATTATGATTATGATTATGATTATGATTATGATTATGATTATGATTATGATTATGATTATGATTATGATTATGATTATGATTATGATTATGATTATGATTATGATTATGATTATGATTATGATTATGATTATGATTATGATTATGATTATGATTATGATTATGATTATGATTATGATTATGATTATGATTATGATTATGATTATGATTATGATTATGATTATGATTATGATTATGATTATGATTATGATTATGATTATGATTATGATTATGATTATGATTATGATTATGATTATGATTATGATTATGATTATGATTATGATTATGATTATGATTATGATTATGATTATGATTATGATTATGATTATGATTATGATTATGATTATGATTATGATTATGATTATGATTATGATTATGATTATGATTATGATTATGATTATGATTATGATTATGATTATGATTATGATTATGATTATGATTATGATTATGATTATGATTATGATTATGATTATGATTATGATTATGATTATGATTATGATTATGATTATGATTATGATTATGATTATGATTATGATTATGATTTTGATTATGATTATGATTATGATTATGATTATGATTATGATTATGATTATGATTATGATTATGATTATGATTATGATTATGATTATGATTATGATTATGATTATGATTATGATTATGATTATGATTATGATTATGATTATGATTATGATTATGATTATGATTATGATTATGATTATGATTATGATTATGATTATGATTATGATTATGATTATGATTATGATTATGATTATGATTATGATTATGATTATGATTATGATTATCATTATGATTAAGTTAGTAGTCGTGTGCGTGTGAGTCATCAGTACCTATGTCAGTAGCTCCTTCACGCTGAAACGGCTCGATGAATGTTGATGAAATTTGGAATGTACTGAATTAATACATATCTATTTATACGTATAAAATTAGAATTTCACATGTTTTTTATAATATTACTTGCATATAGTCTCCAAAAAAGTACGAGAATAATCTAAATGCTGAATATTAAATGGATAACTGAACTTGAACACTTTTAACTGGTTAAAAGAATTTTAATAGCTGGTTTAATAGGTAGATCTGCATTTTAAAGACGATATAAAGCTTCTTGTACATTAAATCAGCTACTATATTGCTATTATGTTGCTATTATACAAATTAAAGCATTTTATTCTGTGCCCAAATTGCTTGAATAACGCCTGAGTAACCAGTTATACAGAAATTAAGCAGTCAGCTATATCAGCTTAAGGTTTACAGAAATGCATTTATACAAAGATTATTCAGCCAATCTGTGTTGCTTGGGCTACAAGCTTCTATCAAACATCATTTGTTCATTGCATACGAGAAACAAAGCGGAGCGTAGCAAGTCAGTGCTTTTGTATATCTATTTATTTTGTAAACTCTGCAACTATCGAAGAAATACACTCACCTTCGAGCATTTACCAATGGAGATGTTAACGTTGTAATCCGCAAAAAAATTTTTCTGCCGATACTTACGGGGGACGAGGTAAACACGCATTGCACACACACAAATCACTCACTTTAACGATCCCGCACACTAGCTTGAAACACGCACACAGTATTAAAAATACAGCGTAGTTACGCACGCTCATATGGCTTGTACTATTCATTATTCTGTGATATGGCCAAAAATGGCTATATGGCCAGCAGAGGGGTACGCCTTGCGTTAACATCTCCTTTGGTATATGCTCGAAGACAACAACAGGTGATAGGAGCATATTATATCGATGTTCTGCCTGACTTGACCAAAAAGTAGCTTAAGTACCACCATCAAAGAGGAAATCTGCCGCCATAACCTTACAGTGTTCCTGCAGCACCCAGCCCTTGAGAGTCAGAGTATTCTAGGCCTAGCGTGTTCACCATCTTCGACCACATATTCGCTAGAAGATATTTAAAATAATCAACCTAAGCAACAACCTGAGGGCCGGTGGTGTACAGTACCGGATAAACCACGTAGCAAGAGTAGCAATTGCTACGGGCCCCGCGCGAAATGGGGCCCCGCATTTCAAACCCTGACTCTTAACTACTCACAAAATTGTAACCTATAAATAGCAAATTTAAACGTATCGAGTATTGAATTGTTCTTTTACCACTTTATTTCTAAGATCCCATAGAAGATCAAGGGCTCTTTGAAAGTATTTGCAACGAGCCCCGCGCTTGCTTAATCCGACACTGGTGGTGTAAGTGGGAGAATGGTCGGCTTTGATGCCAGAGGTACCAAGTTCAATTCCCGCCGTGCACCAATGGATTTTTTTATCATAAAATGTATGTGCGCTTTTCACAGGGGCCCTACGGTGAAGGAAAAACATCGTTAAGAAACCAACAACGCCCGCATGTAGGACACTATCTAGTGTCCGCCTGGCCAGCTACATCATCAAGCTAGAAAATCTGTCCGCAGACATCTGATGTGTTCCGGCAGATATCCTTGAGAGCCAGTTCCCATTCTAGGCCTAGCGTACTCACCATCTTCGACCGCATCATCACTTACCAACAGGTGTGATAGTGATCAAGCGCTAGCCTATAAGATATTAATAAAAAAACATAAAATGTCCAATATAAATGTTGAAAACCTTAAAACCACCTCCTGTTGTAAAATTAGTCAAAAAGGGACTCAACCCTAACCTAGATATCTAGGTCTCAAACACTTCTTCAAGTTTCAAAAATTATTCCAAATTCCACAGATAGATATCCTCAAGAATATCAAAGGATCATTGGTTATTCGGTTTGCGTATTCAAAGTTATGATTTTAGTAAGTACAAAGTTGGTAAAACTATTTAGGTCTTGACGTCAGAGCTTTGAGCGCAGAAATTCTGCGATCGATACGTTCAGACTTCGCCCGTGCCTTACACTGTGACATCTTGGCATCTTTGGAGGTAGGTTAAGGTGAAGTAGGAGGTTCTCAATAAAACTTTGTAGGTAAGTAGGTAATATTTTGAGGTGTATGTGGACATCATATTTGTAGCACAAAACACTGATTAGGTATTTGATTTCTCATATAAGCTGATATAACCTGATTTACCTACGTCAGCTATACTCAAAGTGTGCTCCGCGGAGCCCTAAGGCTCTGCAAAGCTTTTGTAGGGGCGCCACGAAAATATTGGTCATATTGTTATCAAATTACTAAAAGGGTACTCTATGTTAATGTGCTCGTCGCTGCTTCATAACACTCGCGGAGAAGAAATTTGTATCAAAATCTACTTATTTTTTGACTAAAACCATCTAAATTGAAATAATTACTTTGACGTTTGTACAGATGGAGCCAAGGCAATGACAGGTAAAACTGCAGGAGCAACATCACAAATAAAAAATAAACTAGGCTTTGTTTTATTTTAGGGCTCCGTCAGATATTTGTTTTTCCAAAAGGGTTCCATCTCCAAAAAACTTTGAGAACCGCTGACCTACGAGATAGTTTTTTTTAATGTATAGGTCGCAAACAAGTAAAGGGCCCATCTGGTTGGAAGTGGTCACCGTCGCCTATGAACAATTGCAACACTAGGGGTGTCACTCATGTGTTGCCAACCTGTCAAGATTATTTTACAACCCTTTTGAAGAACTCCATGTTATAGCTCTGCGGGAAAACAGCAGACAGCAGCTCGTTCCACATTTTACAGGTATACGGAGGAAATTGCCGCTTTATTCAAGATGTGTGCGAAGTCCAAGTCTCGATAATGTGTGGATTAGATAAGTGTGTTGTCTATGGCGAGAGACAGATATTTGTTTAAATTAGAAGTGACTGCAAGTACTATGTAGTTGAAAAGTGAATGGTGAGTGGAAACTACCACTGAAACTACAAGACGCTTAAACTATTTTAAAATAGAACTCTGGCTGGAACTCTTCTGATTCACTTAACTGAAGTAGTCGTTTTTGGGGTTCCGTACCCAAAGGGTAAAACGGGACCCTATTACTAAGACTCCGCTGTACGTCTGTCTGTCTGTCTGTCCGTCTGTCGCTATAGCTCATTAACCGTGATAGTTAGACAGTTGAAATTTTTACAGATGGTGTATTTCTGTTGCCGCTAGAACAACAAATACTAAAAACAAAATAAAATTAAAAATTAAAGGGGGTCCCCATACAAAAAAACGTGTTATTAAACGCCATGTATCTAATTAGTTTCGGCAAAATGACATAGATGGCGCTAGTAAACGAGCCCCGTCTTTCTAGATCGCGACCGAACCAAATATTCTGGGTAATATCAATTAATCAAATATATGAGGTTGAAACTCTGTTATGTTTCGTATTGTACGGAACCCTCCCTAAGTGTGCGATAAGAGACGCGATGCTGACTCGCACTTGGCCAGTTTTATTTTATATCCTATAGGCTAGCGTTTGACCACTGTCTCACCTGTTGGTAAGTGATGATGCGGTCGAAGATGGTAAGCACGTTAGGCCTAGAATGGGAACTGGCTCTCAAGGATAGCTGCCGGAACACATTAGATGTTTGGCGACAGATTTTCTAACTTGAGGGTGGTAGCTGGCCAGGCGGACACTAGATAGTGTCCTACCACCATGCAAAATAATTAAGATAGTTAAATTAATTAAGTTAGAGTTCTGTTAGGTATCTAGATAAAGTGAGAATTCTAGGATATCTTTCACAATGAAATTAGAAGATATTTACGCCAACTATGTGCCGGGAGTCTGAACTAGAAAAGATTCCAACTACAATAGCCGTCTGGAGTGTAAATGACTATTGTATCTAGCAGAATATTTTCTACAGAGCAGCTGCTGTGGTCATATGTATATGTCTAGTCGGACATAATTGATTTTGAATTTTTAACATGGGAAGAAGCCATCCTTACTACTCACTGACTATACTGGAAACAGTGTAGCTAGTTCGTAAGTCTATGTTTCAACGATACACCTACTTTGACAGTACCATAAATTATGTAAATGTCTATAAATTATGTTTTGAGAGCCCCATGTGCGTAAAGCAGTGTTTTTACCGTGTGGATCGCGACCCTCTGGGGGCCGCGATTCCTCTATAAAAAGGTCGCGGGGGGTCGCTAAAGTTTGAAATTATACTTTTAAAGAAAATATTAATTAAACAGCATTTATAGGTGTTGTGATTGAGAGCGCTTATAATATTTGTTTCAGAAGAAAAATATGTAATTGTTTCCTGTAGGCCACATGAGCGTAATCGCGGGCAGAAGCTAGTAATATAACAAAATACAGATTATAAACAGTGCAAATGTGCAACAAGGGAAACATCGCGAATTTTTTTTTTCATACTAAGGGGCTCGCTTAATGATAAAGGTTGAAAACACTAGCGTAAAGGATAGATGGTTTAAATTAATAGCGAGAGATAACCGCGGCGCTATTAAATAAATATATAAGATCCTGCATGTTGGAACCTGATACACTTGCTTCTTCATAAAACATCTTAAAATTTGATTTTTATTTTCTTTATAATTTCTGTAAGTATATGTACCTATATATAGAAGTTACATGTACATTATGTTAGTACTACTACTGTACTGTAAGTAACTCACCAATGAAGCTAGAGTCTGTATCGAGTCGGGTGTCGTGAAGGGCGTGCATGACGAGTGCTGCGAGCAGGGCGGGACGCGCCGCTGGGAGGCCTGGTGCCAGGCCTCGGAGCGACACCGGCGCGGCGCTCAGAATAGCCCCGCAGAGCATCTAGTGCAACACCATCGTCTGCCGACGCTGCACCACTCTGTACATAACGATAATAACAAATTAAGGCTGAGTAGCACCATCTTACTTTAACTATAACAATATTACTTTTCTATACTATAACAAACGTCAAAAATCTGTCAAACACCATACAGTTGCATGGCATTGACATTTAATATTTTGACATTCCAATTTTAATTTTTTGTGTTGTTTTTACTTGTAAAATTGTAATTGATAAATAATAATAATAGAATTATGAACAAAACATAAACATGGAATGGTTGATTAGACGGTGAGAACATATTATAATTATCCATAGTATTGTAACGAATTGTAAATAACATTTGCACGCCCGAAAGGGTATAAATAAGAGGACCTATTGTTATAATGTATTTTACCTTTGTGACCTTATTTATAGCAAATAAATAATTGATTGATTGATTGATACAAAAACACCGGTTATAGTTACAGTTACGGTTAAAGTAAGATGGTGCAACACAGCCTTAGGGTATTAAATTAATCGTTAGGATCAGGATAATATTAATATATATATGGGATGTAAGGGAAGACAGATACCATCTCAGTGCTCCCAGCCAATCTCACCTATCTGTGGTGCATCCCGCTGACCAACGAACGAAGCTCTGGCGACCGACAAATGACGGTATAACAATTTCAAATTACGGCGTAGCTAAATACTACAGGCCGGTGACGGGCAGCAGCGACACCGGTGCGAGGAGCTACGTGCTCCGATCGCCAACCTGCCTGCCCAGCGTGGCGATCGCATAGAGCAATATAAGATCGTTTAAAAAACTAAAAGAACCGACTTTAAATGCCGCGCTATTAATTTGCAGTACCAATGTTGAGGTGTTTATCGTGGATTTCGGTTAAATTACTATGATACCCTTGGGATATCTTCTTTCCTACAAAAAAATAATCATCAAAATCGGTCGAAGTTATCCGCGAACACACATAAAATATATATTTATATATATGTATATACTAGTCACGCCCCGCGGCTTTGTCTGCGTTTGGGCCACCCTTAGTAACTTCGGGTATTAAAAATATATGTTGGCCTTTCTTTTCCTCCGTCCTACCCGATATGCACACAAAATTCCATACAAATCAATCCAGTCATTTCGGAGAAGTTTGGTATTAAACGCCGCGACACGAGAATTTTATATATTAGAACTAGAAGTGCCCCGCGGCTTCGCGGTTAAGACGTTAGTTTAGCGTTAAAGACTTATTTTATTTACTTAAAACATTTATTTTGTAAAAACCTTTCTTTATCTTTTCTTAACGGATACTTACGTCAAAACAACTATGTGCATGCCAAATTTCAGCGCAATCCGAAACAATATTGATTTCAGACATGGTTACCCCACTTCACCCATTTAGGGTTGGCATTTCGAAAAAGCCTGAAATACCTATTTTCTTATTTACTTACAGAAGCAAGCACTTGTGTGTAGTTTCGAATAGAAAAAACTTTCTAATATTGTTTCTCCATACAAACTTTGAACCACAGTTTCATCCCCTTAAAGAGTGAATTTTGAAAAATTCTTAGCGGCTACCTAAAATACCCGTCAAAATTACTATCTACATGCCAAATTTCAGCGCAATCCGAGACAATATTGATTTTAGACTTTGTTTTTAGGGGTGGCATTTCGAAAAAAGTCTGAAACACTTATTTACTTATTTATTTACTGAAGTACTTGTGCGAAGTTTCGAATAGAAAAGACTATCTTATCTTGTTTGTCCATACAAACTTTGAACCCCTGTTTCATCCCCTTAAAGAGTAAATTTTGATAAATCTTTTTTTAGTGAATACCTGAGTCAATATAACTATCTGCATGCAAAACTTCAGCGCAATCCGAAACATATTTATTTATTTCAGACTTTGTTACCCCACTTTACACTTTATTTTTCTAAAGAAAATCATTTCTCAGAGGGAACTAACGTCGTAATAACTATCTGCATGCCAAATTTCAGCGCAACCCGAAACAATATTTATTTCAGACTTCGTTACCCCACTTCACCCTTTTAGGGGTGGCATTTCGAAAAAGCCTGAAACACGTATTTACTTATTTTTTCACTGAAGCACTTGTGTAAAGTTTCGAATAGAAAATACTATGTACTAAGACAAATATACCCTCTAAATTTCAAGTCTCTACGACCAGCGGTTTATGCTGTCCGTTGTCTGTCGGAGAAGTTTGGTATTAAACGCCGCGACACGAGAATTTTATATATTAGAACTAGAAGTGCCCCGCGGCTTCGCGGTTAAGACGTTAGTTTAGCGTTAAAGACTTATTTTATTTACTTAAAACATTTATTTTGTAAAAACCTTTCTTTATCTTTTCTTAACGGATACTTACGTCAAAACAACTATGTGCATGCCAAATTTCAGCGCAATCCGAAACAATATTGATTTCAGACATGGTTACCCCACTTCACCCATTTAGGGGTGGCATTTCGAAAAAGCCTGAAATACCTATTTTCTTATTTATTTACTGAAGCACTTGTGTGAAGTTTCGAATAGACAAAAACTATCTAATCTTGTTCCTCCTTACAAACTTTGAACTCCCGTTTCATCCCCTTAAGGGGTGAATTTTAATTTTCTAAAGAAAATCATTTTTCAGAGGGAACTAACGTCGTAATAACTATCTGCATGCCAAATTTCAGTGCAATCCGAAACAATATTTATTTCAGACTTTGTTACCCCATTTCACCCTCTTAGGGGTGGAATTTCAAAAAAGCCTAAAACACGTATTTACTTATTTTTTCACTGAAGCACTTGTGTAAAGTTTCGAATAGAAAATACTATGTACTAAGACAAATATACCCTCTAAATTTCAAGTCTACGACCAGCGGTTTATGCTGTCCGTTGTCTGTCAGTCAGTCAGTTAGTCAGTCAGTCAGTCAGTCAATCAGTCAGTATGTCAGGACAAAGATTCTTATAGTATTAGATATATACGGTCGAATTGAGAAACCTCCTCATTTTTTTTGAAGTCGCTTAAAAAGGAGCGGAGCCCAGGATGCAAAGCATTTAGTGCTATACCATCCCTTGCTGATACTGAAGCACTCTTTAGATAAGGAAGTACTATTAGGAAAGATTGCCAAGATATGGTCCCACAGTAGAGCATGTATTGTAATACAACTGTTGGCACTGCAGATAAGGATCTAGGTTCTTCTAGAAAATATGGCCAACACAAAGCATCTGGTACAGTACCATCGCCTACCGACATGCAACCTCCAATATACAAGAGTATAAGGGGTACTTCTATAAAGCATTTGCAAGACAGGGTCCTACAAAACATGTAGACCAATACCATTACTGGCATAAACATACGACACTGCATAAACAAAATTAGGAACAAGTAACTTGTAGAGTACATTAGAGAGATTGTAAAGCCATTTCTTAACATTGAAGGAATCAGGCAAAGTTATTGCTAAACATAAGAATCAAAAATAGGGCTGCACATATTATCTAGTGCGATACCTTTGTCTAACGACACCAAGCATTACCTTCAGCCAACATGCATAGTGAGAAGCTTGTAGAAAAGATTGATTAGATTAAACAGCCCTTTCCTAAAATAGAGTAGACAGAAGGTTATTCGTAAACAGAATCGAATCGCAAGCAGTGGAACCTTATAAAGAGGCCCCTACGCCTCTGTATAAGGTTAACACATGATAACACCCCACCTCGCAAATAATCCAAAGCAATACTATCTGTCCCAATCATCGATATATATAAATAAAAAAAACTGGCCAAGTGCAAGTCGGACTCGCACTCGTAAGGTTCCGTAACACAGTAGAGTATTCTATAACTTTGATTTTTCGCAACTACAAAAATAACTTTTTCATAGTGTTTGTATGAAAAACAAAGTTATACTTGCGGTCGCTATATCTCAATAACTGCTGACTGTATCTCGTTCAAACCAATTTTCGTTGTTAGTTTTTATTGAGATCTACAGAATATATTTTTTTTAGATTTTTCACTCCCTTACTTTAGGTAGTTAGAGGGGGGGGACACACATTTTACCACTTTAGACGCGCCTATCTTTGAAATGATTGACTTTGAGAAAAAATGATTTTAGAAACCTCAATGTCATTTTTAAAGACCTATCCATAGATACCCCACACGGGGACACGTATATGTTTGACGAAAAAAATATTTTTTTGTTCCAGTTCTATGTATGGGATGCCCCCCCCTTAAACTTTTATATTTTTTATTTTTGTATAAAAATCGAAAAGCGGTTCACAGAATACATCTACCTACCAAGTTTCAATTCTGTAGTCCTAATAGTTTCGGAATAAAATGGCTGTGACGTACGAACGGACAGACAGACAGACAGACAGACAGACAGACAGACAGACAGACAGACAGACATGGCGAATCTATAAGGGTTCCGTGTTTTGCCATTCGGCTACGGAACCCTAAAAAGGGAGATAAGGGACCCATGCTCCATAATGTGGTTGGACCGCATGAATTAGGTTCGCGAACGTAATTTCACCTTAATCACAATCAAACTGGCGTTTGTGTAGCACGTACAGACTTACATGTGCAATTATCGCAGATCAATTTATATAAAAAGCAACAATGCCTTCCTCTGTTCTTTATGCACATCAAGCTCGACATTAGAAATTCGTGTTTTCATGTAGTTGTTTCTAGTTCCATTATGTTTACGTGGCATAAGAGTGAGTACCGCATCTACCTTTTTAGGGTTCCGTAGTCCTGACAAGGAACCCTTATAGTTTCGTCATGTCCGTCTGTCTGTCTGTCGAGGTTTTGCTAAGAGACCGTTAATACTAGAAAGCTGTAATTTTGTGGGGGTATGTAAATAAATGACGCCGACAAAGTGCTGAAATAAAATTTTGAAAAATATTTGTTTTTAGGGTAGCTCCCCTATATGAGAAGTGGGGATGAATTTTTTTTTCATCATCTACCCCATCGTGTGGGGTATCGTTGAATAGGCCATTTAAAATGACTTGACTTGAAGGGTTGCTAATACAATTTTTCGATTGAATGCTCCATTTACGAAATATTAAACTTTAAAGTGCAAATTTTTGTTCCAGTAGGGCGTCCCCCCCCCCCCCTCTAAAAGCTAAACTGCTGTCTTGAAAAATCTGGAAAAATTCGTGATGATAGCGCATTTCATGAACTTTAAAGGAAAATTATAGCGGTTAAGATAACTTTATTAGTTTAGCAGTAATAGTCGTTGAACTTGGGTGTTGGATAATTTTGTACCAAATACAAAATCCTTTAAAGTGAAAAAGACGGAGTACCTTATTGCTTGTTTATAACGGGTAAAGACTTGCATTGAATAACAGGCTACTACGGAACCCTACACTGCTCGTGGCCTGACACGCACTTGGCCGGTTATTATATCGATGGTTCCAATATTCGTTACTTAACTACTCAATTTTGCTTCAACATAAATTACGTTTATAATTCATTGTCATTCACTATCTTCGTCAAGTCCAGAATTCAGGTTGATACAGAGCAAAAGGTATGTAAGGGAGCACAAATACCACCCCAGTGCCCCCAGCCAACCTCACCTGCCCGTGGTGCATCCTGCTGACAAACCAACGAGGCTCTGCCGACCGACAAATGAGGTTATAACCATTTCAAATTACGGCGTAGCTAAATCCTACAGGCCGGTGCCGGGCAGCAGCGTCACCGGTGCGAGGAGCTACGTCCTGCGATCGCCAACCCGCCTGCCCAGCGTGGTGATTAGGGCATATCCCTCCCAATGAGCCGAAGGTCGGGCTCAGTGGCGTATTTTGGGAGAAACCTACGTCTAGCAGTGGACTGACACGGGCTGATTCTGATGACAGGGCAAAAAGACATCAAAGACCAAAGAACCTAGCTACCTATAGCTGCATAGAATACACAGGCATAGAATCCAACGAATTAGAATAGAAAATAAATAGAATTTAAATAGAAAATTTAATACGTAGGTACTGTATTTTTTATAATTTACCGCATAGGTGTTTTTATATATAGAAGGCGGTTAAGGATAGTTGCGTTTTTTGAGAAATGCTTCTGGAGCCAAATCTGTTTATACAAAAAATCAAGGCCTTCTGAAGCATACGTCCTATCATTTGCTTTTTTTATCCGACCAATTCTAAAATTCAGCATTCTAATCTCCTATTTAAGATTTTTGAAGGGTATTTGTATTTGCAATTGGTTGGTCAAAAAAAGAAAATGATAGTGGCGTAGCTACAACAGACCTTGATATTTTGTAGAAAAAATTTTTTCTCAAGAAGCATTTCCAGGGAGGATACGGGGCAATACATTTGTATGGAAAAGTGCACACCGCGTTCGTTCTTACTTAAGTCTCTTGTCCAGCGGCTCGTCCCGCTTCCGCGACTTCCATGCCGCGCAAGACAGTTTCAGTGCTAAGTTTGAGGTGTTTATCTCCATATCTCTGGAGATATTTATGAGATCTCGATATAACTACAATAGGACCTCCTCGGAAAATACCGATAAAAAAATAGAATAATTCGAATCGGTCCACAATTGACGAAGTAATCGCGTAACATTCATACAAAAAAACATACAGACGAATCGCGAACCTCCTCCTTTTTCAAAGTTGGTTGAAAAGTAAGTGTTTTTAGCACGATAAAATACAAACAAAAAAATTCCATCAATTTAACAAGATAGATAGACCTCTAAAGAAACAAAGACATCAACAACTTACATAATTTAAGATCGTTTAAATAAACTAATCGAACCGATTTTAAACGTCGCGCTAGTCATTACCGACTTCAAAAAGGAGGAGGTTATAAGTTCGACGTGTATGTATGTTTTTTTTCAGCACTAAGTCTTAGGTGTTTATATTCATATCTCTGGAGATACTAAACATACCTTGTAGCGTTTTCCTCGTGTATTTGGGGTTAACGTATGATTAAGGGTTCTTAGTTGCCTAAGGAACGTTCCTGATTGAAAATAAAACAACAAAATTCCATACAAGATTTTATTAGAATTTATATAAAACAAAACGAAACTTATCTTTACCCACCACCGGTTAACGAGAGTTTAGGTACCACCACCGCTTAAAACTAACCTTAAATCTACCGATTAGACCGGCCTAGGGCCTTCTGGGTCGGTGGGTCGTCTCACAATATATTCTGAAAACTTTGGGAGTCCGGTGAAAAGAACTCCCGAAGCTTCCACTGATTGTCGCCAACCGCCAGAGGTAACTTACAAACACATTCTTTAAATCTAATCCAGTTGAAAGGTTGAAGACCTGTATGTGATAGAACAGAACCGTCCGTAAAATTAGGATCGGTTGAGGTAATCCGTGTATACCGGGCTTAATCTTAACTATATTTTCAATCAGAACTATAATGTCGGTATAAATTATAAATGCAACTAAGTGATTCGCCCAGTCGAGTTATAAGAAAGCCACCGTCATGCCTACATTGGTTTTTACCATGCCTGAAGGGCAAGCGATGACGAGATGGGATTATAATTATTTAACGTTTTAGTTGTTGTACCATTCCCTATAATAAAATATCTTCTCTAAAATATCTACCCTATATAATAAGTAAAACCCACTTCATCCATTTTAATCTTTCGGGAAGGATAAAGAAGCCGCTGATAGTACACGTTAATGGGGTCACCATTGAGCAAGCCAGACATTCCACATTTCTTGGCTTTGAAATCGACAGAGGACTGACATGGGAGTGTCACATTGAAAAACTGTGCGAAACTAGGTAGTGCATGTTTCGCTCTTAATCGAGTGTCTCGGGTGGTGTCTCGGGAGGTGGCGCGAACGTGCTACTTCGCCACAGTGCACTCGCAGCTGCAGTACGGTGCGGAGCTGTGGGGGCGCTGCGCTGAGTGGGAACGCGCATTCCGCATGCAGAAACGCGCCGTCAGAGCGATTGTACGAGTACCTCAGGATACCTCCGCGAGACCCTACTTTAAGGAGCTCGTGATCCTTACACTGACATCAATTGTAATACTGCAGATCGCAGTCTTTGTAAGGACAAACCCTTGCCTTTACGAAAAGCGGAGTGACATGTATGCCTTTAACACGCGCAACAAGAACAAACTAGTCGGGGTAACGCACTCCCTTGTCAAGTCCAGTAAGCTGAGTCACGTGATGGGCCCCACCGTGTACAACAAGCTTCCTAAAGACATAGTTGAAGCTCCCAGCTTCACATGCTTTAAAGCAAGACTTAAGCGCTGGCTTGTCGAGCAAACGTTTTATAACTACGACGAGTTCCTAAAATTTAAGTAAGGAACAATATTATACGATGTTTTTTTTTACTGTATCATTACAATTTATTGTATTAATGTAATTGTTATTTTTTAATATTTTTCTCATTTTATAAAATTAAATATTATTGTAAAATTATGACGTGTAAACCTGCTTACCAATAAATGAGTATATGAGTATATGAGTAATTAAAATGAAGGGGTGATTTAATGGGCGAGTCCGATGAGGGGCGAAGACAGAATCTCCCTTGATCTCTCTCGATGATGGTGTTATAATGAAGTGATGATAAAGATCACCCGGTGAACCGATGATAAAATTGAATGCGGCATTTCACTAGGTGTGGCCAGGGGTGTGGTTGATATGAAATGTGGCACACCCTGGTTGAAATATGGTGAGGTAGAACCTTAGCACAGGCTGACGGGGTCAGGTGAGGAGAATACCCTCTTAGGTGTAGGCCGGCGAATCGGAGGTTGTCTCCCGCTTGGACACAGTTCACGGGCGTGTCGGGGTTATCTCGCCGGGATCCCAAGTGGTTGGCCCGCTAATAGGGTATGTAGAGCCCCCCTGGAACATGGTGGCGGTCTTTCGGGGTTGGTGAGGAACTTTAATCACTTTTTTTAAGGCGCTTCGGGAAGCTCGGAAGGGAGCCGATCCCTTCACGTTCGGTTCGGGAAAGAAAACCAAAAAAAAAGCTTCCCTGCTCGTACAAACTCGGGGTGTGTCCCAGTCGCGTGAGGGGACACGACCTCTTCATATTATCGACTTTTTCGATGTATCGACAGAAAGACGGTCTTTCTTAATTTAAATTAAGATTGGTACACATGGTACCGGAAATATAGGGTATTATGATGTATATATTACGTATTCGGGTTGAGATATTCTTTCTATCGGTTTCCGGAGATAAAAAGAATAAACTCAATTTACTTTATCGTAATGAATTTCATATACCGGATGAATCCAATGCCTAGCCGAACAGCAAATACGGCTGTGTGCCATACATGAGACTTAATGGATCGCCTCCTTTGTTACTAACCGAAGCTTCTGGACCATATATGCTAGTGTGTGTGGTCACGGTGTTCTTCCGTGCGCCCTCGAGAGTTACCAGTATCAAAAGGTTGGCACTGCTTCGGGAGAATTCAGAAGTTATCACCGATTTTTAGGTCTCGGAGCGGGCTTAGTTTGGGGTAAAGGTATGACGAGAGGTCACGCGAGAGGTGAGAATTTAAGAGGGAACGATTAGGTAAGTTAGATTTCAGACTTTTACATGTTTCCGAAGAAACATAGGGGAGATTTAACGATGGTAGTAAAATAGGGAGTGGATGATCAAGCATGCGGTTAGAGACCACCGGGACTTGATGAATCGACTAACCGTAAGTAGTACTTATTAACGCGGTTTTTAAGAACCTACCTTTATTATTTTTATAGGGAAACCCATCGGAGTATATGAAAACTTTATTTTGTTATCGATATGGGTTTAAGACCCCCTCACCATTTCAATGTGTGAGTTATTGTTGACGGTTGACAGTTCGCACAAGAATAGCTAACAACGTCACCTTGATTCATGGACTGAGCAATAGGATTAGACGAACACGCGTTCAAAGAAGGTGAACGGTGTACTTTTTCTTAGTCTATGATTCCAAATCAGCGCCCCCTGCCTTAAGACAGCAGAACTAACGTTACATACCGGCCGTCGGTCGATGCGAATCGCTAGCCGTAATACAAGCTGCATTTTATGTTTGTTGTTTTCGCTCCCGTTGTCTTTCTGTTCGGACAGATAGCGCCAAAAAAGCCTTGTATTATTGATTAGTATTTGTGATGATTAATCGGATTCCCGTATTCCTACGTTATTAAAATGGAATTCGTATTTTGGAATGGTTTCCCATTTAAGAATTATTATTTGAGAAGCATAGATTGCATTTAATTACGGGTTGTTGCTCAATGGTCCGCCAGGTGGCGCGACCAGTTAGGGAAACTTGACCTAAGTGATGGAAGAGAAGTATCGAGAAAAATTAGTAGATGGCGTGGAAATAAAAGGTTTAATATAATATGGAAATTATTTGTATTTTATGGTTTGATTTTTATTTGGATTTAAGGGAATATCTAGTTATTTTTTATGGCATTTAGGAAGTAATGAAAATTCGAATTTTATCAAAAAACGACGTTACAACCTCGATGAAATTTAAATGGGACCACCTGAAAAGTATATATCCCTTAGTACCCTTTCAAATAAAAATAATTTTTCAAATCGGTTCAGGCGTCTTTGAGTAATCAGGGAACTGTATACATAAAAAAAGATCCTCCTCCTTTTTGTGAAGTCGATTAAAAACGAATTTCAAAATGCAGTCTTATTGCTGAAAGCGATCTCTTGCAGACAATGCTCAATCATCAATCAAAGTATCATTGGTAAAAGACGTAGTACATCATCATCATATCATTATCAGCCGGTATCAGTCCACTGCTGGATATAGGCCTACCCCAAGACACGCCACTGAGCCCGGTCTTCGGCACTTTGCTTCCAGTCAACGCCCACCGCTTTGCGAATGTCGTCGCTCCACCTAGTCACAGGGCGTCCTACTCTACGTTTGCCGATTCGCGGTCTCCACTCTAAAACCAGTCTGCCCCAACGGTTATCGGTCCTACGGCAGATATGACCAGCCAATTGCCACTTCAGTTTGCTAATCCGCTGAGCTATGTCGATCTCTTTAGTTCTCTGGCGAATTACTTCGTTCCGGATTCGATCCCGCAGAGAAACACCGAGCATAGCTCCAGTCCAGCGTCTTAAACATATCCTCTAAGGCGTTAGTGAACAGTTTGGGGGATATGACCTCCCCCTGTCTCACTCCTCGACGCAGGTGAATATGTTTAGTACGCTGGTTCTGTACTTGTACAGTCATCGTTGCGGCATTATATAGACATCTCATCACTTCGATATATCGCCAGTCGACTTGGCAAAGCTGCAAGGACTCAAGAACCGACCAGGTTTTGATTGAGTCGAAGGCCTTCTCATAGTCCACAAATGCTAAGCACAGGGAGCGATTGTACCCTTCGGTTTTCTGCACAATCTGCCGCACCGTGTGGATGTGGTCTATGGTGCCGTAACCGTTTCGAAACCCGGCCTGTTCCGGAGGTTGAAACTCGTCGAGTCTTCGCGCAAGACAGTTCGTGATGACCCTTGAAAACAGCTTGTAGACATGGCTCAGAAGCGAAATCGGGCGGTAGTTTTTCAATAGGGCTTTATCTCCTTTTTTGAAAAACAAAACCACCATGCTTCTGTTCCATGCCTGTGGAGTTCTACCAGTGAAGAGAACAGAATTGAAGAGCTGTTGCAGCTGGCTTACGGCTGGAGCTCCTCCAGCTTTTAGAAGCTCCGTTGTGATTCCGTCCTCACCCTGGGGATTTTCCATTTTTGAGCTCTCTATCTAAGGGCCATCACGATCTCTCTCGGCTGACTTCGGGCAGGTCTTCTGTGAAGTGGCGGGATAAGGTGGCTCAGCAATCCTCAGTATCGGGTTCGGGCCTTGAAGCATGCGATGCATAGAGCTTGCTGTAGAAGTTTTCAACTTCCGTCAGAATCTCCGGCTTGGATGCGACGACGTTCCCCGTTGATGTTGTCAGCTTTGTGAGGTGGCTTCTACCCAGAGGCTGGACGAACCCTTTCGACCCCCGACTCAGCTCAATTGATTCTTTAATCAAGAGCGTGTAGAGGATCGGAGGTCGCGTCGTACCAGCTTCTTAATGGTTTTGTTGCGCACCTGGTTAATTGACAAAGCTGACAATGGGTCTGTTCGTCTCTCTTCCATTAGTCGAAGTGTTTCTGCCGAAAGTTTGGACTTTTTGCCCGTACGCTTGCTCTCACAAAACATCGTCCCTTTTTCCCTGAGGATTTCCACCACTTCTTCGAGTTTCTGGTCTACGTCATCTGTGATTTCCAAGGCAGCGAATTGATTTTCCAATTTTAATTGGAATGTCTCGGCTACAACAGTTTGGAGTAGGTTTGGTCGGACCGTGGACTTCATCAATCGGAATGTCTCGGCTTTGAAGTTGATATCCAGAGAGCCTCGTACAAGTTGGTGATCACTTCCAGTATTAAACCTAGTGATCACAGAGACGTCTCTGAATATGCGCCGTTTGTGCGTAATGATGAAGTCAATCTACTTTTTGGTCACAGTGTCGGGGCTTTGCCACGTCCACTTCCTTTGGGGCTTTTTCTTGTAGAACGAGTTCATCAAGAAAAGCCTCTCTTTCTCGAGGAAATTGACGAACATTTTCCCCCTGTGATTCCTACTCCCAAATCCGTGTGGTCCTATAGTCGATTCACTGCAGGTCTGTACGCCCACTTTGGCGTTAAAGTCTCCTATGACAACGTTGTAGTGAGCTTGTAAGGAGTATGTAAGGCTCTGGAGATGTCTTCGTACATACTTTCTACCTCTTCGTCCAAGGGTGCCGAGGTCGGTGCGTAGACCTGGATAACCTTGAGGCTGTACCTCTTGGTTAACCTTATTATAAGGTACGCAACCCTGGTCGACTCACTGGAGATTTCTACAACGTTGTCACTGAGGGCCTTGTTGACCAGAAACCCGACGCCGCCTTGGGATGGCTGGTCACCTTCACTATAATACATAAGATGACCTGATTCTAGAGTTATGGTGTCCTCTCCCTGTTTTCGGACTTCACATAACCCCAGAATGTGCCATCTTATGTGTCCCAGCTCCTCCTCCATCTGCGTCAGATGGTCATCCAGCCGAATCGTGCGTCCATTAAACGTAGCGAGGGTCAGTTTGTTTTGGCGGCCTACCGTAACCCGGGGATTCTTATCACCCCCTACCCTGCCGTTACCGTGACCGCCGCCGTGGTCAGGAATAGCAGGGCGGCCGGGAACTGGGGGCTGCGGCTTAAAGTGACTTTCCATTATGGGGGGGGGGGGGGGGGGATAGAAGAGGTGTTATTTGTGCTCCCTTACATCCCCCGTAAGGACGTAGTAAAGAAATGAGCAAATTTTATTCATTATCAGCGTTTTGCGTGCCAAAGAATCTGTCATAGGCAGACTTCATCGCTCACCATCTACCAAACGCCTTGCTTTTCCAAAACCTTGTTTTATTTAACAAAGCTTTTTTAAAATAACTCACGTGAATAACGGCAAAATGTTATTTCTTGGAGAACGGTTGCAACATGCTACTGAGTGCATTTTAAAACGATATACGACTTGAAACTGATTTCTTCGGGGATTTAGATTGATTGAAGCAATCTAGGGGATTGAAAAAGACTATCTAAGTACCTTCTTTGTGCAACAGCAGGTTTAACTTACGTTTGGTAAGAATAAGAATAATATTTGTTGTTCAAAACTGTGTTTACAAAAATATGTTAAAATTATGTAGTATCAACCGTTTGTTCTTTTCGAACATAAAATAATTGCGTATGGTAACATAACTATAAAACTAAATTATACGTAGGTATTAAGTATACAATATTACTTTTTTTATATCACTATTTTATTCTAATTTTATTAATATTTTACACTATCTATACCATTTGGTTTTATATTGCTAGTTACTTAAAATTATTTTTAATAAACTTTTTTTTTTTTTTTTTTTTTTTTTTTACTATGTAGATGTACACAAAAAACATTAAAAAGCTAGGGCTTATCAAAATATTCATTTAGGTTGTAGAATGTTTTCTTTATCAACCACTGTTTTAGTTTGATCCTGAACAACTTTAAATTTATTGCTTTATTGTCTACTGGTAAATGATTGAAAATTGTAATTCCAGATATGACAGCGCTTTTGTAAACATGTATTTGAAACATGTATTGTTCACTTGTGGAATACACTTATTATATCTGTATTGGCTACGCAAGTTATCGGCTCTGCACGATTGTTGACTAAAATAATATTTTTCATAGGTTTTTACAAATGTACAGAGTTCTAAAGGAATAGCATCTTGTTATACCTCGTATTTTTGTTATACCTCGTCTTTTTGAAGTTAAACTTATTTACTGGATGAAAGTGACGTAGCATCTCGATAATAAGTTACCTTTTTTGTGAAGTCAGTTAATATGGTTTCTTATTCCACTGTTTTCACCTTAAAAACTGATAGTCGTCCAAATCAGAGCAGTAGAATAGGTAATTTTGCAGGTTGTGGAAAGGTCATATTTCTTTTTGCAATTGTTTGGTAAAAAAAAAACAAGTGACAGGGACAGACGTTGACATTTTGTAAAAAAAATTTGCTCAAGAAGCATTTTCCTGGGAGGAAACAGAGGAATACATTTGTATGGGAAAAATGCTCGCTCTTAATAATTGTAAGAACTGAACCAATTACTGTTATGCGATTACACAAATACGTTTGTATTATTTTGTAAAATGCGGTATTCATATTCATATTCATTTATTCCAAAAACAACATTCAATGTATTGCACATTTACAATCACGTACAAAAAAATAATAATTTTAACTACATATATTATTATTAATAGCCCTATGTGTCCCATTGTTGAGCAAAGGCCTCAGCCCATGACTTCCACGCATCTCTATCCTGTGCTATTGTAGACCAGTATTCGCTAAAGGCGTCGAGCTCATCTCGCCATCTTCTACCTTCACCTTTGGCATTATGTAGATACCTACACAATTCAAATAAAATAAAAGATACTTTTATCAATAATTAAGTTAGATGTTATATGTAACCATATATTTTTGATATACAAAAATGTATTAATTAAGTTTGTAAATGTAGATTTATAATTTAAAATAGATACCTAGTTATAGTAGGTAACCTACTCGTACACCACTAACACGAGTGTACATATTGCATGTTCGAAAAGAACAAACTGTTGGAACTATATAATACATTATATATAATATTTAAATAAATTATATATAATACATTGTAAGATCTTTTGTATACACAGTTTAAGCAATAAATACTATTCTATTCTATTCTACGTGGTCTGCCGCGCCGTCGATTAGCTGTATCAGGGCGCCACTTAGTGGTGATTTTGGCCCACAGCTGGTCCGACATGTGGCAGATATGGCCAGCCCAGTTCCACTTTAGGTTGGCGGCTTTCTCAGCATCGTCAACAATTTTGGTTTTGGTGCGTAGCTCGGTGTTTCGAACATGGTCTGTTAATTAAACACCTAGAATGCTACGCTCCATTGCCCGTTGGCAAACCTTGAGTTTGGACTTTTGGATGTTAGTCAAAGACCAAGTCTGTGCGCCGTAGGTCAGCACAGGAAGAATGCACATGTCCATGAGTTTCCTTTTGAGTTTCAAAGGAAGGTTGCCCTTCATAAGTTCCTTCATTGACCAATAGCTCTTCCAGGCATTCTCGGTGCGTCTAGCAACTTCTTTATCTTGTCTGCTCTGGAAGGAGACTAATTGGTCAAGGTAGATGTACTCATGGACATACTGCATTTCTTCGCCGCTGTCTTTCACCTTATGTTCGGTGGAATTGGTCATTATTTTAGTCTTCGACATGTTCACCTTTAGTCCAATTTCAAGGCTTGCGCTGCTCAGGTCTTGGAGCAATTACATACATATAAGTTCATTAAAAAAATATCAAAAATTAACAATATATGCAATTACTTTTTTTTACACGAAAATGGGTACTTAGTGCTTGACTACTATCTCACCTGATGATGGTCGATGATGGAGCGCGCTTACCCATTCACTCGCGACTTGAAGACCCTTCAGTTGTATCTAATCGGAAACAAAGACTCAGGCAGAGAATTCCATTCCTTAATTTAATAAATTAAAATAAAACAATTATATTAACAATATTTACATAGTATAAGCCAAAGTCGCTACCGCTGTTACGCTTAGATCTTTTAAACTACGCAGCGGATTAGTTTTATTATTGTATTGTTAATTCAGTTTTCATCAATAGATAGAATGATTCAAAAGGAAGGTTTATTTATTACCAGGATTAAACGCGGGCAAAGCCGTGGGCGCAACTAGTTTAATATATTAAAGGTAAAACAAAAGGAAGGTGCCTAGGTAGGTAGGTACCTAAAAGTACAAGTTACATTCTCGTAATGAAAATGGTCAGCCCATTGCCCCAATTTGAGTACAACGACCCCGATCGGCAATCTAAATCCTAGTTATCAATATACACAACCCCGTCAATTATTCAGGGGGTAGTTACCCCTTGATTCAGCATTCCCATCGTGTTCCCGCTGAATATTTCACTATGTTGTTCCGTTTATAGGCCTGTGTGTTTACGTTCTTCTGTCTCGGAGGGTTTTATGGGGAGGGAAAGAGAGGGGAGAGTAAATGGGAGTTTTGTACTCCTACTCGGGCAATAAGGCTTTGGTTGTTGTAAGTGGGAGGTATGGAATCTACTATTAAGTAAAAATAATAAATTTCGTCTTTATTGTATCTATACCAATATCTAGAAACAACAATGACTTATTCGGTAATATTATGAATACTACAGTAGGTGATGATCAATAAAAATGTCTCTCGTCTGAAAGTGATTTACTTCTAAATAGTTATCACAGATGGCGCCACCAATGCATAATTGGTTAAAATGAAATCCATTAATTTTCTCGTATTGATAGGATCGTACTGTGGCTGAGTTGGTTACAGCGCCTGGACGTGTTCACAGGGGGCGTGGGTTCGAGTCCCGTCAGTACGATTAAATTTTAGATAGTGTGGAACAATATACGAATAAAAATGTTGTATACTATGCCTCGTAAATTTTGAACTTTTGGACAAGGTGTCAATTGATATTTTGCGATTGCCACTGAATGTTACGCTAAGGCTATGAGAAGCCAACTTGCAACTCTGCATAACTAACTCGTAGGTTTAAAAGTCATTGTCATTTATTCACTAGAAGTGCCCCGCGGCTTCGCCCGCGTTAAAGACTTCTTTTACTTACTAAAAACTTTTATTTTGTATCATAAAACCTTTCTATCATAAAAGACATCAAAGAAGTAAAAGCCAAATCAAAAACTTTGAACCCCCGTTTCATCCCCTTAAGGAGTGAATTTTGAAAAATCCTTTCTTAGCGGCTACCTACGTTATAATAACTATCTGCATGCCAATCCGAAACAATATTGATTTCAGACTTTGTTACCCCACTTCACCCTTTTAGGGGTGGCATTTCGAAAAAGTCTGAAACACGTATTTTACTTATTTATTTACTGAAGTACTTGTGCGAAGTTTCGATCAGAAAAGACTATCTTATCTTGTTTCTCCATACAAACTTTGAATCCCCGTTTCATCCCCTTAAAGAGTGAATTTTGAAAAATCTTTTCTTAGCGGATACTTACGTCAAAATAACTACCTGCATGCTATATTTCAGCGCAATCCGAAACAATATTTATTTTCAGACTTTGGTACCCCATTTCACCCACTTAGGGGTGGAATTTCAAAAACTGAAACACATATTTACAATTTTTTTTATTGAAGCACTTGTGTGAAGTTTCGAATAGAAAATATTATTTGATCTTGTTTCTCCATACAAACTTTGAACCCCCATTTCATCCCCTAAAAGGGTGAATTTTGGAAAATCCTTTCTTAGTACACCTTTACGTACTAAGACAAATATACCCTCCAAATTTCAAGTCTCTACGACCAGCGGTTTAGGCTGTGCGTTGTCTGTCAGTCAGTGAGTTAATATGTCAGGACAAATATTCTTATTTCTTACAAGAAGTGCCCCGCGGCTTCGCCCGCGTTAAATACTTCTTTTATTTACTTAAAATATTTATTTTGTAAAAACCTTTCTATCATAAAAGACATCAAATAAGTTAAAATCAAATCGGTTCAGAATTTTTGAACCCCCGTTTCATCCCATTAAAGAGTGTATTTTGAAAATTCTTTTCTTAACGGATACCTGCGTCAAAATAACTATCTGCATGCCAAATTCCAGCGCAATCCGAAACAATATTTATCCCTAAAGGGGTGAATTTTGAAAAATCCTTTCTTAGTACACCCTTACGTACTAAGACAAATATACCCTCCAAATTTCAAGTCTGTACGACCAGCGGTTTAGGCTGTGCGTTGTCTGTCAGTGAGTCAGTATGTCAGGACAAATATTCTTATAGTATTAGATAGTATTAGAAGATATGGGCAAATTAAAAGTCTGCACTTACACACGTCAAATAACATTAAATAAATCAAATTCAACAATTATTATTATAAATATAACAAAAACATAGCTCATTGCTTTAAATAAAAAAACAACAAAAGTAATGAGCCATCCAGCTTTCATCTAAACGTAGAACGACACAATGCATGTTTTATAGTACTTAAAACAATTTTAATTCAAAAAATTGTGAAATAATGAAACATGATAAGTAAATGAAACTACTTGCAGTAAAAATCATATTTCAAATGGAACAGATTGTCCGTCTATCAGCTGCATAATACCGTCTTAACAGGCAACCCTAAATCTGCAAACAAAAGATGAAAACTGATTGACTGTTGAATCTACTGGTGTTTCGGAAGGGGTGACACCTATCAGAGAAGAAGTTTATTCTGTCTGTGACCCCTTTTAGATATACTTAGGTAATTGATCCATAATAGAGCTTCCTTATGTTAAGATTGGTCACCGGAACCTTAATATGAACAGCATTCTCGTATTATACATGATGTTGTCTATATAATCACACACAAGCCCTGTTGAAAAATTCCATAGTATACATAAATAATGAAAGCGTGGCTTACACAAGGAAGGTTTATCGAATAACAGACGATAATGACAGAGATGAAAAGTCAACATTTTTCAACAATGCCCGGTTTCCACTGCGAAAGAGCAATGAGCGAGGAATAGTTCGGCGGGACGTACTCTTTTTAAAAGAAATAGGGCTGAAAATAGGTTTACGTTTCCACCAACAAAGAGTTTTGTCTGTTACACTGCAAAAGAAAATGACAAAGAGGGATGAGCGAGTTCATTTTTTTATGTCTTTATAGGCTAGCGTTTGACCACTATCTCACCTGTTGGTAAGTGATGATGCGGTCGAAGATGGTAAGCACGCTAGGCCTAGAATAGGAACTGGCTCTCAAGGACAGCTGCCGGAACACATTAGATGTTTTGGCGACAGATTTTCTAACTTGAGGGTGGTAGCTGTCCAGGTGGACACTAGATAGTGTCCTACCACCATGCGAGGGTTGGGGGTTTCTTAACGATGTTTTTCCTTCATCGGAGGCATAGAAGAGATAATAATACTACGTACCGGATGGCCACTGTGAGAAGCGCACATACATTTTTGATAGAAAAAACCATTGGTGCACGGCGAGGATTGAACTCGGTACCTCTAGCATCTAAGCCGACCGTTTTCCCACATACACCAACGGGCTCTCAAAATAATTTCAACTCTTACGGCTCACTCAGTCCTTTTCACTCGACTATATGTTGATGAACATATAAGTAGGTATGCAGTCTCCTCTTGCGAGTTAAACGAAGTCATTAATGGATCCGCTCCGCTCGCAGTGGAAACCGGGCTTAATATAATGAAAACAATGAAGCGAGCTCACAAAAACAGAACGAATCAATCGATAACATATAACAAAGAGCTTCCTATCAGTTCATCAATCATTACGTTGAAACCAGACTATGAGGGAACTATCGGTAATATGTGTCTAATTTGAATTCACTGTTGTTTTTAAGGGAGTTTAACAAGCACTTTATCAATGTTTTTTTTAAATATCATATAGGCTAGCATTTGACTACTATCTCATCTGTTGGTAAGTGATGATGCGGTCGAGTATGATAGGATGCTGGGCCTAGAATAGGAACTGGCTCTCAAGAACAGCTGCCGGAACATATTGGATGTTTTGGCGACAGATTCTAACTTAAGGGTGGAAGCTGGCCAGGCGGACACTAGATAGTGTCCTACCACTATGTGGGGGTTGGGGGTTTCTTAACGATGTTTTTCTTTCACCGGAGGGCCACTGTGAAAAGCGCATATAAATTATTCGATAGAAGAATCCATTGGTGCACGGCGGGGATTGATCTCGGTACCTCTGGCGTCATAGCCGACCATTCTCCCACAACACCGCTGGGCCCTCAAAAGCTATGCTCCAAAATCTCTTTCAAAAAAATATCTTTCCTTTCAGTGAAATTTTATATCATGATTTTATTTAAGTTTTCAGCTAAACATTTCGAAAAAGTCTATGTTAACTTTTCTATGTGGTCGTCATCATTAGCAGCCGGTATCAGTCCCTAGACGTAGGCCTCCCCCAAGACACGCCACTGAGCCTGATCTTCGGCTCTCGTTTCGTCACTGCCCACCGCTTTGCGTATGTCGTCGCTCCGCCCAGTCACAAGGCGTGCTACGCTACGTTTTCCGATTCACGGTCTTCACTCTAGAACCAGTCTACCCCAACGGTTATCGGTCCTACGGCAGATATGACCAGCCCACTGCCACTTAAGTTTGCTAATCCGCTGAGCTATGTCGATCACTTTAGTTCTCTTATTCGATCCCGCAGAGAGACACCGAGCATAGCTCTTTCCATAGCTCGCTGAGCGACTATAAATTGGTGGAGTAGTCGAACCGTGAGTGTCCACGTCTCGGCTCCGTATGTCATTTATATAATATCTAATACATAATGGGCACTCAACTGATTCTCTCCATCCAAACCCAATAAGCTAACAACATCGTAATGATTGCTCCGCAGGGCCACTCTGCGGACTGAAGAGGGAATGAATTGGGTTCGAATCTGAACATCTTGTAAATCGATATTACATACCTATATGGGCTATAAGGACTTTTTGACCGACCCATTAAAGGAGTAGGTTTTTTAAAATTATTATAAAAGGTAACAGGACAAGCACGACGCTCGCCTGATGGTAAGCCATGACGTCTACCTATTACAGATACTTCAAAATTCTGGCAGTCCAGAATGTTGCATGTCACTGCACTGCGCCTGTTACCTTGCGACATAAAGATGTTGAGTCTCACATGCCCTGTAATTTCACTGGACACCTTGCCATTTTAACCGAAAAACATTCCTATTTCACGGCCGAAAATTAATTGGCAAAGTGGAAGTACCGCCCAGACGGACTATCAGAGGTCCTACCACTACAAAAATGTATGTGAGGTATGTAAATGCTTCTAGGTTTCCGTACCTAAAGGGTTCTAATAGGACCATATTAATGAGACTCAGCTGTTAGTCCGTCCGTCTGTCTGTCACAGGGCTGTATCCTCTCAACCGTAGGTATAGATACTGGAGGACTTAGTGGCACAGTCAGAGAATGGTTGGCTTTATCGTCAGAGGTAGTGGGCTCAAATCCACACCGTGCACCGATGGATTTTTCTATAAAAAATGTACTAAATGTGCGCGTTTTATAGTAACCTTCTGGTGAAGGAAAAACATTGTTAAGAAATACCCCGTGGCCGCCTGGCCAACTACGAATCTCAAGTTAAAAAAGTGTTCCGGTAGCGGGCCTCCAGACCTAGTTCCCATTCTAAACCTAGCGTGCTACCATCCTCGACCGCATCATCAATTACCAACAAGTAACATAGTGGTCAAATACTAGCCTTAAAAATATAAATAAAAGCGGCTAAGTCGAGTTGGACTCGCCCACCGAGGCTTCCGTACCAACGTTGGTGAGTTCCATTTAAGCTAGACCTCTAAATTGTATGAGCGCTCATATAACTCAGAGGCCTATCTTAATTGGCCCAACTTTGTATGTATGGGGACACCTTTAATTTTAAACTTTTTTATTTTTTGGAATTTTTCCATTATTTGTTTTTTTTAGTTGTACTGTTAAGACCTGGCTTCTTGCCAAATTTCATAATTCTAGATCAACGGGAAGTACCCTATAGGTTTTCAACCCAAAACCTATAGGGTACTTCCAGTTGACCTAGAAATATCAATTTTGGTCAGCAAGGTCTTACAGCACAAGTAAAGGAAATATACCGAAAAATAAAAAAAGTTGTAAATTAAGGTAAATTTTGGTACTAACAAGTTTTCGCGAAAATATAAATTTGCTCATATCTTTTTATCGTTGACTCAGGACCATGATTTTTATACACTTATAGGGACTATAGACTTTAATATCTGATGATATAAATTTCAGCTTGCTAGGTCCACCCGTTCCTGAAAAAATCGGTGGTGACACACGGACAGACAGACAGACAGACGGACAGACGGACAAGAAAGTGATCTTATAAGAGTTCCTTTTTTTACCTTCCGAGGTAAGGAACCCTAAAAAGGTAGAATAGAATAGAATAGAATAGAAAAATTCTTTATTGCACACCATTTCAAAAAACAACAGACAGCAAATTAACGTACTTAAATTACTATAGGTAATACAATGGGCGGTCTTATCGCTTAAAGCGATCTCTGCCAGACAACCTTTGGATGGACATAATTTTTAAAAGGAGTTGCTGGTGGTACAATGCGTAACATAATACTAACTACAGTGCTAATAAATGAATAAATAAAATAACAAAACAACAAAACTCATGTAATCATCATAATAATATATAGATACATTTACATACTACTACATACCAATACAAAATACAAACATACTTATACGTACACAAATATTCATATTCCATACATACAAATACACATACATACAATTATACACACATACACAATATATAAATATATACATACATGCATATACATAAGTCAACGGAAAAGTACTACAAATGTGATAGATAATGATTTTTAACCATATTTTTAAAAGGTACTAATTTGAAATAGCTTGTCACATCGTAAATGGTGTAAACCAATGAGTCCTTAATTGTCTATCTCATACCAGGCCGAGTGCCTTCAAATAGCTGTAGCGACCGCATTTTTGACCCGTAATGGTACTGTGATGGTACATCGGTTACCATCGCTGTTCTAGAGGAAATAATGCGCTGTTTAACTTGGTCAGATGTTCTTGAAAGTAGGTTAATGACTTTGATAACGGTAAAGGGAGTAGGTACTTACTTCAATGTTGTTTTGGTTTAAGTTAAATTAAAATATCTTCGTGTATTTTTAAGTACCGTACTTTAAGGGCAAAAATATGAACCTTAAAATATCACATTGTTGTACGTGTGACTAAGGTCATTTTTGTGGAATACTTTTATGCGGTAATTTGACTTAAGGTACGGACACAGCAGCGTCCTGCGTGTGCAATCTAGCCGGCGATCAGATAGCGCAGTATGTACCGACTGGTTCAACCAAACGCGATCAGAAAACAATTGAAAAGTACTGTACCCTTAGTACGAGTTTTCATACCAAACTCGATATCGTATATCGAACAAATTTTGTATGAAAAACAGTACAGCGCCTCTAGTGGTTACTACACATTACTAAATTTAGACCAATCAGGGAGCCAGAATAAGTCGAAAACTATGTGATATCTGTCAAAAGCGATAACGATAAAAACTCGTACTAAGGGTGCTGAGATCGCGCCCGTGGATCGCAGGACCCCGCGTTGTGGCCATACCTTTATGTAGCCTCTACCGGCGTTGGTTTAGTACAGCTTCATCAAAACTCAAGAGGATGAATCAAGTTGCGATTCCCCGAAGTTAACAGTGCGTTCTTATTTATTTACGCACGTATTTAGTTTTTTATTATTTTATACATCGTACAGCTAGGCTATTCTGTAAGCTATCTCGACAGCGGAATCCGCGGTGAGTTTTGAATTTCGTATTACGAAATTCAACCGTATTACGAACGTGATACGATTGAATTTCGTAGTACGAAATTCGAATCTCACCGCGGATTCCACTGACGAGATAGCTTACAGAATAGCCTAGCTGGCTAGCGTTTGACCACTATCTCGGCTTGTGGTAGATGATAATGTGGCTAAAGTCAGTTTTAACCAGAATACGCTAGGCCTAGAATACACTGACTCTCAAAGCTGTGTGCTGCCGGAAAACCGTAAGGTTATGGCGGCTGATATTTTCCTTGATGGTGGCAAGCTACTTTTTGTTAGCAAGTCAGGCGAAATATCGATGCTCCTGCTTCTATCAGTTGTGGAAATGTAAACTCTCTTACGCCCATAATAATTCCACTGGACACTTGTCCTTCAAATATTTCTTTTCCATGGATAAATAACAGCAAAGTCCACACGGATTAGCAGAAGTCCTACCACACGACTCAGTGTGTCTACTGTCTAGTCTACTGTAGGTATACTGTCAATTAATTATTTTGGCGGAGAGTTCCTACGGATTCTGTCTGAGGTAAACATCACGCCGGAGGATGCGCCATGTCGAGGATGGAATTTGTCCGTCTGAAGGACACGAAAAAACGTCACGGGATCCACTTATGTTTCGATAAGTTTCGTTGTTGTAATGTTTCGTTTCTTTAAGTGTTTCACTATTTCACTTCTTTTATTTTTTATAAAAATTGTCTGAAGTACTGAAACACACAGTTACATGTATGGTTGGTTTTAACCTACTTTAATATTTTTTTTTAATATTCTGACGTAAACGATTGGATGACAGCTGACTGGTTCATTACTTTTGTTTTTTTTTCTAATTCAAAGCGTTAAAATTCTGCTTTTGCTATGTTTACTGGATAATTGGTTATGACTTATGGTTTTGACGTGTATAAGTGCGTATATTAATACTGCCTACATACTGAATTAATGCTTTGATTTTTGTTTTTTTTTTTTTTATGTCAAGAAGGTAAGTGTGAGTGTAAGTAAGTAATAGAAATAACAAAGTTTCTGCAATAGGCTCTTTTTTACCGACTTTAAAATAGGAGGTTTTCAAAACGTTTGTATTTTTGATATGAGTTACGTCAGACACGATTTAACCGTTCCTCATAACTCCGTCATTTGTAAACCAATTTGGAAAATTCCTTTTTTGTTTGAGAGGATTTTGTTCGAGTATCTCCATAGATATGAAGATAAATACCCTGAAAATGATTACCGCGGCATGTGAAGTCGGTTTTTAAGTTTGTTAAAAGATATTGATTATTATAGCGGAATGACAAACACTCAACAACTGTTCACTAGATTAAAGATGATGCAATGCAAGTGGAAATGTCAGACAACCAGTGAATCACTTCGGTATATCTTAAGCACACGTCTATCGTAGCCCTTTTTAGGGTTCTATACCCAAAGTGACACCGCGCTGTCTGTCCGTCCGTCTGTCTTTAAATTATAGTAAAAATACGGCCGCGCGCAGTTTAGGGTTAGCCTGTTATTCAATGCAAGTCTTTACCCGTTATAAACAAGCAACTAGGTACTCCGTCTTTGTCACTTTAAAGGATATATTCTAAGGATTTTGAATTTGGTACAAAATTATCCAACACCCAAGTTCAACGACTATTACTGCTAAACTAATAAAGTTATCTTAATCGCTATAGTTTTCCTTTAAAGTTCATGAAATGTCAATAAAATTCATTACCACTCCTCATATCTCACCTTAAAAAAAATATTATTCACAATTTTATTTCAGCACTTTGTCGGCGTAATTTATATACATACCCCCACAAAATTACAGCTTTCTGGTATTAACGGTCTCTTAGCAAAACCTCGGACAGACAGACAGACATGACGAAACTATAAGGGTTCCTTGTCAGGACTACGGAACCCTAATTATATTACTATGGCTGCTACAACAACAAATAGTAAAAACAAAACTAAAACATTAAAGAGGGAACATCACAAGTTTTCCGATATTATTTGCCTGATCTTATTAATTATTGTTTACTGATACCGGCTGATAATGTTAATGATGATGATGAAAGGTACGGCCAAACCTCGGCGTCCTGCGATCTGCGGGCGCGATCTTAGTACTGTTCAATTGTAACAATTAAACAAGAGGTTGTGCTCATTTCGTATTAACTATCACATCACATTTTGAAAGATTTTTTAAAAAGAAAGTTTATTCTTATATAACAAACAGTATTAACTAATATGTATACTATAAAGTTACGGCCACACCGCGGCGTCCTGCGATCTGCGGGCGCGATCTCAGTACTTTTCAATTGTTTTTTGATCGCGTTTGGTGTGAACCAGCCGGTACAAATACTACTGCGCTATCTGATCGCCGCCTAGATCGCGCACGCAGGACGCTGCGGTATGTCCGTACCTTAATTATTGTTGTGGTACAAAACCCTTCGTGTAAAAGTTCGACTCGCACTTGCCGAGTATACAGATAACATTTTGACTTTGTGACCTACCCCAATGACCTACAGAACCTCATTTAAGTTCAACAACTGTGCTTAATTAGTACTTAATCCAGGGTCTGTAAACTAATCCATCTAGGTCCCAGCTATTTAAGCTCTGGGAGGAGATACGACACCATAGAGATTCATAGGATGAACAAGATGTAAGAGCATTTCAACCGTCTTCCAAAAAGAAGGAGGTTCGCAATTGAGAAAAAAACATACACACGAATTCGTGTGTATGTTTTTTTTGTATGTATGTTACGCGATTACTCCGTCAATTGTGAACCTATTCGAATTATTCTTTTTTTATTCGGTAGGGTATGTATCCGAGGTGGGCCCAATGTAATTTCATCGAGATCTGCGAAGTATCTCCATAGATATGACGATAAACGTCTCAAACTTGCTACTGAAACTGACTCGCGGGGCATTGAAGTCGGTTGTTTTAGTTATTAAACTATCTTAATTATTACTTATAGCTTCGGGAGGAGATATGACATCATAGAGACTTACAGAATGAATAAGATGTGAGAGCATTTCGAGAGCTCCATTGGCGTAGAAGATAGATAGTTTAACTTCTAAGCGAGAGGTTGCCGGTTCACATCCTAGCACGGGTGTTCGTGCACAGCTGGCAGGAGCATATTATATAGATGTTACACCTGACTTGCTACCAAAAAGTAGTCCGCCACCACGGTCATAGAATAATATATTATTATATTACCGTGCCACCACCATCAAGGAGAAATTCTGCCGCCATAACCTTACGGTGTTCCGGCAGCACACAGTCCTTGAGAGTCAGAGTATTCTTGACCTAGCGTGTTATTTTATGATTTTCCTTTTGCACTACTCGTTAATCTGAGTGATCCAGACTAGGTAAAGGTACGGACACACCGCGGCGTTCTGCATGCGCAATCTAGGCGGCGATCAGATAGCGCAGTAGTATTTGTATCGACTGGTTCACACCAAACGCGATCAAAAAACAATTGAAAAGTACTGAGATCGCGCCCGCAGATCGCAGGACGCCGCGGTGTGGCCGTAACTTTATAGTATACATATTAGTTAATACTGTTTGTTATATAAGAATACACTTTCTTTTTAAAAAATCTTTCAAAATGTGATGTGATAGTTAATACGAAATGAGCACATCCTCTTGTTTAAACTCGGTTCAGTGAGTGGTTAACTAAGTAGTAAATAGACAGGTAAACTTTCCCACAGGTCGGGAGTGTATCCCGTGAAACGGTCGCTATAAAGTGGTCAGTGGTACCAACCACATCGTTACGTTCACGTTACGTATACCTACGAATACGTACGACACATCGCACTACCCATGGAAGAATGGTGCAAACATACTTGCGTCAATTTTTTTTTATTTCACCATTGGATAGAGGAAAGGCTAATATATAACATATACTCAATTTTTTTCAAATTTATATCCCAGTAAATTACGGAGTAATTTAAATTTAAAAATTTAATACGAATATATTTTTTTTATAAATTCCCTAGTAAAATGATGTAAGTTTTGTTACTCTTATCACATTTGCAAAGTTTCCTTGTAGTATTAGCTTAATTAATCTTACGTAATTATTATACGTCTTCCTAAATAACTTTTCTTGCATAAATGATCTTACATACTTTTTCCACGTGACTTGTTACACTTATATGAGCGTATATACAGTTACGCCTTTTTTTCACGGTACTTTTTGAAGAAAAGTATCAGTAAGCATGACTAAGCAGTTATTCTATGCAGTATTTTTTTGTCTTTTATTCGTAAATGTAGTTACTGTTTTCTAGCATAACTATGATTAAGTGTGATAAAAATATAACGTTTTTTGTAAATAACATAATATACTTACTTTTTCTATGCTTGGTTAGCAGTATAAAATATATGTGATGCAAAATATTTCGTATCCCTTACGATAACTTTGTCAATATAAGTCATTTATATATAACGAAGATTCATAGCATAGTTCGGAGAATAGAACAGCGAGAGTTGCTTCAGCACACTCTTCCACACACGAGAGCGGGACATACTCGTACACGCGACTACTCAACGCATTGGCTTTGCGGCACGTACCATTCACGACTTGAAGACCCCTAGATTATACTTATCGGGAAACACAGACACTGGCAAAGAATTCTATTCCATTGGCAGTACCTATGATAGAAGATGAAGCATAACGCTTGGTGCAAGGAGATAGACCACATAGCGGTGGCGCACATCTGGTCCGGCCTGGTCGAAGAAGAGGCAGGGTGGTATTACTTTGAGCAATCGGATGGCATAGGTACTCTCCGGAATACCGAAAAAAATAAACCCGATAGGAAACATGGAACCTTTTATTGTTTTACTTTTGTTTTAATTTAAATTAGGTGCACCATGCTGTATCCTATAATTTCGTACTTCTCCAAACAAAGGTGGTCCGTAATTGGTAGAACCATCTCTAAGGTGCAAACAGTACGTGATCGGACTTGTGTATGACATAAATTAAGGAACTGTCTTGGAGTGAAGTACTTTTTTTATATCTTATAGGCTAGCGTTTGACCACTATCTCACCTGTTGGTAAGTGATGATGCGGTCAAAGATGGTAATCACGCTAGATCTAGAATGGGAACTGGCTCTTAAGGATAACTGCCGGAACACATTAGATGTTTTGCGACAGATTTTCTAACTTGAGAGTGGTAGCTGGCCAGGCAGACACTAGATAGTGTCCTACCACCGTAGGGGGTTGCTGATTTTTTAACGATGTTTTTCCTTCACCAGAGGGCCACTGTGAAAAGCGCACATACATTTTTCCGTAGAAAAATCCACTGGTGCACGGCGCGGATTGAACTCAGTACCTCTGACATCAAAGCCGACCGTTCTCCCGATTACGTCACCGGGCTCTCAAAACTACTGGCTCAGCTTAGCCATAAAGCTAAGCTTTTTAGCGTTTGATCACTGAAGGAAAGATGGTGCACACGCTACGCCTAGAAGACTCTAAAGGGCTGTATGTTGTCGGAACACTGTAAATTTATGGCGGCAAATTTTCTCTTTGATGGTGGTAAGCTACTTTTGGATAGGAAGTTAATCGGAACATCGATATAATATGCTCCTACCACCTGTCGTGTAAGAGCCAAAGTTGAGAGTTGGCGTCAGTAAAATTCTTAGAAGCTCAGGTGGTCTGCCATCTGTACGGAAACATTTTGAATAGTTTTTTTAGCTTGGCAGAAAATTGAACTAGAACCTAGAACTTAGCTGCATTGAACTTGACCAGATTGGCATCACCTCAATCGAAGACAGCCTGTAAGGACAAGTTTATGCGCTTGACTATATGAAATTGAATTTTCGCCACACTAGACTGTGCACTGGCCGTAAAACTCTCTACAACGGTGCTATCGTCTGCATTCCCATGATACCGAGCATTAGCAAGTCATTTAAATGCAGCAGGATAAGAGTGGCAGAAAGCAAGGATCCCTGAAAGACGCCAATTGGTTAGAAGAGCAGCCATAAATGATTACTCTAAACGACAGGTCACTCAGAAGAAAATACAAAACTTAGACACACAAACCAGTGGCAGTCCGTAGGATGGATGGATGGACTTGTTTATAAGATTCCCCCATTTTCATTGAAACCCGTATTTTCGGTCACTGACAAAGCTCTATGTATGCAAGGAGCCGGTTGTTCAGTAAAGGCTTCATAGCCATGAAGATTATTAACGTGTCTAAAAGTTGGCAGGGTCAGCAAGACTGCCTTTTTGAGCACAGGTTGCACGTTGGCAAGCTTCCAAGATTTTGACACTAGACCACATGTCATAGAAAGGCGAAGGAAACATATCAATACAAACGCGAGATCAGGATTATGGATGGAATACCATCCGGGCTCCTGGCTTTGTTCACGTCTATATTTTGCAGTGTTTTTTAACCTTAGCCTGACGGATAGGTATATCTGACATTTGTATCACGTATTCAAGGAGACGAAGAAGTGTCTCATGGGCAGTGTCAAGAACTAAAGACTCCGTGAACAGAAAAGCAATCAAATTCGCTTTCTTTTTGGTGGTATGAGCCAGCGACCCATCGAGTTTCAGCAGTGGAAGAAGTGAGGGCCGACAAAACATTGAGTTGACTTATAAATCAAAACTATGTGGTCGAATCGAGCCATGCGTAAAGCATTCTTGAAGAATTAGGTAGGCAGCGTTGTTAAAGGCTTTCTTCCTTCTTCATTTTTGGCTTAGCAGTTTCGAGCGTCAACCCAGTCCAAGTTAATTTCATGCTTTAGCGCTGCAGTACGGCCACATTTAACCCCGAACCAAGGCTAAGCTTTGCTTTATATCACAACTTCAGAAAATGAAATATAGTTTTCCATTCCCTGAAGAAGCAAATCCTTCACAGCGTCCACACAAACCATAAGGTCATCGGAAGAAAAGCATACGGGCCGCTTGGGGTTAAATGCATGGAACGACCGCTACTCATCCCAATCTGCTGCCTGTTATCGCTTCACGTCGAGTACCTCTTAAGCTAATGTTGGGCGGAGAGAAGACTTCATCCGACAGTGGTCGGAACAACCTAGTGGTGATGATACTGACACTGAATTGCGGTCTGGATCAGTTGCCAGCAGAAGGTCCAAGCAATTGGTTGTATGGCCGTCTCCTGATCTCCATTGTGCGGCCAAAAGACATAGGCGTGGAGAAGTTTTTCTAAGCCTGTGTCTGTCTATATGTAATATCTGAAGCATAGATAGCGAGGGTCTTTAAGGTTTTGGAGACGTTGACAGCAGATGTCGTCCCGTACACGCAAACGTTAATTTGCAAACTGTTTGGTGTGTTTGCCATAAACGTATTACGCATAAGTAATAACGAATTTGAATGAAATTAGAACAGAGATAGCCACCCTGGCTTTTTTTAAATATCTTATAGGCTATCGTTTGACCACTATCTCACCTATTGGTAAGTGATGATGCGGTCGAAGATGGTAAACACGCTAGGCCTAGAATGGGAACTGGCTCTCAAGGATAGCTGCCGGAACACATTAGATGTTTGGCGACAGATTTTCTAACTTGAGGTTGGTAGCTGGCCAGGCAGACACTAGATAGTGTCCTACCACCATGCGGGGGTTGTTGGGCTAGCTATTTAACTAACACAAACTACACACAGGCTTTTTTTTAATTCACACAAGTGGAAACATATGGCGAATCTTCAGTTATGTTATTAAATATACGAAGGTTTTTCTACGTATTTACCACATACGTCTTTCAAAGTAAAGTTTTAGCCACAGAATAAGTAAGTTATAAGTGATACAACTTTTTTTGTTATTTTTATCCCACTTAATAACAGCACTTCGCAAGTTACTACAATTTTTCTTTATATTCTCCCATGGAAGAAAACAACATTATTGTTTACGTACAAATGTTCCGTAAAAGCGGGTTGGAATAAAGGCGTAACTCGAAATAAAACTACGAAGTTCGCCTAATTTCCATAGCAACAAAGAGGTAACTTTAGATGTTTCTCAATTTCATATTATTATTCCATATATTAATGGAGTAACCACCTAATTTTAGATTTTTGCATAATCTAGAGTTTTTATTTAAAAAAAATGAAGTATATAGGTATCTGTATGAACATTTTTGCTACCATGTTGCTGAATTGTCTAGGACTTCTCATTTCTTTACAAATCAGTTTTTTGACGCTCCTGAAAAGTTGGTGTTTTCATCTTACGCCATTTTTCCATGGGTAGTGCGACATAGGTTCGGTGTTTTTGACATTTGAAACTTTAACGATTACTTTTAAGGGTTCCGTACCCTAAAGGTGCCAAGCCAATGGGAACCTATTACTAAGTCTCCCCGAAACTTGAAATTTTCACAAAGTATACAGTATTACTATAGCCACTATAACAACAAAATATACTAAAAACGGAATAAAGTTAAAAAATAAGGGGGGGTATACAAGAAACATTAATCTTTCAGCGTTTTTTGATCGATCTTTTCGATCGAACCGTAGACACTTCAAATTTCCACAAAGTGCATTACTGTAGCCGCAATAACAAAAAATAATATAAACTAAGTAAAGTAAAAATAAACGGGCCAAGTGCAAGTCGAACTCGCACTCGTAGGGTTCCATAACACAGTAAAGTATTAAGAGTTATAAAAATATATAACTATAAGTTTTCGCCAGCAAAAAAATAACTTTGTTTTTCATGATGTTTGTATGAAAAACAAAGTTATATTTGCAGTTGCTATATCTCAAAAACTGCTGACTATATCTTGTGCAAACCAATTTTCGTTGAAAGTGTTTATTGAGATCAACAGCATTTTTTTTTTCACTCCCTTACTTTAAATGTTGGAGGGCACACTTTTTACCACTTTAGACGTGCATATCCTTCAACGGATTGACTTTGAGAAAAAATTGTTTTAGGAAGCCCAATGAAATTTTGTAAAATCATCTCAAATAGGTAAAACGTTCAAGGTTTGATGAAATTTTTTTTTTTATAGTTTTAGTGCAATGTACTTATGCGGAGCCCCTCCCTTAAGGTACGGACACAATACAGAGTCCTGCGTGCGCGATCTAGGCGGCGATCAGTAAGCGCAGTAGTATTTGTACCGACTGGTTCACACCTAACGCGATCAGAAAACAATTGAAAAGTACTGAGAGAGAACATAAAAAAGTATGTCATCATAATTTCCGAGGTTCAAACAGTCCCTTTCAGAAGTTGTGCTTCATTCACCCCTCATCAATATAACCGCGCGCCTGAATTTTTATACGAGCCCGTGTTATAGATTTAATATCAGTGAAAATGCTACTCCTCAGTTAGTTTCTATTTGAGGTCGAGTTTTTAGATTTGATTCAGCATTAATTAAAAAACCCGGCAAGTCGAGTTGAACTCGCCCACCGAAGCTTCCGTACCAACTTTGCAGACTAGGTTAAGGACAAACCTAACTTTGTAGTTCGATCCAAAGAAAAGTAATTGCACTACACATAATACGTTTTTTATAGTAAATTAACTTTTTTTAGTTATTACGCTACATATTATGGTATCCTATATGGTCTTGAAGCACTTATGCTTCAAGACCTAGTTTCATGCCAAATTTCATGATTCTAGGGCAACGGTGTAGTGGTAGGACTTCTGCTAGTCCGCCTGGGGCGGTACCACCACTTTGCCAATTAATTTTCAGTCGTGAAATAGGAATGTTTTTCGGTTGAAATGGCAAGGTGTCCAGTGAAATTACAGGGCATGTGAGACTCAACATCTTTGTCTCAAGGTAACAGGCGCAGTGCAGTGACATGAACTGCCAGAATTTTGCATGCCGCTGTCTCTGTTATGGGAAGACATCATCGCTTACCATCAGGCAGCGTTGTGCTTGTCCTGATACCCTTTACCATAAAAAAAAAACGGGAACCCTATAGATTTTTTTGACGAACAACAAAGTGACAACAAAATGATCCTAAGGATTCCTTTTTTATTTTAAGATACGGAACCCTAAAAACACTCAGTTCAAGTCAGATTGGTTAACAAAAACATTTTTTAAATAGAACAGTATCATCACCATCATCATCAAATAAAAGACAGTATTTGTCCACCGTTGAACATTCACTCTGTCTGTTTGTTACCTAATCACGCCTAAACGGACGATCTGATCTTACTGAAATTTAACAAAGATATACTTTATAGCATGAGGATGAACATAGGCTACTAAATTCTTGGTGTACGTGAACGAAGTCGCGGGTATCAGCTAGTAGTATATATATCCCTACATGATGGAAAGACAGTGTCGACCTGGCTAGCTCTCACCCTCTTGTTATAAAATTCGAGAGCTGTCTTTGAGAGCAAGCTCCTATTTTAAGCTTAACGTGCTACCATCCTCGACTGCATCATCATGTACTGCAGGTGAGATAGTGATGAAACGCTAGCCTGTATACTATAGGGCCAGTTTCAACGACCCTAATTAGGAACTTAGGTATATGTTAGATAAACTGCCACTTACATATGGCGTTATTATGCCAGATTACCATCTCAAACTTTATCAGCAACCGGCCTAAGGCCCAGTTTCATTTCTTTCTGATACAATTTCAGATATTTATCAAATGACGCCTTAGAAAAGCTGTCAAATAAGTTATAAAACCCACCAGTATAATAAAACCAGTATGTATTATTATGTATGTTAGGCAGACGTCATCGCTTACATACAATCGTTAGTGTCAGTCCACTGCTGGACGTAGGCCTCTCAGGCCTCTCCCAAGATACACCACTGAGCCCGATCTTCGGCTCATTGGGAGGGATATGCCCCAATCGCCACGCTGGTTACGTGGTAACTATTATATAATCTGTGACGCTGGGCAGGCGGGTTGTCGAGCGCAAGACGTAGCTCTTCGCACCGTTGACGCTGCTGCCCGTCACGGGCCTATAGTAATTAGCTAAGCCATCATTTTGAAATTGTTATACCGACATTTGTCGTTCGCCGGAGCCTCGTTTGCTGGTCAGCAGGATGTACCACGGGCAGGTGAGGTTGGCTGGGAGCACTAAAGTGGTATTTGTGCTCCCTTACATCCCACTATTTCCCTATTTCCTTATATATCATCCTAATTAACATAAATCAGCTGTCAATAATCTGTCTGATAAGTTGCCAATAATAGGGCCTATCAAGAATCGGTGAAAGTGGCCCAAATTGTAATAAATCTGAAGGGTGCCTGATGAAAATCGCTAAATGGCATCAGAACATGCTCCGCCCAAGCTGTCAGCGTCAAAATGAAAGGCAAAATTATTATTGATGGAGCTCGTTATGCAAAATAGACGCTCGGTGGATTGTTAATTTATGGGAACATATTATAGACTGGAGAAATGAACGGTCTGAAAGATATTAAGTAGCGAGTTTTTCTTTAGAAAGTTCTCGTAAATATAAGTTTTTTGTTCGGACTTTACAGTAGTCCATATTTTTTAAATTATAGCAAGCAAGACACAAGCTTGCCTGATGGTAAATAATGACGTTTGCCGATATCAGAGAATGTATGTTACGATTTATGTTCTGCATGGAATACCTACTCTGGATTCCAGAGTTTTCCATGCGGAACATGAGACGAAAATCTGGAAATCTATTTATGATTGATGTTCCGATTTTAAATTCAAGTTTTCCCAAAGGTGGTAGAAGCATTAAATCAATGCTCCGCCTGACTTGCGAAAAATAAGCTTAGGTGGTGGTAGGACACTGTCTAGTGTTCACCTTGTCAGCTACAACCCTCAAGTAGGAAAATCTATCGCCAAACATCTAATGTACAGGCAGCTGTCCTTGAGAACCAGTTCCCATTCTAGGCCATGCTACCATCCTCGACCGCATCATAACTTACCAACAGGTGACATTGTGAAAAAAATCAGTTTGGTATTTATCTTATAAATGTATACATAGGAGATATCTAGGTATTAATATATATATATATATATACCTATCGCAATCAAAACCAATATTATAAGTGCGAAAATCAGTTTGTATATTTGTTTCTTTGTTAAGAACTTCTTTACGGTCAAAAGGTTGTACCGATTTAGCTGAAATTTTTTTTAATTTAATTTTGATTTTTTTTTTTTTTTTTTTAAAGGATACTTAGTATTATGTGTTCGGGCGACGCCGCGGGGCGCAGCTTTGATACTGATTTTGATACTACTTATCTATTTACTTAAAGCCTATTAAAATTATATATATAATTATATTTATAATTATATGTAGGTTATGTTTGCTTATAAGATAGTGATCTCATAGAATAGGGTATATATAGGTACTATAAGTTTGCTTATAGGATAGTATATGTATATAGGCTTTAGGTAAATAGATATATAGTATGAAAGTCGTAAGCCACAACACGAGGTTTCAATGTGATACAGGTCATACATACTAATATTCTACCTACGTGATGTCGCGCCTGGATTTTAATTCGGTTCCTATTGATTTGTTACTGAAATTATACTGGCTGGTACAAATTACAGCCTGGTTTCGACAGGCAGAATATCTGGAACGACGCAAGCAAGGTAAGGTCGAAAACTCAGGTTATACTTAATTTAAGACCATTTAAATTAATAAAATAACCGACTTCCAATGCCACGCTAGTCAATTTCAGTACTAAGTTTGAGGTGTTTATCTTCATATCTCTGGAGATACTGAACATATCTAGATGACATTTAAACGGGACTATTTGGAAACTATACCATTTCAAAAAAAAATATGGTAAATTGCTTCTTGGTACGCTTTTTTGGGCGTCCTACGCTACGTTTCCCGATTCGCGGTCTCCACTCTAGAACCAGTTTAAGCCAACGGTTATCGGTCCTACGGGAGATATGACCAGGCCACTGCCACTTCAATTTTCTAATCCGCTGAGCTATGTCGATAACTTTAGTTCTATGGCGAATTACTTCGTTCCGGATTCGATCCCTCTGTGAAACACCGAGCATAGCTCTTTCCATAGCTCGCTAAGCAACTTAAAATTGGTGGACTAGTCGAACCGTTAGTGTCCACGTCTCGGCTCCGTATGTCATGACAGGTAGGCACTGATTAAAGACTTTGTCTTAAGGCACTGTGGTACTATAAAGGCGATGAGAAGACTAGACGGAGTTTCCCAAATGCTGCCCAGCCCAGCCGAATTATTCTCTGGATTTCTTTTTCGAAGTTGTGTTTGCCTAGTTGGAGCGTCTGCCCTAGGTAAACATACTGCGTGACAACTTCGAGAGGGATTCCATCTACTGCAATCGGTTCCGGAACAACGTGCTCGTTGTACATGACTTTAGTTTTATCCAAATTCATCTGGAAACCGATGCGACGAGAAGAATCAGATACGTCATTTTTTTTTTTTTTTATAAAAGCTTACTAGCAATGTAGGTAGCACTTTACTAGTATTCTTGTTAACCCCTCCAATTAAGCTAAATATGCTTGTATCTGGAGTGGGCTCACGTCAATAGTGCAATGGATGGGGATCGAACTCACGACCTCTCGATCGCCAGTCCGACACCTTATCCATTGGGCTAATGCCGCTTTTTTTACGGTCATTGAACATCCTTTCCAGTCTAGCGTCTTAAACATATTCTCTAAGGCGTTAGTGAACAGTTTCGGAGATATGTCGTCCCCCTGTCTCACTCCTCGACGCAGGTGGATATGTTTAGTACGCTGGTTCTGTACTTGTACGGTCATCGTTACGGAATTATACAGACATCTCAACACTTCGATATATCGCCAGCTTACTTGGCAACGCTGCAAGGACTCCAGAACAGACCCGGTTTCGATTGAGTCGAAGGCCTTCTCATAGTCCACAAATGCTAAGCACAGGGGGCGATTGTACTCTTCGGTTTTTTGTACAATCTGCCGCACCGTGTGGATGTGGTCTATGGTGCCGTAACCGCTTCGAAACCCGGCCTGTTCCGGAGGTTGAAACTCGTCGTCTTCGCGCAAGACGGTTCGTGGTAACCCTTGAAAACAGCGTATAGACATGGCTCAGAAGCGATATCGGGTGGTAGTTTTTCAAGGCTTTATCTCCTTTTTTGAAAAACGGTACCACCATGGTTCTGTTTCATGCCTGTGGAGTTCTCCCAGTGAAGAGGACAGAATTGAAGAGCTGGTTTACAGCTGGGGCTCCTCCAGCTTTTAGAAGCTCCGTTGTGATTCCGTCCTCACCTGGGGCCTTTCCATTTTGAGTTGTTTAAGGGCCATCACGATCTCATCTCAGCTGACTTCGGGCAGGTCTTATGTGAAGTGGCGGGTTAAGGTGGCTCTGCAATCCTCAGTATCGGGTACAGGCCTTGAAGCATGCGATGCGTAGAGCTTGCCGTAGAAGTATTCAACTTCCGAGTCCCGTCGGTACGATGAAATTTTGGTTTGTGTGTAACAATGTTTCCATTAGTTTGGAATACTTAAAGAAAACAGTTACTTCTGAATAATTATATAGGAACTATCTGTTTAGATAGGTGTCATAGCGAGTATTTTTACCCGACTACAGTAAAGCCATAAGAAAGATGTTTTGTAGGTTTGTAGGTACGTATGATTGTATTTAACTATTTACGTATATTTTACCATTACTGATCTAATTTTAAATAAGGTACCTATATTAATCGATTCGTTAATAGGTATGGTCAGTGTGCTATTATTCCATCGACGGGTTTTAGTTGTTCCTCAATGTGATCTTGTTATTTTCTTGTAAAGGTTAAATCATCCAGTCATAAAAGGTCTTACTTCTATTGCGTACAATGTTAGATAGCATCATTTATAAGTTACACAATCAACCCCTTCGCTGCAGCAAAGGGTTAATATTTTACATATTGACTGGACTTAAAAGACGATTTATTTTCTGTTTTCCAAAACTTTATTGAGTCACGCTTGATAATAACTTACAATAAACGAAAAGGTATCTTCAATCTGAAATACTTACCTAACCAAAGAAAAATACATCGAAGATCGAACACACGAATTCTTTAATAATTAAGTTCATCATAATCATAATACCTAATCATGATAATCATAATCATAATAATTTCTTGCAGATATGTAATTTTGTTCCAAAGATGGAGGTAAATAAAATTATGCTCTTACGTATCAACTAACATTGGTGAAGAATTAATTGCCTGCTTGGGCTACTTTCTTCTTTCAGAAGAAATGGCCAATCAATACATAGATAATGAACGATATTTCTAGTCCACGTTACTTAACACGCACTAAAATGTAGAGATCACTGTATACTATATACTCAATATATAAGTATATACTCAAAGTAGGTACCTACCTATCGTTTCAATGTTTGTCGACATCGATGAAACATAATTAAAAATCAATGGTTAACTCAGCCCTTCATTTAACCTTTACGAAATACTAAAACGAACAAACTTTATGATTAATATATAGTATGTATAAAAGAAGCTTACCTTTACCGTCTTCACCTAAATCTTACACAATCTTGAGTGTGACTAAGAAAATTACGTAAGAAATTTTTTCTAGGAAATAGTCCTTGGTCAGTCCGAATTTTTCAGTCAGAATTCACTTCACAGAATCACAGTATTGTTCTAAATTCACTTAAGTCCACTGTGTTCGTCAATTTATTAGTAAATTAGATACTTTTGTGAAGAACTTCGCGTGGAAATAAAATGGTGGATAGAACTGGGATGAGGGGTGAACGCGCATGCGCGAGGGTCGCTTTTCACCCTCGGACACGTTCAGAATTTTAGGGGTTGGTTTTTTGTCTGTATTATAATGTGTTTGTCTTTGTGCTAAATTAAATTTGATTCAATATTTTTCTTTTAGAAATAACTACAGCAGGTAGGTACCTAATGTTTATGTATGAGTAAACTGGTTTCTGAAGACTGAAGAGTCAATATAAAATGTGTACATATAAAAGATACCTACTGCTGCCATCTTTTGGTGGATTTAATTATGCCAGTTTCCATCCTAGGGCTAGCGTGCTACCATCCTCGACCGCATCATCACTTACTAACAGGTGAGATAGAGGTCAAACGCTAGCCTATATATTATATTCAATAATTTAAGATTCAATAAGTTTATAAAAAGAAAAAAAACTGACTTCACATGCCTCTATCACATTACTAAATAAAAGCCTCTATAGTGAAAACATCCACTAGCCATAATCATGTCACCGAGGTACACAATTTATTTTATTTTTTTTTTATTACTCGCAATTTGTTTATATTGTCTCCATATCTCCGGAGATGATTATCAGAACTCGAAAAAAATTAATGGGACCAAACGGGAGGCATAGCCACACGAGTAAAGACTTTACTCATGTGGCATAACCTCTCAAACAAAAAAAATTTTTTTAAGTTGGTTAAGATTTGACGGAGTTCTAAGGCAACAAACAAAAAAAAAACAGTCGAATTGAGAACCTCCTCCTATTTTGTGAAGTCGGTTAAATAATGCTAGAGGATACCAAAAGGCTACCAAAAGCACTGAATAAATAATAGCCAAAATCAGAAAAAATCACATAATTTATGGGAGCATTCAGAATCTTAATCAATATTAATATGTGAACATGTCATTCATTTGGCAGGGCAGCATTTGGAAAACTCCGTCGAGTCTTCTCGTCGCATATACCACAGTGCCTAAAGACAAAAGTCTTTAATCAGTGCGTCCTACCCGTCTTGACATACGGAGCCGAGACGTGGACACTCACGGTTCGACTGGTCCACCAATTTAAAGTCGCTCAGCGAGCTATGGAAAGAGCTATGCTCGGTGTTTCTCTGCGGGATCGAATCCGGAACGAAGTAATTCGCCAGAGAACTAAAGTGATCGACATAGCTCATCGGATTAGCAAGCTGAAGTGGCAGTGGGCTGGTCATATCTGCCGTAGGACCGATAACCGTTGGGGTAGACTGGTTCTAGAGTGGAGACCGCGAATCGGTAAACGTAGCGTAGGACGCCCTGTTACCAGGTGGAGCGACGACATTCGTAAAGCGGTGGGCAGTGACTGGAAACAAAGAGCCGAAGATCGGGCTCAGTGGCATGACTTGGGAGAGGCCTATGTCCAGCAGTGGACTGATACCGGCTGATTATGATGATGATGTCATTCATTACAAATCAAGATAAGTAGGTACTTAGAGTTTTTTTTTATATGTAACTCGCCTGGTGGTAAGCAACGATGTGGTCGAAGATGGTGAACACGCTAGGCCTAGAATACTCTGACTCTCAAGGGCTGTGTGCTACCGGAACACCGTAGGGTATGGCGGCAGATTTTCTCCTTGATGGTGGTAATTTACTGTTTTGGTAGCAAATGAGGTACAACATACTAGCGTGCTACCATCCTCGACCGCATCATCACTTTTTTTTTTAATGTGAATATGGGTATCGCTTGACCACTATCTCACCTGATGTTAAGTGACGATGCGGTCGATGATGTAGCGCGCTTACCCTAAACATACCTATTCACTCGCGACTTGAAGACCCCTATGTTGTATCTAATCAGAAACACATACTCGGGCAGGGCATCAGGCACTCATTGGCAGTACGTATGATGAAAGAAGAAGCGAATCGCTTTTTACGTGTAAATTGTATATCCACCATGAAGCGGTGGCGCCTCTTAGTATCCCTGCTCATCCGATTATAAAAAGGGGATGGCGGAATCAAGTTATGAAGTTCCGATGCACACTCTCCGAAATGAATCCGATAGAAAACCGACAAGCAAGCGACCTTGCGACGATGCTCGAGACTCTGGAGTCTTTTGCTTTCACTTACCAACAGTTACCTGTTATATGAACATATTAGATTTTAGGCGACAGAAATTTCTAGCTTGAGGTTGGTAGCTGACCAAGCGGACACTAGATAGTGTCCTACCACCATGGGGGGGTTTGGTTTTTTAAAGATATTTTTCCTTCACCAGAGGGCCACTGTGAAAAGCGCACATAAAAACTTTTGGGTAGAAAATGCCATAAGTGCACGGCGGGGATCCAACTCTGTACCTCGGTACCTTTTCCCACTACACCACTGGGCTTTCAGGTTTTCAATGATTAAGAATCAGGGTGCTGGCCAAGTGTAGCTCAGAACAGGGATGAGTGGTGTAAGAGGGAGGAGGCAGGGAGGCTTATGCCCAGCAGTGGGCGGAAATGAGCTGACAGTGATGATGATGATAGGTACCTATAATAGGCTAGCATTTGACCATTATGTATCAATTCATAATTGGCGGCATAAACGCGTAACAAAAATTAAAAAAAAAACATACCGTCGAATTGAGACCCTCCTCCTTTTTGGAAGTCTGTTAAAAATAGCATAAATGGCATAAAATAAAAAATAAAAATATACCCAGAAATTTGTTTTCATGCGCACAGTATTTTGGTATGCCAAAATATTCTGAAAAAAATATATATTGAGGTACCAAATATTTGAGGTACTAAATATTTACGATGAGATAAATTAGTTGGGTTGTCTCAAACTATATGAAACAAATGTGGTCCAGACATCCTGACGTCAGAATGTCTGGCCACGTTCTTTTCACTTTTTTTCTGTTTGTATCGAGGTACCAAATATTTGAATTTAGGTATCAAATAGTAGCAAAAAGGTACTGTCATTTAGTATTTACCAAACATCAATTATCGCATTTGTTCCAGGGGTTCTGACGCTTACAAGTACTCGTATCTCACCTGCCCCTCTAATACAATTTCTGTTAGCGCTAACTAATTGTATTTAGTCTAGGGGGGCTTTTGGTGTGTGACGAGAAGTGGTCGAGGATGATTGCTGGGTATAGAATGGGAACCCTTCCTCGGGTTACAATGCTGTACAAGAGTTAAGTTCTTTTGAACCACCATACAAAGATATGCTGCCAATCGGTTCACCTAGTTACAGCATGTTCTGTGCTAGCTAGCTTGGGAACTACGAATAAATAATAAGTCAGGAAATGTTACTGCGTTAAAAAATGACCCAACAAAAGTGGTGTCCAAGTAGGCGAGGTTAAAAGTCGTGTCCAGCGCGTCAATAGTCGAACATTTGTCTTGTTTGGCTCAACTGTCATAACAGAGCACATGCGCGAACCAATCCCTGTTGTCGTTCCAAATTTAAATCAATCTCCAAGCCAATCATTTGTAACTTCGAAAGTGATTCTTATTTTGAATCTACGTCGTTTTGGTTTGAAAGAGCGCACTTTTTGTAAGGAATTTATTCTGATTTAGACTTCCTGACTTATTATTTATTCGTAGCTTAGGAAAAATTACTGTAAGGGTATTTGAATCGTTTTGTCTCGAGATGAGCTCGATTGTACCATATTGCATTGTCACCGACAATATGGTTTATTCCTGTATGTCCCCTTAGTTAGTGAACAGAAAACAAAAAAAAATGTCCGGTCTGCCCCCTTGCTACGAGTAAGGTACAGTGTGAACTTTTGTTCCTGTTTGTCCACTTAAGAGGACAAACAGAAATAAACCGATGTATTTTTTTTTTTAATATCTTATAGGCCGGTAGAGGCCGACCGAGGCGAAAGTATCACGACCAGATCGGAGACGTTTTAAAGAAAGGCCAAATCAAAAGTACCTATAACAGGCGAGCATGTATGAAGGCGCTCATAAAAGTGGAAGAAGCGAAAGAGGTATGTCAGGATCGTAGCATGTGGAAAGAAGTAGTCTATGGCGTGATTTTACGTATGTTGTAGGCTAGCGTTTGACCACTATCTTGCCTGGTGGTAAGCAATGATAGGTTCGATGATACTGAACACGCTAGGCCTAGAATACTCTTACTCTCAAGGGCTGTGTACTGCTGGAAAACCTTAAGCTTATGTCGACAGATGGTGGTAAGCTATTATTGGCAGCAAGCCAGGCGGTCATCAATATAATATACACCTACCCCCTGTGTATTCTAAAGGCAACATTGGGTGTAAGGTAAAATAAAACAACATAAAAACTATAGGAATAAAATTTGTATTTCACAATGTTCAATACATAATGATATCTTCGCAATTAATAATAAAATATAACTATATACGCTATTCAATAACACTCAAAAATACAATGTTTTAGTAACGTTAAATAAACATTGGTATTACTATATTATAATTATAACATCGGGTCGTCTATAACTACGTTTATATAATATATTCTAATATAATTATTAAAATATTAATTACTTATTTTAAAGGGTGTGTACAGCGCGGTACTTGTAACAGCATCCTGTAAAAAAAAGTTAAAATAATATAAAATTGCTTAATAAACGAAATAAACTGTCTAAGTGCAAGTCAGACTCGCACCTGTAGGGTTCCGATCACAGTAGAGTATTTTATAACTAATAAGGCAATTTAATTCGAGGGACTACTAAGTTGGATCCCGAGAGCAGCGAAGGGTTCTAGAGTAGAATCCCGAGCGTAGCGAGGGATTCTAGATTAGAATCCTGAGCGGAGCGAGGGATACAAGGACCGAGATTAAATTTTTTATTCACGAGTCGTGTAATCTTCTTTTTACCATTGACTGCGAGAAAATAAATAGAAGTAACAATAATAGTAGTAATAGTAATAATAGTAACAGTAATAATAGTATTCAGTGTATTTGTCATATATTATTATTAGTGTGTAATAAATGTGGATTATTAACCATTAAGTGCCGGTGAATGTGTGCGAGTGTAGGGAAACAGCACAATGTTTAAAAACATGCTAGTTGTTGAATTCTCACCAAAATACCACTGAAAATCTTCAATAAAATTCACATCTTTACTAAAGGTATGACTTGCACTAGACTGTGACTTAAACCTGGCCAGAAATGTGACTTTGACTCAACATTATGACATGAATTTACAAAATCGTGAACAATTTTAATCCTTGAAATCTGGCTGAATACACTAATCGTGTGGAGCCATAGTGAAAACAAAAAAAGAATTGAATCGAAATTGGCGGGATTCTTATTTTTATAAAATTATATAGCTTGTATGGTATACCTTTATTTAGCCAGCCAGTAGGCACTTTCAGCAAGTTTTTTTTTTTTACCATAATTCTTATTTCGGGCTTGTTCCAAATTCAAAATGTTTTTATTCACCGAATGAGTAAAAGAGCGTTTTATTCACTGCTGACGATGAATAAAGTGCTCTGTTTTGAGTGGCAATGGTAAAAACAAAATTATAGTTGCGGTTGCTATATCTCAAAAACTGCTGACTATACCCGTTCCAACCAAGATCTACATCATATATTTTTTTAAGATTTTTCACTAGCTTACTTTAAAAGTTAGAGGGGGGGGGGGGGGGGCGACACATATTTTACCAAGTGTCAAAGTGGCCAAGTTTAAGTGTTCATCTTTCAAATGATTGACTTTGAGAAAAAATGGTTTAAGAACCTTATTGTCATTTCAAAGACCTATCTATAGGCACGTATATGTTTGAAGAAAAACATTTTTTTTTAGTTTCAGTTCCATTCCATGCATGGGGAGTTCCCCGCCTCAATCTTTTATTAGGGTTCCGTAGCCGAATGGCAAAAAACGGAACCCTTATAGATTCGTCATGTCTGTCTGTCTGTCTGTCCATCCGTATGTCACAGCCACTTTATTTTTGTATAAAAATCGTAAAGCGGTTCACAAAATACACCTACCTAAGTACCTATGTAGTCCAACTTTCAACGATGTAGTCCAAATAGTCTCGGAATAAAGCGACTGTGACATACGGACGGACAGACAGACAGAGATACATGACGAAACTATTAGGGTTCCGTTTTTGCCATTCGGCTACGGAACCCTAAAAACGACTTCAAATGCCACGCTAGTAATTAGTCAGTAGCAAGATTGATGTGTAGGTAGTAGTTGTGTACTAAAATCGCATCAAGAAAGTGGAAAACGGCAGTATACATACAATATTTGTTCTAACCACAAAACAACGTCTGCCTGACATTTGAATGACTTGATTCGAAAGTCACATAAATTCACAGACCTGCTAAATATTAAACTTGATCGCGTACACCGGCTGAGACCGACCTTGAACGGAGTTTGTCCCTTTCTTTTGTATGGACAACTTATATATATATATACCATACATATAGTATGGAACATATATAGGTCTAGCAGGTTGTTAGACAAGGACACACTCCCACCCTGGTGTCTCTCAATTGGGCCGTTTTGTTCTACAAAGCAATTACAACCTTACTGTTAAAGCATACGGATTAAATTGAATTTGTCAAAACATCTGCAGTGCACCATCCTTTTATATTACGTCTATGCATACATTAAATAACGTTACAAGAAAATACATACCTTAAATCTAGCACCTTTATTTGGTCATGCCCTGTTTAGCTCGCCTCTCCCACTCGGCCCTCATCTGCAGAATACCCTTGAACTGCGGCGACGCATCCGCCTCACCTCCGACACCATCCCTCTCTTTCGCACCTTCATCATTCTCCTTATTATTATTATCTCCGTCCTTCTCTATCACAGCACTCTCTCGCTTCTCCATCGACAGCCGGTTCTCGTTTCTCATCCAGGGACGTTTGGTTAACGTGTCAGCTTTGAACGCTTCGCTTTTAGCGATGCTTTTAATGTCTTCTCTGTCGTTAGACGGGTCAGGGAAGGTCCTGTTTCGGAGACGTTTTTCTGGAGTTGAATCTGATACTTCTTTCTTGTATCTGTTGACTTCGCTTCTGTAAACGGGAGCGCTGTCTCGCTTAGGATTGACACTGTTGATACTAACGCTTCTCTGATAGTGTGGGACACCGAATTGACTGACTCTAGCGGCGATATCCACTATCCTTTCCTCGTCTTTGATCTCCTCGTTTTCTTTATCACTGTCTCGGGATTTGATCGACGCGTTGAACTCATTCTTGATCATCTTGCTTTTGGCAGCGGACGTGTCTTCGACAGTCTCTTTGTTGGCGGCGATTTCTTGAGCAATAGCGTCCGCTTCGGAGTCTTTTATCTTGAGCGATCGTCGCGCGAACACCTTCATCAATTCAGGTTCGTCGTCTTTCTTCTCGCCTCGGAGCTCTCTACTCAGCATGATCGGTTTCTTGCGTAAAATGACCGCTTCCTCGTTCCGATCTACTAGCTTCGTTTCGCTGCTGTCGGTGCTTTGGATGGAACTCTTGCTCCCGAAGCTCGAGTGCGACTTCTGTCCGATTGAAATGTTGTCAAAAATCTTCTCGCTGCTTCCATCAGTGCTTACAGAATTAGTTCTAGACTTTTCCACCTTATCGGAATACTCGACGCTGGCAGCTTTACGCTTGAAGAAAGCTTTAGGAGGGGAGGGCGTTTGAGGCATTATCGGAACTACCGATTTGCGAGCCACGACTGGTGATCTATTATCAAGTTGAATACTATCCACGACTTCTGTGATTTTGTTCGCCATTTCCTTCTTTACTGGAGTCGGTGCGAGCTCAACCACTACGCACTCGTACTCGGGCTCCTTTTCCACAATCTGTGGACTCTCAGTTTTCTTCGGCGTTACGTTTGCGGTCAGCACAATATTCGTGGATGGTTTAACGTCCACTTTGTTAAGTTGAATGTTCAGAAATTCAGGGATACCGAGCTTGTTTCCCGATTTCTGAACTTTCTCGTCGCTTTTATTCAACTTCGGGGCTTCGGTCGGTTTGGCCGGCTCCTTATTGATATGGGTGACGGATATAAAATTATCAACATCTTTATTTTTGGCACTCAAAGCGCTCTCAACTGAAATAGTTTTCCTCCTATCGTCGACGTGTCTCTCCGGGCTACTGTTAACGCTATCTAAAGAACTAGACTTGAGTATTGGCGATATGATGGGCTTAGGGGAGCTAATAATATCATCTATCTTAGCCTCGATCTGAGAGATGTCGCTGTTTCTTTTATTGTCCATCGATACGTGGATGCTGTTAGTGAATAGCTTTCTGTCTTCATTGGTGTCAGTTTTGAGGCTGTCCATATAACTGCTGTCAGTACTCGGCAAGCTATCGTAGTTTGCTTCAGGAGTCCCATGACCAATATTGTAATTCCTTGCTGAGATCCGTTTGGAGATGTCATATTTCTCCGTCAAGTTTCGCCTGTAGTTAACCTCCCAGCTTTCGAGTAAAGGTTCTGAGATGCCGACTATAGCGGGTAGGCTCGGGAGCTGGCTTTCCTGAGAACTTATGGAGGTGGTTTCCGAAGCGTAGCGGAAGCTATGCGACTTGCCGATGCTACTTCTACTCTCCACAAATTCATTTCCAAGAGATCTCAAACCCGAACCAACGTAAGACTCGTCAGTTTTAGACATGTGATGAACAGTTTCTCGTTTTCTTTCCACCAGTTTTTCTGATGAGAACTCTGAAACTAACTCTGACGAGCGGTGCTTAATGTTGTCAGAGCTTTGATGCTTCAACTTGGGAGGCGAGGATGATATAAAGCTCGGATTGAAGTAGGGTATATTTTTGGGCATACTTCCACTTGTAAACATGTAATCGCTGGGCGCGTTTTTAATCCTCATAGCTCTAATCGGCGGCTCGTCGTCAGAAATCACTAGAGATGGCGATAGAACTTCCTCCTGAGCTCTTTGCGCGATTTCGTTACTGATAAATGCTTTGGACGAGAACGGATCCGCCCTCTGTACGGAAGAGGGCCTTATTGGCTTCTCCCCGTGCAACATGAAGGATTCTCGCTTATCATCGACCATTTCTTTAGACGTTGAACGCTTCGCTCGCTCCATTTTCTCGATGAATTCCTCCCGTCGACTGAATCTGTTCTTCATTTCTTGGTTCAACATCTTGTCCGTTTCATCGGCTACTTTGAGATCAGTGATGTTGTATTCGACGCCAGGGACTTTGACGGCACTGTAGATATCTTTGTATGCGCTTTCGGATTTTTCTTGCGAGTAGCCTCCTTTGTTGTCTACTCTTTTATGCATCTGGTTGGCGAAGGCTTTCTGTCCGGCGGATTTGTGAGTCCTTTCAGCAGGTACGGGCTTGTACCCCTGTCCTTCAAAATAATTGTCACTGTCCACAGGCTTGTATTGAGCTTGCGGCTTCTCCGTCTTAGACTTCTTGACTTCCTGCCCCTCGTCGGTTTGATCCTTCTTAGATTTCTTCCCGCTTTTCCTCAACAACAATCTGCTGAAAAACGACTCCTCCTTCTTCGAAGATCGTATCACTTCGTTCTCCGTCTTTTTCTCTGACTTAGTTTTCTTTTCGAGGCAAGATTCTTCGGCGTGTTTCTTTTCGGTGCGGTACTTTGTCATTCTGTCTTCAGAATGGTACGTGGATTGCATTTTTGGGGAGTCCCTTAAAGTTTGACCTTGGGAACTGGACTGGCTTCGTTTGATGGAGGATCTGGGGGTGTTGGCTTCAGCGATGGTGAGTTTTGCTGGTGATTGTCCGACTAGTTGGTTAAGTGCGAGGCCGGGAGGTAAGGATGATGATTTCAGTCTGGTGTCGGTCGGTGTCTCCATGACTCTCTGCAGCTCTCGGTTGATGTGGGCGTGCTGTTCTCTCATCGTAACTTGATGCTTCGTGGTGGTCGATGAAGATAATGATTCTGGAAATGAGAAAGGCGGAGAATTTGGATCGCGATTCAATGTGGTCTATTCGAGACAAAAATACAACTTTGTAATTTTTTTTTCGAGGTGCATCTAGTGCTACTTGTGGTTATTTTATTTAAATAATTACTTTGGGTAAATCAATGGAATAGATTGATATAAAAAAGTAAGTTTAATATTAAAACAGTGTTCTGAACAGCTACAGTGGACTCTTTTTTATCAAAACAAATTGTTTTGGAGCAATAAACGAAAAAAGCATGGGATATATTCACTAAAACAGACAACGTACCAGTAACAACTTCTGAGTTCTTATAGCTGACATCAGGAGTAGCGCTTCTTATCATTTCTTCGTTCAGTTCGGGCGTTATTGGCAAGGCTGAAGCGGCAATCTGAAATGTTACAGCCCATTCATTAGTATTTTCGAAAGGTAGATAATAATAATAGTTTTAGTTTTAGATTATAATGTTAGACACTGGGCACATCTGTCGTAGAACCGATAACAGTTTTGATAGACGTGTTCTAGAGAGACCACGACTCGGTAAACGAAACATAGGACGCCCTCCAGCTAGGTGGAGCGATAATAAACGCCAGCTGGCTAGTAGCGGTTGGAACCAAAGAGCTGAAGATCGAGCTCAGTGGCGTGCCATAGGAGAGGCCTATGTCCAACTGTGGACGAATACAGGCCGTAAATGATGATGTTAGACACATGGCTGTTAGCATTTGGCTTATATATTGCAATTCCTATTTCTCAGTACTTTGATTCATAGCAAAAGTTTTCGCGAACTTAGTACATCGGTCAACTCAGAACTATAAATTGATCAAGGCTAAGACTCTACCGAAGCGAAGAGAAGGATGTATTTCAATAAGCAATAATATTTTCACAGCGTGATATTAATGTGGAATCCAATTTATTTATTTTAGATTTTTCAGGATAGTTAAGCGTTTTACCACTATCTCGCCTGATGTTAAATGAAGATGTAGCACGCTGGCATATATGCAAGGCAAGCGTGCTACATCTTCGACAGGTTTCCGGAAAGATAGCATCTGGGAGTCTTCAAGTCGCGAGTAAATAGGTTATAATGTTGTGGAAGCACCAAGGAGAAAAAATCAAAGACCCATCTCTATGAGTGGCACTGCAGATCAAAACAAAACAAGCCTTCGAGCTGTGGAGCCTCGCAGGTATATACACCTCTGGAACATGGAGTCTAATGTTGAGGAAGTTAAGGAGTACCTGCGACAACTCTGCTCATCGGTAATATGTACTGTGCAGGAACTGAACCCGAAAGGTGACTACAAATCGTACAAGATTGGGGTCCCTGCTACAGCCTACGACGTGATCTTCTCGACTGACGTCTGGCCGCTCAATGCTAGAATAAAAGCTTGGATTCCCTATCAAAGACCTGCTGGCAACCCCCGAGCTGCTATCTCACCTACTGGAAACAACCAGCCCTTTCGTGGTAAAAGCAAACCACAACAAGACCGTTAGTTTTACCGCACTTTATCAAAATGTACGTGGACTAAAGACAAAGCTACGTACATGGCGTAACCAACTTGTGATAGTTGAGCACAACATCGTTGCAGTGACTGAAACATTCCTTGATTCCTCTGTTGAAGACTCCGAACTTGAATGTGGGGATTGGAGAATTATACGACGAGACAGACCTACGCCATGTGGAGGCGTCGCACTAGCTGCGCGAGTACCCATAGTAATGCGACGGCAATCTGATTTGGAGACAGATAATGGTGAAGATTTGTGGGTTTGTTTTTCATGGCATGGCCGTTCATTCTACGTATGCGTCGTATATATAAAGCCGAGCGCAAGTGATAGTGACTATATGGATTGGTTTCATAAGATTGAAAATTTTATTGATATTTTGAAAGCACCGGTTCTAATTCTAGGTGATATAAATTTAAATAGTGCGTCTGTAAACGTGAATAATTATTATTGCTATTTTTTATCCTATTGTAACTTATCTGAGAGGAATTGTGTGCAGAATGTGAATGGGGGTATGCTAGATGTCGTGTTGGTCCGAGAAAGCCAGGAGTTGCGCGATGTCTATGTCACTACTACGGAAGGTATTGTTCCACCCGATGCATATCACCCACCATTGGATATAGAGGTAAAATTTGACTTGGCTCAACATGCCTCTTTTCATGCTCCATCTAACATTAATCCGTCTAAAGATTGGAATTTTAAAAAGTGTGATTATTCTCAGTTATCTTCATTACTTTCCGAAATATCCTGGGGTACCGTTCTGGATAGCAATAACGTTTATAATGCCACTACATCTTTTTATAACATTATATACAGTCTGTTTGACCAATGCACTCCTAAAAAGCATCGTAATATCAAATCATGTAAGCGATATACCGTTTGGTTTACGAAACGTATAATTGATGACATTAAACAAAAATCAAAATTACACGCAACTTGGAAACAAACTAACTGTAAAAAAATATACCAATTGTTTTCAGAAATGAGGGAAAACCTCAAACGGCGTATTGCATCTTCCTATGACTCCCACATGGAACTTATCGAAGGAAACATTAAATCTTGTCCTCATGAGTTCTGGAGACACATATCCAGCTTACGCAAGAAAGGTGGATTTGAGCCCCAAGTAAATTACGAAGGAAAAACTGTTTCAGGTGTAGAGGCAGCAGAAGCTTTTGCTGACTATTTTTCTAGTGTATTTCAGGCCGACATACCAAGCTTTGATATAGTTGAGGCGTACAGCTCTGACACTAGCAGCAATAGTAACTATGTGGATATCGGCTCTGTTGACCCCTGCGATGTATTGTACGGCATCAACAAACTGAAACCAAATAGCTCCATAGGCCCAGATAGCGTTCCGTCTATTGTCTTGAAACAGGCAAAGCATTCTATGTGTGTGCCCTTATGTCACATATTCAATTTGGCACTTGAAACCGGCCTATACCCTTCTCAATGGAAATTATCCAGAGTGAGCCCGATCCCAAAGAGTGCTAAGAAGAATAATGTTGAGGAGTACCGTCCAATTGCAGTGTTATCGTCTCCAGCAAAGGTATTTGAGAACATACTCCACAAATTTATTTATGCACAGGTGAGCAAATACCTTTGCAACGAGCAGCATGGCTTCAGACCCAAGAGATCTGTGGAGACCAACTTGTTAACACTTGTTGAATTTATCTCAGCTAGGCTTGATAGAGGCTCCCAGGTTGACGTGCTCTACTTTGATTATCGGAAGGCATTTGATAGGGTCAATAACGACATACTGTTGGCAAAATTGAGTGTTATTGGATTTACTCCAAAACTTCTCCGATTGCTTGCAGACTATCTTCGTGACCGTCAGCAGTTTGTCAGGCTCGGTTTATATGAGTCTAGTCCTTATCACACGCGTTCTGGAGTAAGTCAGGGATCAATACTGGGTCCTCTATTATTTCTGCTGATGGTAAATGACCTACCAACGGTTTTAAGACATTCTAGATGCTTACTTTATGCTGATGACCTCAAGCTGTTCACCGAGGTCAAAAGTGAGACCAATTGCTTGATGTTGCAACGAGATGTTGACGCGGTATATCAATGGAGTCTGAGAAACGGGATGGAATTCAACGCCTCAAAATGCTACGCAGCAACTTTTGGTCGATTACGGCACCCAATAAACTATGATTATACAATTGATAATACTAGTATCACACGTTCTTGTACAATGAAGGACCTGGGAGTCGTTTTCGACCGGAAGTTAACTTTTCACGACCATATAGTTGCGTTAGCAAAAGAGTCATTCCGGCGCTTGGGTTTCATCCTCAGGAATGCAAAAGATTTCCAGAACCAACGCGTTATACGTCTCATCTTTGAAGCCTTGGTGCGCAGTAAACTCGAGAGCGCTATGAGTGTGTGGCATCCTCACGAAAGCAAATACACACTTATGCTTGAAAAGGTACAAAAAGCCTTCCTGAGGTACCTATATAAGCGCGTCAATGGGTATTATCCTTTCATGTATCCCACAAAATGTCTACTGGGATCACTGGGATACAACTCATTGGAGGTCAGACGACAGAGGCACCAGCTATTAGTTATGTGCAACATTTTAAAAGGGTCAATTGATGCTCCCGATCTACATAACGATTTATGTCATATTTTTGTGCCTGACAAATACCGCCGCAGTAGACGTCACAACTTGTTTGCCGTCCCTAGTTGCCGCACCGTGGCACGCTCTAAATCACCCATTCCGCGCTCCCTCGCATCTTTAAACGCCCTGCTTTCCGCCGACACTGACTGTGATCTGTTCGACGATGGATGGCCGAAGATAATGTTGAATTGCCTGGAGTTCTGTGAGAACGATGCCTGAAAGTATGACTATTTAAATTTCTTAATTGACTGTGTATTTAAACAATTTTTTGATATTTTTATTTGTATGACATTTAATTATTATTTTTTGACATTTTAATTGACATTTTCTAATATTTATATAATTTTTTAACTTTTGTGTAATAATGTAATAATGATTTAGATTAATGTAATTGGTATGATACCGTTTTAATCGAATAAATAAATAAAATAAAAAAAAAAAAAAAAAAAATGTAAATGTTAGAAACAGACGCAGGCAAAGAATTCCACTCCTTGGTAGAACATATGATGCAAAACGCTTCGTACGAAATGTTGGAATATATATAAATATTATATTCCTCCCAGACCAGTGGAATGAACAACGAACGCGAATAGATATATCAGTAATTTTAATGCATCTCTTTCTTTTCGCCATTCGTTCTGTCTCTCTCTAGAAGCACATATCAGTAAGTAAGAAGGCAGGCTTTGGGAACATACTGCTAACTAACTTTTGCTAATGGAGGCAGCGTTGGCGTCCGTTATTCCCGTCTGGGTGGGCATTTAGCACCAGTAGCTAAGCTGATTGTAAATTGCTTTAAAAATTGCTTCATGCCACATGGATATGTATTTTCACAAAATCTTACGGAATCCTAAAACATTCTTCCACCAGGCGGTATGCCTGACAGGGCTCTGATGCGGAAGTTGTCTCTTTCATACATAACACGATCGAAGGAGAGAGAAACAGTTCTTGTTCTTATGCTTTCAGAGCTTGAACTCACAGAGTTTGTTTTCTTTCGTCGTGGAGCGCCGTGAGTACGTCGCGGCCGTACCGCCATCTTGTGTTTGGCGGCGGAATGTGACAGTGGCGCCACGCCTGACGGAGGTTCTGACGTATCTGGAATTTGATATAAATGTTGTTAGAGGTGTATAGGTCGTTAATTATGTTACATAGAGAGCACAGAGAGCTAGGGACTCTGATAAACGACTGGCATAAAGTGGATTGCAAAACCAATCCTCAGATCTCTAACAAAGGCCTTTATTGGGAAACAGTTGCCGGTAACTACTCTCATGTCGTCGTAAATGTTTGGCAGGTATGCATGGTACGACTATTAGAGTGTGTTAGATTAAGGTAATTTTAGGGTCTCAATTATCCAAAAAAAAAAAACAATTGTAGCATAGAATTGTGTCATTTAAATCGGATACTATTTTAGCTATTATTGCCTTTAAATTATTATTTTTAAATATATCCGCTAGTACGGTTTCCGGTCAGTCTGAGTGTGTAATGTCTATATATTTTTATAAGTGTTTATAAACTGTAACTTTGAATATTAATAAGAATATGATATTAATATTCAAAACTAAGAGTGGTGTGAATTGTGTATTTTTGCCATTACTGTAATAGAGTATTTAAAAAATGAGTATTTAAATGGACTTCCGGTACAGTCGGTGTAGTAGCTATTGTGCGGCTCGAGGGCTCACTCTTGACGGGACCGCCGTACCGAGCGGAACGATCAGCAACTACAAGGCTAAGTACCTTTTGATATCTACTGTGTATTTAATTGTATTTATAATCTATGTAATGTAATATTGCTTGAGTCTTTGGATTGTTGTTATGAGACAAGATAGTTAAGGTTTATAATGTTGTACCTACATTGTTAAAGTTAAAGTATTGATAAAGAAAAATAATGAGTTTCTTGCCGTTCTTCTCAAGTGTTTAGATTTCCGAACGGGCGGTAGATGCATTTCCAAATTTATCGATTTATCCCTTTAAATAATAATAATAAATAACAAGTACATACCTGTGTTTTCTTGTGTTAATAGGAACCTTATTTATATAAAGTACAGATAAGCATTACGCTGCCTACCGTAGTGTCAGAGCTATAGTAGCTATCCATAATATCTGATGATAAGTAAAACTTGCAGTTACGATTGAATTAATGTTAGGACAAATAAGAAAGGACAGCATGGTTGTTACAAATATCAAAATTCTGACAAGTGCAGTAAGCAGTAACGGGTGACGAATGCGTATTTCTTAGTAAACTGTACTTGTACCCACAGCTTGAACCCTTTAGGTCGGTTAATGATAAAGACAATGAAATATTTTCAATGTAGGTAAGTCTTACATAAAAAAAAAATTACACAAATAATGTAATGTGTACCGACATCTATTCTTTAATTTGTTTTAAAACACTGTATAACAGTACTGTATACTACTTTATATACAGTATGTACTGTATTTTACTTATTTGTACCTTCTGTAAGTATACCAAGAGAAACCAACTGTTTAATGCCGAAGAAAGAGCAAGCGACAAAGTTGTAGAGGCATCTAGAAGTAAGTACACTTTATTTCTTTCGGTCCTTCAAAATGCTCGACGTGGTCTTTTATTGAATCGTGATTTTCCAAAATTGAGGGTGGCAATGTGACGAGGCGCCGGACAACTGACCCTAAATCAATCCACATACATAGCGAAAACATATCAGCCTGTCTTCCAGACAGTTGTTTGACACCGAAAATCATGTCGGCAGGTAATTGACATACTGTAGGGCTATTCTGTAAGCTATCTCGGAAGCGGAATCCGCGGTCAGATTTGAATTTCGTATTACGAAATTCAACCGTATTACGAACGTGATACGATATAGATAGTTTACAGAATAGCCTAGCTGATCGGCGACAACTCATTGTTCAGTCGGTGCTGCAAGCGTTTCTAGGGGTGGAAGTACATGGAAGTCTCTACATTGCGATGCGTCCTGTCATCGCAAATGTCTAATAAGTATAAGGAAATGCAGCTAGACAGTTGTTATCTGCATCTCTTTTCTTATCGAGGATTATCGGTCGAAACTCATCGTTATTCATGTAGTCTCTACACTGTAGAGACTACCGGCCCCAGGGCCGATGGAAGAATTTCAGGGGGAATAGCGATGAATTTCGACCGATGATTGTCGTTATGAACAGAGATGCAAGTATACAACTGTCTAGCTGCATCTCCCTCTACTAGACGTTTGCGATGATAGGACGCATCGATATCAATGTAGAGAGTTCCACCCCAATTGGCTTTTGCGGCACCGTTCCAGAGATGAAAAGCGCAGTTGTCCATTTACGATCGGACTACAGTTTGATATTAATTATCCAGCAAGGATTAATGTTATATACTGGCTGTGATTCACGTACTTTTAGTAAAATTTTCTCGACCTCTCTTTAAATCGAGTCACTCTTCCTCGGGACCACAGCTCGGGAGTGAGGTCGTCACGATCTCACCGCGTGAAACCTAGCTCGAGAAAATTCGACTTAAGTTACGTGAATTACAGCCGGTATATAGGTAACATTAATTAATACATTACAAATTAACTATAATTTTAAAATAAAAATGTCCATGCGTGCAGTAATTACTGGTTATGGTAGATACAAAATGATACTGCGGTGGGCAGTGACTGGAAAAGAAGAGCCGAACATCGGGCTCAGTGGAGTCAGATCTTGGAAGAGGCCTACGTCTAGCAGTGGACTAACACCGACTGATTATAATGATGATGAAAATGATACTGACTGTATGAGTCCGAATGATCATGGTGACCGCTGCTGTCCTCTTCCATCTCCGAAGATCCCACGCTGAGCAGGGATCCGTCGCTGCATGACGACTGCGATATGCCTGCCAGATGGCGCTGAAATAAACAAACGGAACCTTTAGGACTGTGGTATTAAGTAAACAGTATTTTGTTACTTCAGTAGAAAAGTATATTATTCGGTATTTTTTTATTATATTATATTAAACAAAAAGACAAGCATACGTTTTTATAATGGTTGCCTTGCCAAATATTACTTAAAACAGATAAAATGAGACGCAAAACTATCGTTTACCAGAATTTTGAATGACACTACACTGCGCTTGTCAGCCTGAGACAAGCTGAGACATGTACGGCTTGTTATTTACGGGATGCCTTGCCTTTTCAAATCGAAAAACATTCCATTTTTAACCGACTTCAAAAAAAGGATGTTTCTCAATTCGACCGTATATATTTATATATATTTTTTTATATATATTTTTATATATTATATATATATATATATTTTTTATGTTTGTTCGCGGATAACTTCGTCGTTTATGAACCGATTTCGATTATTCTTTTTTTGTTCGAAAGGAGATATCCCAAATGTGGTACCATGGTAATTTTATCGAGGTATGATAAGTATCTCCAGAGATATAGAGATAAACATCTCAAAATTGGTACTGAAAATGAATAGCGCGGCATTGAAGTCGGTTGTTTTTTAGTTTTTAAACGATATTATAACGGTCAATTATCAGACAAAGAGGTGGTGGCACCACCCCAAGCAAACCAACCAAAATCCTACCACAAAAACGGTTCTAGCTACATGACCTATAGTTTACCATTTTCCCTCTGTATATCCGTACAGCCGAATAGAACACGCAATTTCCACTAGATGGCAGCACAGATTGTGTCACAACAAAAACAATTACCACATAACCTATTTAAATACAGATAACTATAATGGAAGTGCTGCCGGATGCAGTAACAGTGCAACCATAGAATAAATAGCAGTTACTATTAGTTAATTGAGCCTCAATAATAGTGGTTATTCTACCGAAACGCTGATTATGATTTTGATGCGTCAATTTAGGCCCGAGTAACCCGTTTTTATTTTTATTGGCAGGTTTGATAAAATTGTACTTTCATACCTATAACTAAACTTTTTCACCTGTAGGTCTGTATGTCTGTCTCTCTATCTAATTCTAAAGTTGTACATAAAATAAAAGTGCAATAAATTGTGTACTTATATCAATAAATTGGCCGTTTTAATTGTTTTATTTTCCACTACTTTTGCTACGAGGCTTTTGAATCGAACCTCACTGTCAAAATCTTTAATTCGAATCCGAAAATATTTGTTAAAGTTCGTCGGAAATTTCAACTGTTAGAAATTTAGGGCCTCAAAGCGGTATAAGTAACATCATATATACACTAATCGAAAATTAATAAAAAGAAAATAAGAGGTTTGACAGATTTATTCAGTTCTGACATTGACAGATCACTGCGTTTATTTTGTAAGCCATCTGTCGAGTCTCCAGTAACTAACTTTTGTTTTAAGAAAACGCTTTATTGAAGGACATACAGGCTCTCCATTAATAAAAAACTAAAATCATAATTTTATATTTTTATCAAAGGTGGAATTATAGTCAAGTCAGAGAACAATAAATATTGCTTTCTGTTCTCCATTAAATTGCCGTGTTATCTATTACATTGCCACGATCCGTGAACTTGAGACGGGCTTCTTAGTCAAAGATAAAAAAAATATCGATAACAAAATCCAGATAGAAAGATATAACTCATACATGCAGCTGTTGCCACTTGCCAGTAACGTATCGATAAAGTTTGTGTGCAAGTCTTTTCATTTATCGATAAGCAGATTTTTCCACATGTCAAACTTTGATGGTAATAATGTATGTACATATCACATTTAAAAATAAATTATTGACTGGTTATCAATCAGCGAAAATAATTAAGGCCATCTATTTATAATGTATTGAAAAATTCGGGTTGACATTTTGTTTATATCTTTTGCAATTACGTGTGCTATCACTTTTTGCAGGGTGTGTGCAGGTACCTTTGTAGGGAAACCTCTGCACTACCCTTACTGTAGCGTGTTCTACTGAGTTAGTGTGAGGGAAGAAATAACGAGAATGAATTACATATGCACTCCGTTTATTTATTGCTAAGACATCTGTCCTATATCGCGTCGGGGAAGCCACTATCGGTGGTCCAATAGGTATGCGGGACGCGGGCTACGTTACATGTAATGTCGCGTCAGCTCCACCTACTGTGCCCCCACATATCTAATAGTCTGTGCAAAAAGAAAACCTTCCTGGCTTTGCGATGAACTAACATTTATAGATAAGGATGGAAGGTATTTAACCTACTTAGTACGACCCGATAATGACAAGAGTAGGTACCTACCAAGGTATCAAACATTTTTAGTCGTATTGGCAATGACAGAGCAATGTTGTCAACGCAACTGAAACAGTAAATTAGAACCATCAACACGCACACCCTCAATTTCTACGACTACTACCTCGTCTGGTAGTAAGCAATGACAAGTTTGAGGATAGTGAAAACGCTAGGCCTAGAATAGTCTGACGTTGTCACCTAAACACACCATTTTTTAGGGTTATTTAGGTACCCAAAGGGTAAAAAACGGGACTCTATTTCTAAGACTCCGCTGTCCGTCCGTCTGTCTGTCTGTCTGTCCGTCTGTCACCAGGCTGTATCTCATGAACCGTCACAGTTAGACAGTTGAAAATTTCACAGATGATGTATTTCTATTGCCGCTATAATAACAAATGCTAAAAATAGAATAAAATAAACATTTAAGGGAACTCTCATACAACAAACGTGATTTTTTAAGGTTCCGAACCCAAAGGGTACCAACGGAACCCTATTACTGAGACTCCGCTGTCCGTCTGTCTGTCTATCTGTCTGTCCGTCTGTCACCAGGCTTTATCTCATAAACCGTGATAGTTAGACCGTTGAAATGTTCACAGATGATGTATTTCTGTAGCCGCTATAACAACAAATACTAAGAACAGAACAAAGTTACAAATTAAAGTGTTTAAAACAAAAAACGTGTTTATTACGATACGATCTAGCTAGCATCTTAGATAGCATCTTAGATCTTAGATAGGCGCTATCGTGTTTACCTTAATCTCGGAAACGGTTTCAACGATTAAATAAAATTTAGTATACAGGGGGATTTCGGGGGCAATAAATCGATCTAGCTAGGATTCATTTTCATAAAATGTTGTTTTATTCGTGTTTTCAATAATCAACTTTATCGATAATCAACTTAAAATATGACTCTTCCCGACATCTATTGTTTTGTAGAAGTAGTAGACGTGTGTAACTCAGGAGTGATTACCTAATAGGAGTTATATCTCCTTAAACTAAAGATTATAATCGTATATCTTACATTTCACCACCATCTTTTCACCCTTCCAGGGTCTATAAAGAACTGAACATTTTATTTAAGACCTTGTAAACTTTTATAGACGCAATAAAATACTGAATACTGAATCTCTTTAAGTCTTTTATATCTTCAACGCAACTCATTTCGCGGAGTTAGAGTAAGCGGGATGTAACCATATAACATAACATGCGTTAAAAAGAGAGGGTAAAGGAGTTAGAGTAAGCGAGATGCATATAACTCTATATGCGTTAAAAAGAGAGCGTCACGGAGTTAGAATAAGGGAGATGTAAACATATAACAATCTATGTGATGGAAAAGGAGCGTAGCGTCAAAGAGTTATTAGGGGTATAGAGATATAAAAGATATATATATATATATATATATATCTTTTGTTCAAAGGATACGTATCTATCTTTTCTCTTTAAGGATATGGTTTGCACATGGCTAAGAAGTAGCTTTAGTGTTACTGTGTCGGTAAAGCAGTTAGTTGATCTCAATTTAAAACATTAGTATTATTATTCGTCAATGGATTTCGAAAAGATTCATATTTTTCAGTTTAAGTGGTAAAGCTCGGTCAACCGGTTGGTGTTAGAAGTTCGTTAGATATTCGTTAAATGGCGTTCGGAACCCTCCGTGTGCGGGACAAAGTCTGACTCGCACTTGGCCAATTTTATTTGATCGTTTTTGCTCTATATTTATAACGGAAACAGGTGAAGATTGAAATATTCACAGAATATTGAGTTATATTATTCACTTTAAAATAAATAGTTAAATTAAAATAAAATTAATATTTAAGGGTCCCATACAACAGACATGATTTTTTGCCATTTTTATAGATAATGGTACAGAACCCTTAGTGCATGAGTCCGCCTCGCATTTTTTATTTAGTGGATATTTTGTATTATGCCTGCGGTAGTGTGTACAGTGTAGCGTGATGCCGTTACGTTTCTGTTTTCTTCAAGGCGATGGTTTGCTCTACTTATGCTGTGGTTTTGTCGGCATTGAGATCGCCCTTCAAGATTACATTACCTAGCATTTAAGGCTGCCGCGGCAACCGCTCTGAACTGCAATCCGAGATGAATGTATAGAATCAAATATAAATAAATAAAAACTTTTCGAAATATTTTGTAGATAATTTATATTTCTAGACAGTAATATCCGTGTTCCTGAACAAAAACTATTACGATTTTTGTCATTTTTAACATGAACTATAAGGTCTTTAACATAAATTGTGCTATAACATGGAGTACATTTCCAAAGGGCGTTAAAAGAATCTTGACAGGTCGACAACGCGTGAGTAACCCTCTTCCCTCCTATTTAATTTTCGATTGCGTGAAATGCAATTCGCCTTTATTTTCGTTCTAGGCAAGTACTCGTACGTTGGGTAAATAATTCTGTACGAATCTTGATATATACTGTCTAAGTCCGGATAACAGCATAGTATTTGCAGTCACTGCCCACCACTTTGTATATCGCCGCTCCACCTGGTGACTGGACGTCATACGCTAAGTTTGCCTATTCGCCGAAGATCGAACTCAGTGACGTATCTTGGGAAAGGCCTATATCCAGCAGTGGACTGATACAGACTAATTATGATCATGACGATGGGTAAATGTACTTAAATTTCAAATGATTTCGATATTACGTTTGTCGAGACAAGTCGCAGGTATCTTAATTACACGTAGAGGCATTTGATCGCTTTTTATCGTGACGAAAGTGATAATGAGAGAGATTGCTATTAGCGATAATTCTGCCCTTTTACACCTGCCATTATTGTTAATTTGAATTTATTTCGTATTATTTTCTACATTAGGTAGGTAGGTGTATGAACATCATACATATAATATCACACTTAAAATCAATGTATGTATGAACATCATGCATTCAAGTATATACGAACCTTTATATTGGCACTAATGTGTCTCCTCCTGGGTGGACGCTTCACAGACACCTCCTCCGTAACTTTCGTCATATACAGCATCATTTTAACGACATCTGTTATCCGCAACACAAACTACCAGATTTTATCGATAAACTTCCCCGAATTTATTGACATTGTCCCATCACTGCACTTCTATCACTTGTAATTTATTTTATTACTTTATTACTATTTTCTTTTTATTTACCTTAATTATATTATAACCTTTAATTGAGCATTCATTTTACTAACGGTAGAATGTAACATTTTCACAAAAAGGCAGTCTCTTCACGAACAAAAGTTGATACCACAGAACACAGATTAATATCACAGTTTTACAATCATGTCATATGATTGTAAAACTGTGTTAATATAGTGTTGATACTTTTACGTAGTACTAATATTTATTTTCAGCCGACTTCAAAAAAAGACGAGGTTCTCAATATACACTAATACTTAACTATTTACAACAACTACAGATACCTGTATGTTTTTTTTTTGTACATGTGTAACCCGATTGCACCGCGAATTGCGAACCGAATCGGGTGATTCTTTCTTCATAGGTAGGGAACTTGACTGATGATGATCAATAATTATTTTTCTTAATTTTATAAAGGTAAACGTTTTATGTTTGATGCAATGCAAGGGATGTAAGGGAGCACAAATACCACCTCAGTGCTCCCAGCCAACCTCACCTGCCCGTGGTGCATCCTGCTGACAAACCAACGAGGCTCTGGCGACCGACAAATGGCGGTATAACCATTTTATATGATGGCGTAGCTAAATACTACAGGCCGGTGACGGGCAGCAGCGTCACCGGTGCAAGGAGCTACGTCCTGCGATCGCCAACCCGCCTGCCCAGCGTGGCGATTAGGGCATACCCCTTTCAATGAGCCGATGTGGCCGAAGATCGGGCTCAGTGACGTATCTTGGGAGAGGCCTACGTCCAGCAGTAGACTGACACATGACTGAGTTGTTTGATGAGTTACCCAAAAAAAATAATTAATTTCCTACTGAGTATTTTATTAGGTAACACCTAAAATAGATATAAATAAGCGCACACTGTCATAATTTTAAAATCACCCGGCAAAAAATAATGATCATGAATACCAGGAGAACACGAAAACTCTCGATCAAGTCACCTATGAAACAAAAAAAACTAAATCAAAATCGGCTTAGCCGTTTGCTATGTTCTTATACCCTCTACTTGCATCGAGGGTTACCTGCACAATTTTGAATCCATATTATTATAAACAATCCATAATTTCGCCGTTCTGAATGAACCCCCAACCTCCGCATGGTGGTAGGACACTATTTAGTGTCCGCCTGGCCAGCGACCACCTTCAATCAAATAGAAAATCTGTCGCCACACATCTAATGTGTTCCGGCATCTGTCCTTGAGAGCCAGTTCCCATTCTAGGCATAGCGTGCTACCATCCTTGACCGCATCATAGTGGTCAGCCTATATGATATTTAAAAAAACAACGGGTTCTTTACTCATGTGCCGAGAGAACCGGCAGAAGTTAAAACTTGAACACGTCAGTTTTGATTATTTTGGAATGACACCTCGCGCAAGCACTTTGCGCTCCGTCTTACGAATTTTCGTCTCACGATCAGGACACGTGACCCCGACGCGAGTTTAACATTTTTTACCCATCCCAAGAAAAGTGCACAACGCCGCTAAAGAAGTTTTCACTTCAAAAAAGTGTTTATCTCAATTCTAAGGAACTACAGATACTTACATAACGTAACGAAAATACAAGTGGTCTGTGATAATACGTAACTATCCTATCTACCGATCTTTAGGTAATATAGGTAACAGAGAAGTGGCCGTCTTGATAGATAAGATATAGATAAGATAACTTTATGTAAATAACATGTTTATCTGACATTTAGAGTCGGTTAGTTGATAACTTGCACTGGATAAAATGCAAATTTATTTATTTACACAACTTAAAATTATTTACCTAATGACAATATCAAAATTATATTACCAAAATATATAATACTTAAGTTACGACCACACCGCGGCGTCCTGCGTGCGCGATCTAGGCGGCGATCAGATAGCGTAGTACTTGTACCGACTGGTTTACACCAAACGCGATCTCCGGTGATCAGAAAACAATAGAAATTCAGATCGCGAACGCGCACGCGGACGCAGGACGCCACGGTGTGGTTGTACCTTTAAACTATAAATAAAAGAGGAACCTAGGTCATAGAAAAGATAATAATACTACCTAGGTCATCTGCCGGTAATGATCCCAAAAAGCTAGCGAGGTTACCTCGTTGAATAGCTAGTAATCCAGACTAATATTATAAAGAGAAAACGTCTTTAACGGAGAAGCAACTGCATCAGTTTCAATATCGCGGGGGATTCTTTAGTGAGGGGAGGGGGAAGGAGGGATTAGCGTGGCGTGGTGCGTGCGGTGTACTCGGGATACGTATGTGTCTTATTAGTTAATGCTACCCAAAGACACTATTCCACGCGGAAGTCGCGGGCACAGCTAGTAAACTATATATTATGTTTATAAGTACCTATAACCGGCGAACATATATGAAGGCGCTCATGAAAGTGGAAGAAGCGAAAGAGGTATGTCAGGATCGTAGCATGTGGAAAGAAGTAGTCTCTAGTTACTCCGACGGGAAAAGGTTTGATTTACAACTGAGTTCCAAAAAGGAGGTTCTCAATTCGTCTGTATGTTTTTTTGTGTGTGTTTGTTACGCTATTACTCCGTCAATTGTTAACCGATTTAAATTTTTTTTTTTTAAGCGGTAGGATACGTTTCCGAGGTGGTCACATTGTAATTTCATCGAGATCTGACAAGTATCTCCAGGGATATGTTGATAAACGTCTCAAACTTGTTACTGAAATTGACTCGCGGGAGCATGGAAGTCGGTTGTTTTAGTTTTTAAATGTGTATGTATCATCCTCGACCGCGTCATCACTTTTCAACAGGTGAGCTATTATAGCATATATAGTCAAACGCTAGCCTATTCTAGTTGATATATAGTTATTTGTGTAATTTTATTTATCGGGATAATCTATCGTGCGCATACACACGTAATACTTTAATCCTAATCATTTCCTAATCATAATTTATTATTTCCGTCATACAATATGGACATTTTTAAATAGAGATAAGAAATGAAAATATGTGACAATGACAGCATAATAAGCTGCGTTCATAACCTGTGCGCCAATTTTTAAGAAAAAGTATATTTTTATATCGAATTGTATCTATTTTAATTATTTATATATGTGTTTTTATTGAATGTATGTTTCTGTAATATTATTTATTTTTGTAATTTACTTCGTGTCCAATCCGCTTAGATCCATCTGAAAATCAGCGTTCCGGTTAAAACCTGAACATATGTGCTGAGATGGTACTATACAGCACACACACACACACACACAAATAGCTTAAGTTTTATTATTTATGATTTTTTGTTTTATATAGTACTAGGTTTAAGTTTTTGTTTTTATGTAAATACCTACGTTTTTTAGTGTGTAGCTGAATAAATGCATTTCATCGCATTTCAAATGAAATTTCAGTATTTATCTCTATAATACTCGTTGTCTTACGTTGATCAGTCAAAGATTCAAGCTTATTTATAAATAAATGGTTTATTTACTCTTTAAATATAGTATACACATTATTTTTATAACTTTAAAACTACCTAACAAAAACAAACAAATAAAATAAACAAAAACAGTAAAAACTAAAATGGAGTCTACCAATTTATGAATTAAATAATTTCAATTGTACAAGCCACTGGTTTGGACATTTCAATGGATAAGTATTCAGTTGCCAGTTTCTCTCTGTTATCTTTATTCGTATATATTGACAGCTGAAAAAACTGTATCACTTATATTATTTAGGCGTGATTAGGTAACAAACAGACAGAGTGACATACTGTCACTTTCAAACGTTTCTATAATATTAGTTGAATGCTTCATCATCGACCGCATCATCACTTCACATCAGGTGAGATAGTGGTCTATATAAAAAGTTCTATGTAAAAAATAAAAAAGGTTACTAAGTTACTACAGTTACTATTACCATAGATTAAATCTATTACTATCGTTAACAGTAAGCATTAAGGTGCGATCCGCGGGCGCGATCTCAGTACTTTTCAATTGTTTTCTGATCGCGTTTGGTGTGAACCAGTCGGTACAAATTCTACTGCGCTATCTGATCGCCGCCTAGATCGCGAGACGCTGCGGTGTGTCCGTACCTTTAGCCGTAAATATAGTCATATAAAATAAATACACAATGAAATAATGAATTGTCGTTAGTATTAGGACTACTTATTAAGCCATGAGTAAGCGCTAAAATACGCATAATTTCATAATTAATAAACTGGCCAAGTGCAAGTCGGACTCGCACTAGTAGGGTTCCGTACCACACTACAGTATTTTATAAGATCGAGCAAAAAATAAAATAATTATTAATAAACATTTTATTTCTTATAACGCCATCTAACGTCTTACAAAGGAGTTAGGGATCGACATTTCAATATAACGCCATCTATGGGATGTTTACCTAACTAAGCGTTCATATATGGCGTGAAATGCCGAAAAAAACACGTTTCTTGTATGGGAACCCTCTATTATTTTTAACTTTATTCTGTTTTTAGTATTTGATGTTATAGCGGCAACAGAAATACATCATCTGTGAAAATTTCAACTGTCTAACTATCACGGTTCATGAGATACAGCCTGGTGACAGACGGACAGATAGTCAGACAGACAGAGAGACAGACGGACAGCGGAGTCTTAGTAATAGGGTCCCGTTTTACCCTTCGGGTACGGAACCCTAAAAACGAGGTTTTGTGAAAAATGATATTGTGCTTGTCACTGTAATGCGATATACCTAATAACTAAACTTACTAACTTACTTACTTACTTACTTTACTTGGTGTACAGTTACAAATATAAGTATTATTAATTTATTAACTTTTTCCGTGTCCATAGAATTGAGTTCAGCTGGTTCTCTCTTCTACCGAATCCAGACTGATAATATATTATAGAAACGTTTGTAACTCTGTCACTCTGTCTGATTGTTACCTAATCACGCGTAAACATACGATCCGATCTTACTGAAATTTAACAAGGAGATACTTTACAGGATTAAGGTGGAAACGCACTAGACGCACGCAGCAGCGGAGCGGCGCGGCGCGGCGGCGGAGCGGCGCGGCCAGAAAAATATTATTTCCACAGTTTCCTAAGAAATAAGTCGCACTACGCGGCGCGGCGCGGCGTAGTTGCCTCCTGGAGAATATTTTGCCGCATCGAACCGCGCCGCGCCGCTCCGCTGCTGCGCCGCTCTAGTGCGTTTCCACCTTTAGTATGAACGTAGGCAGGCTACTTAGATACTTTTAGTGAAAATAAAATGAATACTTAACTTAAATAATTCAGCTCACACAAATTTTGATTGACAGAGCTTTACATAAAACATTGAATAACATTCTTGGTGTACGCGAGTATTCATCTAGCTAGTGTGTAATATGCTTTTTTTCATCGAGACAGATGATGCAATCGCAAATCTAGATACTATTTATTATACAGCGAATTTCGGTCGCTAAGTCATCTGTCGAAATGATATCAAACCAAACGTTCAAAAAAGACGTTTGGTTTAAAATTGTTCTCAATTTTATAAAACGAAAAAAAAAGACTTCATGTTCAGTACTAAGTTTGAGGTCTGTATCTCCATATCTCTGGAAAAACTCATCGGGTCCTGATAATGTTTTTTAAAGGACCACACCTAATAAAGGTATACTCTTACTTACGAAAAAATTATCACTTACAAAAAACATACAGAAGATTTGATAACTTCCCCCTTTTTAGTAGTCGGTTAAAAATAACGTCTTCTCGTCCTCGTAATATCCCTGTATTTTTTTGCTAGTGCATCGCGTAGTACGTAATGGGACACTAACCACGGTGTATTGATGACATCTAGCATCTGAGATTCTAGTAATATCAACTTGATCTTATTTCATCTTTATATCCTCACATAGAGACCGAGGATGTTTACAGCGCGGTTTTTTGTTTTATGTTTTTTGAGTTTTTTTTTATAATATAGAGCGGCACATAGGCAAGTGGTAACCTGAGGGTAAGTGGTCACCGCCGCCTATAGAAATCTGCAAAATCAGAGGTATTGCCGGTGTGTTGCCTACCCTTATTAGAGAGACGAACATACCCGTAAATTCAAACTATAAAAAACTGGATTTTCCAAATATGTATTTAACACTATAGTAAACACTATAGTAGAGTCAATTTAATAGATCACATTTGACACTTCATCTAAATTCAACAACGTAACCTTGTAATGAAGGGCACATGAAATTATTAATTATTTCGAAGTCAAAACTGCATAATTACTTCACATTTTTCAGTTACAAATACATATTTATTCTAATAATTACAAAAGAAAGCGTTTTTACGATTTACTTTGACTAATAATTCGTTTTAAACATAATAAACAATTTTTGTTCTAAAAAACTAAACGTCAGTACAAGGTTACGTCAGTGAACACTTTTTCTTTATAAACACTAGGGATGCTACACAAAAATCAAAAGATTGATCAGTCGATAGATTGAATCGAATGCAATGATTACTTGTGAAGAATGTTTAACTATAAAAATAACTACACTGTGATTGTTATTAACACATAATATTGTTCTTTGACTAAAAAATACTAAAATAATTGAATAGGAACTAAAATCAATAATAATTTGGGTTAAAAAACTAACGATAAACTACTAAACGTTAGATCCATAGGTACATTTAAGTATGTTTTTTAGTTTATTGGGCCATTTTCTATGGAGCTACATTCTAATCCATACATACATATAAAATCGTTTAAATATGTACAATTTCCGATTTGTATAATTTGTATTAACGTGTCTTATCAATTTCATATTAACGCAAAACAAACAAGTAAATAACTCTTAATAATGTCAATACTAATTGTATTTCTCATTTAGAGCTGCCGGAAAATTGGTCATTTCGAATAACATCAAACTAACATCATTCTTGTTTGTGTTGATGAATATCGATTCATCAATTGAATCGATGTTTTTAAGCAAGTCACTTTACTATGAAGCTAAGACTGACAGATATCAAATGTGATCTATTAAGTTGACCCTACTATAGCTGATATCAGACTTATTATACTTATACGGCTTTCGTTCACGTACATCAAGAATTTTATAAATGTAAAGCTCTGTCAATCAACTTTATGTAATCTGAGTTATTTGAGCTATATGTAAATATATATAATATTCTTCTTCTATATATACAATAATATCGTTTAAAAACTAATAAAGAACCGACTTCAATGCCGCGCTATTCATTTTCAGTACCAATTTTGAGATGTTTATGTCAATATCTCTGGAGATATTTATCAGACCTCAATAAAATTACCATGGTACCACACTTGGAATATCTACTTTCGAACAAAAAAAGAATAATCAAAATCGGTTCATACACGACGAAGTTATCCGCGAACAAACATAAAAAAAAAAGTATATGTACGGTCGAATTGAGAAACCTCCTCCTTTTTTTGAAGTCGGTTAAAAAGGAGCCTTTGTTTATCCTCACGCCATAAAGTATCTCCTTTTTAAATTTCAGTAAGATCGGATCATTCGTTTAGGCGTGATTAGGTAACAAACAAATTACAAACGTTTTTATAAGTTAGGTTAAGTTATATTAGTCCGGATTTTTTTTGTAACATTATATGTGCAGAACATCCTCTAATATTTAAAAACTTTACACCTACAATTTTATTGTCTCTTTTTATGTTGACTGTACAAGTCTCTCGTGGGTTAAAATGCAAAGTAATGTTCACGCCTACATGTTCATGACATCACAAAACCGAGCCTTTGTTTCACAAGTGTTTTATTTTTGGACACCATTGTACATAATGTAATGTGACACCTTGACAGCTTTTAATTAATACGTTATTTATTGAATTATTTTTTTCTTATAATGATTTATCTATATGACGTTGATTTCTCACTACCATTACAATCTAGCCTTTTAATAACTAGGCTAATGAGTTAAATTTGTTTTGTTTACTTAATTTACTATTAAAATATTTACTAGGAACATTTCCATTGACACTTTTCTTAATGTCTCTATTAAGGGGAAGATACTTTGTTCTTGTGTTCTTTGAAATAGCGTTCACTATCACTACACTTTGAAATTAATTTGATTTAATTTTAAAATGAGAAGGAAATTTGTAATTATTATTTAAAATAATAAAATTAAAATGAATTCAGCTATGCTTTGTCAAATATAGGATGATATTTTTGACAGCTTTTGTATACATGAGGTAGTGAAATTTATTCGATTATCGATTATTGTCATAGAACTTAGAATCGATAGTTGCACCTACGGCATGATGTTCATTGATTGTTCATTGATGATATTCATTGAGAACCTTCTCTATTCTGGTATGTCTAATCGGTTAAAAGTTTTTTAATGTATCTTATAGGCTAGCGTTTGACCACTATCTCACCTCTTGAAAAGTGATGCGGTGAAAGATGGTAAGCACGCTAGGCCTAGGATGGGAACTGGGTCTCAAGGATAGCTGCCGGAACACATTAAATGTATTGGAGACAGATTTTCTAACTTGGGTGGTAGCTGGCCAGGCGGACACTAGATAGTGTCCTACCACCATGCGGGGGGTTGTTGGTTTCTTAACGATGTTTTTCCTTCACCGGAGGCCCAATGTGAGAAGCGCACATACATTTTTCGATGGAAAAATCCATTGGTGCACGGCGTGGTTTGAACACGGTACCTTTGGCATCAAACCCGACCGTTCTCTAGATTACGCTACCGGGCCCTCAGTAAGTAGTATGTATGAAGGATATACTGACGCATATTTTGCAATGGATACAGACGGGAGTGTGAGAGGGGCTGTGATTGCATACTAATGGTAGCGGTAGCAGGTCATACGACACTCAATTGATCACGGAAGAGGGGAGACCTGTCAGATCACTGCCGGGATCCGTAGTGCTCTGCGGATGCCTTATTTCAACACCTCAACACCAATAGAGTATTCCTAGCGTGTTCACCATTTTCAATCACATCATCGCTTACCACCAGTCGAGATGGTGGTCAAATGCTAGCCTATAAGATATTTAAAAAAAATATTATAAATGCTAAGGTGTTTTTGTATATTTCTTTGTTTAGGACTTCTTCACGATCAACTGATTTAGCTTAATTTTTGTTCAGGGATAGCCAGTATTATGGATAAGGCTATAGGGTACTTTTTAACGCGGGCGAAGTTGCGGGGCACAGCTAGTACAATATGTACTTTTTAATTTTATTATAAAAACTCACATTCATTCTAAACTTATACATTTAAAATTGGGAATTTAACGTGACACGCGATGTCGATATGGTTTAGGAGCAAAATGCCCAATTCTCAAAATGGCAAATTCTCAAAATTCCTAATTCTCAAAATGGCAAACTCTCAAAATGCCAATTCTTAAAATGGCAAATTCTTAAAATGAAAAATAGCGCATTTTTTTCTTATATGTAAAAAAAGTTTACAATCAATGTGGGTTGCACATTGGCCATTGGGCCATGCCGCTTTTTTATGCCGGATGAGGTGTCAGACTGGCGATCGAGAGGTCGTGAGTTCAATCCCCACCCATTGCACTAATGACGTGAACCCACTCTAGGACACAAGCACATTATTTAGCTTTTTTGAAGGGGTTAACAAGAACAGTAATGTGCAACCCACATTGATTGTAAGCTTTTTTATTTAAAAAAATAATAATAAAATTTCGCCATTATGAGAATTTGCCATTTTGAGAATTTACCATTTTGAGAATTAGGCATTTTGAGAATTTGCCATTTTCAGAATTGGTCCTTTTAAGATTCATATGCTATTTTGAGAATTGGGCATTTTGCGCCTAAACATAGATATAGCCATCCACATAATATGTTTCGGCCTCATCCGGAGGATACTCTTTAATTGTTGAAGATAATGTCTGCCATAAGCCCTAAAATTCCTCGTCCCATTAATATAAAATATCTCCTTTCATATGTATTTACTCCGTTTGTATATATTTTAAGTAATTTTATTAAATCTAATAATATTCGCTTATAAATTTCTATTTTAAATGCAAAACAAATGCAATGTTTCTAAGCAATTATTTAAGTTCATATTTAATTTATTAATTATTCTTTTGTCGGTTTTTTTTTCTTGTAAATATACTGTACACTGGCCATACTTTTGACACTAACAGAAAAACGCCAAGCAGCGTTTAAAAACCCTAAGAAGAAGAAGAAGAAGAAGAAGAACAAGATAATGTCATTTCCGCATAGGTCTATAATATAATAAACTTTAAAGTATGTACATTTTTGACCTAATAAGTAATAACTATTTAGAATTATTACCATAATATTAATAACTGATATTTCTCTTATCTTCCGCTTGATAAGATATTGACTAAAATTTTCCAATTTAAAAGAAGCTACCTTATTGATAAACGAACCAAAATGTCTCGGAATAATAAAATTTAATCAAATACGTCAATTATGGCTATTTATAATATTTTATCTGAAAAAGATATAAATTATATTATATGCTTATTTTACGTTTATTTATTAACTGACGAAAAAAAACGGAGGAGGTTATCAAGTCGACGCGTATACATATATATATATGTATGTATGACCACGCATAACTTTTTATTGGAAAGGGAAATACCCCCATTTAAATTTTAGCGAAATCGGTAGAGCCGTTTTTAATAAATCATCAAAAATAATGGATAAAGGTATCATTATTTTGATGATTTTATTATATCATCGATGTCTGTCAACAAACACTGGAAAAAACAAAGAGCCGAAAATCGGGCTCAGTTGCGTGTCATGAGAGACGCATATGTCCAGCAGTGGACTGATACTTAAATTATCGATCTTAAATTATTTTTATTATTATTACAGAGCATAAATGTTCTATATAACGTTTGTCTAGGCCAGAAGTAAGCAATGACGGCTGCTTTTAACATGTAGATTATGGCCACAAAAAATTATAAAATAATATTTCTTTAAATTTAAGAGGTTATTTAGTGATCTTTGCTTATTGATTATTGACTCAAAATTACTTAGGTAAACATACTTACATTAGTTTAAGAACTTAGTTGTTAAAAACTCAAAACAATTACAAAAATATATACTTATGTATACTAACAGTAGTTTAAGAACTTAGTTATTAAGGTTAAATAAAAAAGTTTAATTATTTTTTGCTTTTCAGATTTTTCGGCGGTTTAATTTTTTTGTTAAAAAGTTTTATATTTATATTTGAGGGCCCAGTGGTGTAGTGGAAGAGTGGTCGGCTTTGATGAACTTTTTAATATTTATTATTATCGTCCATTATTTATTTATCGATACAGATTATACACAACAATAAAGGATTACTTGATTATCGATATCGATAAAATACACTTCTAAAGATAATAAATGCGTAATTTGTGCAAGTACATATTTTGTCTTTGAAGTTTGTTATTGATTGTTAAGATAATGCATTTATTATTAACAATGTTAATAAAATCTACAGATCTTATATTGATAAAAATGATGATATACAATTTTTTAGAATTTTCTGTGACAAATCCATTAACGCGGTAATATAATATATTATTACCGCGCCATTACACACATTCATATTTATTTACAGCCGACTTCCAAAAAGGAGGAGGGTCTCAATTCGACAGAATGTTTTTTTTTTGTATGTATGTTACGCGATTACTCCGTCAATTGTTAATAGATTCGAATGATTCTTTTTTTATTCGGTAGGGTACATTTTCGAGGCAATGACAATGTGACCTCCATTGTAATTTCATCGAGATCTGATCTGATAAGTATCTCCAGAGATATGACGATAAACGTCTCAAACTTGCTACAGAAATTGACTCTGCAATACTCTGCATGGAAGTCGGTTGTATAAGTATCTTAATTATTACGTAGTCAAGTATGTATTACTATAAAACGTATGTTTTACATAAATGCGCTAAAGGAATTATTTTTTCATGCGGAATTTTTAAGTGCTTCGCAATATCCGTGCGAGCTTTAGTTTAAGATTGTTCGTAATAAAATGTCTATCACTTTAAAGAATCTCTAAAGAATAACTAAAAAACCAAGTCTAAAAATGTCACCATAATATAATCCGAGTTTATCCGAGATCTGTGGAAACAATTGAACCGTGGAAAGTGCATAGAAAGCGTGCGCAAGAGTTGAACCAGCCGCCATCTTAACTGGAGCTGTCATTTGTTACAAAATAGGCAGGAATTGTTCTAGTTGACAGGTCTATTAATTTGGACATGGGTTATGTTTTCTAATTGAATGGATTCATCAATAAATGTTTAAACGTTTGTTTTTCTTTTGCGGTTTTTGCGGGTAGTTCATGAAATTTTACTTCCTTGTTTAATTAGTTTAGTTTCTGAGAGAATATCGGCGGGATAAAAAGTACCCTATGCACTTGTACTATTTTTAACCAACTTCACAAAAAAGGAGGAGGTTCTCAAATTGGCTGTTTTTTTTTTACCGACTTCACAAAAAGGAGTAGGTTTTTTAATTCGACTGTATTTTTTTTCTTTTATTTTATGTGTGTTACCTCAGAACACCGTCAATCTTGACCGATTTCAAAAATTCTTTTTTCGTTTGAGAGATTAGTCCTATTCAAAGTTTATCGAGTTATAACAATTATCTCCGGAGATATAGAGATAAACATCTCAAACACATTACATACCTTGACGACATTATGCATTTGTATACCTTGACGACATGATACTACTGTCTATTTTGATCTCGCGTCTCTCGATCCAGTTTGAGGGTCTGGGCTATCTACATACCAAGTTTTAGCTCAATCGGTTGAGTAGTTCTAGCGTGAAGAAGTAATAAACAAACACACCAACTTTCTCCTTTATAATATTAGTAGGATTGATGGCTACTTTTTACCCGACTGCGAAAGAAGGGTTATGTTTTTCGAGTGTCAGTATGTATATTTCTTTGGCACGCCCTAGAGCCTAAACGGCTTGTCGTATTTTTATGTGAGTGGTGTCAATAGATTCGTCTTAGTAGTGAGAGTGACACTGGGTACATCAAAATTAAAAAAAAAACACAATTAAGGATTTTTTGCGTCAAAAAGTAATCTCAAAAATAAATAATGTTTTCAAAATACATCGATTGGGTATCAAAAGAAAGAATTTTTGACGGTGACGTTAAAAATTCTTATCTTTTACGAATATAATATTATATATTACATGTTTTATTAGAGTTTGGAATAGGAAATGCTTAATAAATCTTTATTAACGCAGTCGGGTTTTTTGTACTTTTTAAAAATTCATTTGTTAAATACAATGGACTTAATCCCAGTAACACAAAAAGATAGTAAGACTTATCACTGATATCTTTTGGACGTCATAAATAAGATAGATAATACCTATTTAGCTGAATGCATAAGCGATGTTTGAGTGATTGAATTGTATTAAAGTGGCCAAGTACATAGCAGACACAACATAACAACATAAACTGTAATATATCTTTCATTAGTAAAGTAATTATAATGAGTCTAATGAATCTAGTATCGAATTTATTATTTAACATTTATCGAAAGTTCTTTATGTTGTGCTTCACTATTTCTCTTTTTTTTTAAAATATAAATATTGTCTGAAGTACTCACACACATACACACAGTTACATGTATGGTTGGCAACCCACTTTAATATTTTTTTAATAGTCTGACGTAAACGATTGGATGACAGCTGAATTGTTCATTACTTTTGTTTTTTTTTTAATTCAAAGCGTTAAATTCTGCTTTTGCTACGTTTACTTGATAATTGGTTAATATGGTTTATTTTATGATTTATGATTTTGACGTGTATATGTGCGTGTATTAATACTGCCTACATACTGAATAAATGCTTTGATTCTTATTATATTATCTATACCAAAAAAAATACCTATTTGCCTATTTTAGGCAATCTCGTTTGAAATTCTCTTCCTGCTATTACAACTAAATATCAGACTACAGTCAGTAACGCAATAGTTACAATATAAGGTAGAGTCTGTCAAAAAGAGAACCGTCGTAGAAATTTAAGGGGCACGTGTTGATGGTTCTAATTTAAGGTACGGTACACCGCGGCGTACTGCGATCTGCGGGCGCGATCTCAGTACTTTTCAATTGTTTTCTGATCGCGTTTAGTGTGAACCAGTCGGTACAAATACTTCTGCGCTATCTGATCGCCGCCTAGATCGCGCACGCAGGACGCTGCGGCGTGTCTGTTACCTTTAATGTTTTTGTTGCGTTGACTACATTGCTCCGTCATTGCCAATACGACTAAAAATGTTCGATACCTTGGTAGGTACCTACTCTTGTCATTATCGGGTGGTACTAGGTAGGTGTAAACCTTCCTTCTTTACCTTTGAATGTTAGTTAATCGTAACGCCACGACGGTTCTCTTATTGCACAGACTCTACTGTAATTTATTCTGTACTTGTATTTAGTTTGTGCAATACAACAAAACCCCCTAATTTCTCTGTTTACTGGCCGGTAACGATTCCAATTTGAAATTGTTCCAGTTCTGCTAGTTTCGCCGCTAACTTTGCAACGGTAAACCGATATGTTGCGATTTTGCGATTACGAGTACCTATTATACCTAAAATAACACTTGTACCTGTGAAATATACTTGGTATGTTTTATGCTAAATTGGATAGGCGCGTGACGTCAAGGGATTTAAGTCGCCTATAATATGATTAAGTATAAGTTAGTTCTACATATGATTTTTCTCTTGTTTTAAGTTACTTCATCTGTGACTCCAGTACCAACTATTCTGCCAACTAACAAATTTTAGTAATTCTAGTGGTGTAATAATCTTTACATAGTATAAAACAAAGTTGCTTCCCGCGTCTGCGCGGCGCTTAATCTTTTAAATGTCGCAATGCATTTTAATGCAGTTTTTATCAATAGATAGAGTGATTCAGGAAGAATGTTTCTAACTAGGATTAAACGCGGGCAAAGCCGCGGGGCGCAGCTAATGAGTAACAAAATAAGACAAATTTTATACAGACAATCTTCCGTTAAATTGTAATATGTGGATAATAAAACATGGAAACAAAACAATGACACGCTTGCGTAAGCGATGGCGGTAAAACCGGACGCACTTCCGATTAGTGATGTGATAACCACGCTATTACAAAATAGCATTATCTAAATAACGTATTAGCAACCATTATTTTTTCAAAATGTGTTTCTAAATTTTTTATACTTTTTTATCGAATTACTATTAATTATGTTAAAAAGAATGGAGAAAGAAGACAGATAAAAAATATTATTAATATACTATTTTTTATTAACCGACAAACCGACGAAAAAAAATCGGATAAGTACGTGCTACACTTAATTTTTTTTTAAATATTTTTATTTTATTTTTTTATACGTAATAGGCTAGCGTTTGACCACTATCTCACCTGTTGGTATGTGATGATGCGGTCGAAGATGGTAAACACGCTAGGCCTAGAATGGGAACTAGCTCTCAAGGATAGCTGCCGGAACACATTAGATGTTTGGTGACACATTTTCTAACTTGAGGGTGGTAGCTGGCCAGGCGGACACCAGATAGTGTCCTACCACCATGCGGAGGTTGTTGGTTTCTTAACGATGTTTTTCCTTCACCGGAGGGCCACTGTGAAGAGCGCACATAAATTTTTCGATAGAAAAATCCATTGGTGCACGGCGGTTTGAACTCGGTACCTCTGGCATCAAAGGCAAGCGTTCTCCCGATTGCGCCACCGGGCCCTCAAAAAATAATTGTTCTATTGTATTTTTTTATTAAAAAAATAAGACTTGTATTGTTTTTTGAGTTCTTACGTTTGTTGACTTGACTACTGGCAAATTATTCACCAAATATTTTACTGTTAATATATTAAATTGCCTTAGAAATAATCTATAGAAACCCTAAAAGATAATGGATCGCTTGTTAAAGCTACGCAGTTTAGTTGAGTTTAGTCAGCGTTCTAGTGAACTAATTCTTGATTACAAGGGAGAGACACTACAGGTGCTTCTCAGACGGTACATAGTTATATTGGTATCAAATTCAGTAGGCTCAGGTCTTTGTATAATGCACTGAAATTGTATCATCATCACTATCAGCTACTAACACATAAGCTTCTCCTATAGCAGGAAACAAAAGCAGTTACAGTACAGCATGGGACCAAATATAAGCGACATAATCGACATATCTTTTGATCGCATTGACTTACAAGTTCCATTTTACACAGCCAAAAGAGACCGTTGAGCCGAGTATTTGATATATAAGTTTCAACTTGATATCTCTACAAGTTCCTGAGAAAAGGGGTTTTGACAGACAGACAGACAGACAGAATGACAGACGGACAACAAAGAAAACCCGTAAGGGTACCTTTTAAAAAAAACTTAAGTAATTAGTTATCGAGATTATGCAAATGAAATTTGAAACTAACATCAATCATTTCAAGACATGTTAGCGTCTTGTTTCGCTATTTCACTAATCATTGCCTAGATCGAAATCTATGAAATTAAGCATCAGAAACGACACAGACTCTACAGTTACACAATCAATTCTTACTAATTAATCAATCATTTCAAGACATGTTAGCGTCTTGTTTCGCTATTTCACTAATCATTGCCTAGATCGAAATCTATGAAATTAAGCATCAGAAACGACACAGACTCTACAGTTACACAATCAATTCTTACTAATTATATACACGCAAAAGTTTGTATTGTTGTATGGATATTTGTTACTATTTCACGCTCAAACTACTAAACCGATGAAGCTGAAATTTATTATGTAGATAGCGTAGACCCTGGAATAACACATGGGACACTTATTATCCCGATATTCGCACGGTAACGATGTCTGCGCGGGTAAAATCGCGGGGCACAGCTAGTATCAATATAAAGGTTTCATTACAAAAGACCTTGTTTTAACACTTGTTGTTTAACATTAAGAAATACTAATTAATCGGGAGGCTAATGACGCCAGCATAAACTGAAATCTTTGTTATCGACGACATTGGCAATTTTCTCTAAGCCAACCACCAAGGTTAAAGCTGGACCGAATTGAAATAATTCTACACGCTTCTTACAATATGATATCAAAAAGTAATACAGACAATGGACTGTTCATTTTCACACGACTTAAAAAAAAAGGAGGAAGTTCTATACGTCAGACTTTTTTTTAACCGACTTCAAAAAAAGGAGGAGGTTTCTCAATTCGACCGTATTTTTTTTTTTTTTTTTTTTTTTTTTTTTTTTTTAATGTTTGTTCGCGGATAACTTCGTCGTTTATGAACCGATTTCGATTATTCTTTTTTTGTTCGAAAGGAGATATCCCAAGTGTGGTACCATGGTAATTTTATCGAGGTATGATAAGTATCTCCAGAGATATTGAGATAAACATCTCAAAATTGGTACTGAAAATGAATAGCGCGGCATTGAAGTCGGTTGTTTTTTAGTTTTTAAACAATATTATTAATGTATGTTTACCGAATATATTGGATTTTTTTTTGATAGGGACTTCCCAGGTGGTCCCATTTAAATTTCATCGAGATATGTTCAATATCGCTGATCGATCGCGCCGACTGCTGATGTGGTTAGACCCAGTGGTAGTCACGATTTTGCTGCCTAAACTCCCGAGGAAGTGCATCGGACATGCACGAAACCTAGGTCGTGGACAGTTGACAACAACTAGTAGTGAGTACGAGTATAATAGTCGGTAGTTTATAGTCATGATTCAAACTCATATATAATGTACTTTGAGGGCCCGGTGGCGTAATCGGGAGAACGGTCGGATTTGATGCCAGAGGTACCGACCGAGTTCAAGCCCCGCGTGCACCAATGGATTTTTCTATCGAAAAATGTATGTGCCCTATTCACAGTGGCCCTCCGGTGAAGCAAAAACATCGTTAAGAAACCAACAACCCAGGCACGGTGGTAGGACACTATCTAGTGTCCGCCTGGCCAGCTACCACCCTCAAGTTAAAAAATCTGTCGCCAAACATCTAATGTGTTCCGGCAGCTATCCTTGAGAGCCAGTTCCCATTCTAGGCCTAGCGTGCTTACCATCTTCGATCGCATCGTCACTTAACAACAGGTGAGATAGTGGTCAAACGCTGGCCTATAAAATATTTAAAAAAATTAAAAAACCAACAGCGCCTCGCGGTTTGACCCGCGTATTTCCCGTACCTGTGAGAATAATGGGAGAAAGTATAGCTTATGTTACTCGCTGATAATGTAGCCTTACATTAGTAAAAGAATTTTTAAAATAGATCCAGTAGTTTTTGAATTAAATCGAAACAAACAAAAACTCAAATCTTTCCTCATTATAATATTACTTTGGATGAAAGCATCTAGATGGCGCTATAATAAGTTGAATAGCTTTCTTTGTAAATATTGCCTAAATGTATGAGGTCCTGCATCGCGCAAACGATATTTTTCGCGATGTAGGAACCTGATGCACTAGCTTCGTCATCATATTAAAATTTGAACTCGTTATAGTAATGATAGTATAGATAACTAATAAATCTATAACTATAATATCGTTTAAAAACTAAAAAAGAACCGACTTCAATGCCGCGCTATTCATTTTCAGTACCAATTTTGAGATGTTTATCTCAATATCTATGGAGATACTTATCAGACCTCAATAAAATTACCATGGTACCACACTTGGGATATCTCCTTTCGAACAAAAAAAGAATAATCAAAATCGGTTCATAAACGACGAAGTTATCCGCGAACAAACATAAAAAAATAAAAAAATATATACGGTCGAATTGAGAAACCTCCTCCTTTTTTTGAAGTCGGTTAAAAATATACAGATTAATTAACTATCATTCTACAAAATTCTCCAATAAATGTAATATGTAGTAGGTACACATTATAGCACCTTTACGAACAAAGATTTAAACCAAATCATTTTTGGCCTATAGTGCGAATCATTGAGTAGATACATACATGTACAGACAATATCTGCTACAATTATTCAGTAAAACCTCATTAAACAGCACAAGACTTTAGTTCGGTGTTGTTAGCAATTCCACACGTTTTTGCAGGGCTGGTTGATCGTAACCGTTACCAGACTGTCAAGTCTAACGGGTTCTTTTATAGCTGGTTACTTGAACTTGGCATGACTTGCTTCTCAAGGTTGGTGCTTTGAGCCTGGGACTTAATGGGCTGAAGAAATGTTAAATACCAGTTAAAAATAAAACCGGGCAAGTGCGAGTTGGACTCGCACATCGAGGCTTTCGTACAAACTTGTCAAACTTGGTTAAAGGATAAACTTAATTTTGCAGTTTGATCTCTAGACCGATGCTTAAGACATGGTTAAAGTACCAACCGCAAATAATATGTTTTAATAGTAAATTCGTATTTTTATTATTAAAACTACGGAGATTTGAGGCAACAACAAAGAAAAACAGATACATCGAGAACTTCCTCTTTTTTGAAGTTGGTAATACGTTTTTTTTTTTATTAAAATTACGGAGATCTGAGGCAAAACGGAAAAAAAACAGACGAATTGAGAACCTCCTCCTTTTGTGAAGTCGATTAAATCGGTTATATTTTTTTAATTTAGAAAATTAGATCGACATGACGCCTGAACTGATTTGGAAAATTTTTCTTTTGTTTGAAACGGTGAACTTCCCAGGTATTCTGACATACATCGAGATCTGACGAGTATCTCCAGAGATATGGAGATAAACACCTGAAACTTTGTACTAAAAATGATAGCGCGGCGTTTGAAGTCGTTTATTTTTGTTTTTTAAACGATCTTAAATTTTTGTAAGCATATTTTATTTTGCATATTTATATGTAAGAATATTTATATTACATACAGCTTTGTTACAGTATTTTTATTTAGTGAAGAAACAAAGTATCCAATACATTCATAATCATTACAATACAACCCTACCTACACGTTATTTTAACGAAATATTATAAAGTATGTAGAGCAAACAAAACCCAGTCATAACGAAAAATATTGAACCAATCAAATTGATTACCACACGTCTACTTAATGTCTAATTTACACGTCTATAAATCGATTATGAAACTAAATTTTCATAAGCAAGATTAATACACATTTTACACTTCATTAAAGCATGAATATGCATGAATAAAATAAACATAACAACTGCATTTTAAATCGCGTGCTAAAACACTCTTGTCACCTCACTAAATAGTATTACGTTATAACGACAGATTAATATTAAATTCACAGTTATTGACAATCATAAATCACAGGTAATAAATCTTTACATCTTTGGTTAAATTATACGTAAGTACAGGGAAATGGTATTTCGAATACTTCGATTGATACTTTCTATCGTGTTTTAACGATTTCGCGTTTTGCTAAGTTGTATTGCTTGTAAGTGTCAGAAGCACGATACGTGATACCTGTTATTTTTTAAAGAGTTTTTGCGAATTGCTTATGCGAAGTCGTGAGTTAAATTTGGTACGGTATAAAATAAACCGACTGTTAAACGGGATTTCTGCATGGCACCGAGTTAATATGTACCTTCATGACATTAGTTATAGCGCAATATTTGTAAATTGTATCAACTTTTGTTCATTATATAATAAAATTCAAAAAATGATTAGGTCTTGTTCATTTACCAACCCTTATTATCAATCAATTTATATCACACACTAATATATAATGACTGTCCACAATTCATTACACTACATTTAACACAACACTAAACTTAATTTAACCTCCTAATTTAGAAACTATTTGGTACAACATTAAAATGCACTGGCTGAAAATAAAAAAATGTTCGCCTCTGTTTTTGCGCGCGATTTGACAGTTATATATTTTTTTTATCATACGCGCGCGTTTAACACAAAAGTTGCGTTGAGACTGACGCGCCGTGGTAGACTTTGTATGGAAGCCATAAAAGGTAATGTATGACGCACTTTTTATCATAGTATTCGTCTAGCCATTTACAGGTCTTTTGCGTATGAGAAGTAATCTTGACATTGTTAGATTGCTGTGGGAGTTATTGAAAGCGTAGGTACGGTGAGTGCCGAGTAGTAGATCTTAGATAGTACTGCCAAGTACAAGTACTCGTATGTATTGGTGGTGGGTTGGATTTAGTAGCAGTGTGCACATCTAATAAGGCTTACATGCAAGCTTATTATAGTAAATCATAAGATCATATAAAACGCGCTAAACTGCTGCTTGGATTTTTTAATTACAATTTACGTGGCTTAGTCCGATTTTTACATCATATAAGAAACTTTTTCAGTACTATTTCTTGATATTATTGATATCGTGTAGGTACTAAACTATTTTCGATATACAGTGATGAGTAAGTTGTTGATACTTGTGTTAAAAATACCAAGTTTGGATATATTTTCCATAATTCTTATAGAAGTCAAGAAAATACTGAATATTGGCCCAAATATCCTAATGTTGCGTTTTATTAAAAAATCATGTTAGTTCCTGGAAACTCCACAGATGGCTTACAAAATGAATAAGAATCAAAATACATTTTTTAATATAGGTAACTGACAAAGTAATTTCTAAAACACGTTATCTACGCAACGACGTTTGCAAAGAGACTAAGGCGCGTGAAACGACACCTATTAAGAGTGGATTTAGTGGCTTCACTGTTAGGTGAGTTGACGCCTTCTGGTTTATTCTGTATCCTGAGGGTAGGACAGGCGAATTTGTGCTAGTATGTATTGCGAGAACTTTCCATTACACGTAAGGACGAGGGTCAATACGCGAAGCTTGTGTTAAGTAAAACAATATTTTTCTTTTATTATATTTCCTTTTTCAACCGACTTCCAAAAAGGAGGGGTATATTTACTCAATCCGTCTGTATATATATATTTTTTGTATGTATGTAACGCGATTTCTCCGTCAATTGTAAACAGATTTGAATGAGTCTTTTTTTTAATCGATAGGGTACGTTTCCGAGGTGGTCCCATTGTAATTCAATCGAGATCTGATAAGTACCTATCTCCTGAAATATGACGATAAACGTCTCAAAGTTGCTACTGAAATTGACTCGCGGGGCATGGAAGTCGGTTGTTTTAGTTTTTAAACTATCAATTATTAAACTATCTTAATTATTTATAAATATAGAGCAGTAAACAAACATTCGAGCCACCTGATGAGAAGTGGTTGGCGCCGCCTATTAATACCAGAAGCAATTCTGTTGCATTGCCTGTTCTTTGAAAGGGGAACATTGGATTCACAGTTGATCTAATTTACTATTACCATTCACGTTTTGTCTGTCGACTGTCACAAATCAATACATAGTTATGGAGTATGACGTAAAGTCCAGTGGCAAGGCCGCACGCCGGTCGTATTAAATATTAACAGGCTTATTGCCCGCGTTAGGCACCTTTGAATGTCTAGAGAGGATATACCAATACCACCCTTAGGACTAAACACTAAGCGAAAACATAATTTCCCAACCATATTTTAAATGCAAAAAATAATCGTTTAGTTTGCTATTTCACACCAGGCGATTTTTGTTGTTCAACTTCCTAGGGATTTACTTTTCTTTCGACTCCAAGTACTTTTTGTATCGATACTTTGGAATCGATACTGAGTAGATACCGGTTAAAAGTACTCTAGTAAAAGTAGTATCGTTACTCTATTATTTGTCTCGGAAGAACATTTAGGCTGGCATCATAAAGCGATAATAAGGTTTAGAATTAAGCTATATTCAAGCGCAATTTAATCGATAGGAAAGTATCCAATGAGCATTTGTTGTATTTTGTATCGTACATCCCTTCTCCCTTGTAGTCCCTTTGTTTTATCTATGTAATAAAGATAAAGCACTGGCTCAAACATATTTTTAACCGACTTCAAAAAAGGAGGAGGTTTCTCAATTCGACCGTATATATATATATATATATATATTTTATGTTTGTTCGCGGATAACTTCGTCGTTTATGAACCGATTTTGATTATTCTTTTTTGTTAGAAAGGAGATATCCCAAGTGTGGTACCATGGTAGTTTTATCGAGGTCTGATGAGTATCTCCAGAGATATGGAGATAAACACCTCAAAATTGGTACTGAAACTTAATAGCGCGGCATTGAAGTCGGTTGTTTTTAGTTTTTTAAACGATCTTATTATTACCACTTAAACTTACGTAGTAACTATTATATAATCTGTGCTTCAACAGTGGCACAAACATGTTTTATCTTGTTCCTAGACTGTAATGCCAAAGTTTTACAATATGATTGTAAAGCTGTGGCAATTCTAATGAGTTATTACATTACAGCCATAAAATCACATTAAGTCAGAACACTCATTACTAATGATTGAATTACCAACTGTTCATAATTTCTCACACTCCTAGACTAAAACTTTCTCGAAAACAAATTATCATTTACTTGAACAGATCTGTGATAAATAATCCAAGGCTAGCTAACACGCGTAAACGGGCAGTTCTAGCTTTATTGCCATTCTCTGGATAGAATTGGATTTATTCTATTGTTGTGTTGTGGCCCTCGGGGACGATACAGCATTTCTATTTAGAGACAATGGCGTATCTTCTCGGAATACACCACGTAGACAAAAAGGTTTAACTCTTTCTGGAGATTTTTGCTGTGATGACAAATCAATTCACACCAGATTTATTTCTATTCCACTCGCTCTAACTGTAATAATTATCAACATGCTTAAAAATAAGAGAAAATAATTCAAGTCCAAAATCTGCTACCAGAACCTTACGGTGTTCCGGCACACACAACCCTTGAGAATCAGAGCATTCTATTTAACCTATTATGATTAACCTATTATTTATTAAACCTATTATTTAACCTTAGATTTATTTAACCTATTATTGTATTGTATGTTCGAAATGAACAAACTGTTGAGACATATTATGGTCTATGCGTATTATTATAATATTAATATATAGAGATGTATATAGAGTCAAATCATATATTTACGTACGCAACGGTAAAAAGCTATATCGTATAGAAGTACCACATGACCCGTGCCATGCGGGTATTGTTTTCACAACAGTTATGCCGATGTAGGCTTCATTTGCAATAAATAATTGTATATCATGCCCGTTTACGGCTGATTACGGGACATTTTTTCGGTTCAGTTAGCTATGGTGGCTTATTTGATACAATTGATAGAATCTACGTGAATTAATGGTAGATAGACAACCTCCGCTTGTAGTTTAATTAAGGTAATTTATGGATTTTGAAATTATGTAGACATGCCTCATATAATATATCCTTCGTGTTATTTCTACCGTCAATATCTTTGGGGAAATTGATTAATTTAATTATGTCATTAGCTCGTTCTCAGGTAAATTTTTTTGTATAATGCACAGATAAATACAAACAATAATTAATACAAAGAACCCGACATCTTAAATACGCTAGTAATTTAATTAATACAATATTTTGCGCTTTGTAATTTCACCCAACACTACCCTTCTTCACACCGAAAACATTAAAAAATGTACTCTTCCAATATAACAATTTTGCAGCAGTAATGAATAGGCTTCTGCCTTCTATATTTTTTATTTTTATTTTTTTTTATATATTATAGGTTAGCGTTTGACCACTATCTCACCTGTTGGTAAGTGATGATGCGGTCGAAGATGGTAAGCACGCTGGGCCTAGAATGGGAACTGGCTCTCAAGTATAGCTGCCGGAACACATTAGATGTTTTGACGACAGATTTTCTAACTTGAGGGTGGTAGCTGGCCAGGCGGACACTAGATAGTGTCCTACCACCATGCGGGGTTTGTTGGTTTCTTAACGATGTTTTCCTTCTCCGGAGGGCCACTGTGAGAAGCACATACACATACATTTTTCGATAGAAAAATTCATTGGTGCACGGCGGTTTTCAACTCGGTACCACGGCAACAAAGCCGACCGTTCTCCCGATTACGCAAAAACAAATTTAAAAGTAAAAGCAGTTGTATACACTAAAATAGACTCAGAGGCTCAGAGCCTTTGATAAAAAAATACTTATGTAAGATTAACTCATAAAAATACTTAGTACTTACCAGAGTATTTAAAACTTAGTATCGAGTAAATCCATCAAATATCTAATTGTTGCAGGTAGATGCAGCGCATGCAACAGTGAAAGTATGCCGCACCGAGGTCGATGTGTGATATTAGACACTTTTACTGTTGCCCAATATGGTTTATGTACAGTCCGGCAAGTATAACTTGGCGTGCCTGTGCGCCACTGTGCTTTTACTTTGTACTTTGATAATAGTTTCTCTTAAACCACTTTTAATTACTTTTGGCATTATTGAACTATTTTAATGTAGCAGATTTATCAACAATAATGTCGCGGTAATCTCTCAAACGTCAAACTCACAGTTTCAATTAAAAGAATTAGTTCCAAAAACCACCACCGCCAAGTTATACTTGTGGCACTGTACGTGCAAATACTTGGATGATTTTTTTTAGTTTTACTATGGCTCCACACGATTAGTGTATTGAGCCAGTGTCAAGTATTAGAATTCAGAGTTTACAGTACAAAGGTTAGTACAAAAAGTTTTTAGGAATTTTAGTCGTAGAGATGGGTCAAAGTCATATTTCAGGTCAGTTTTCAAGTTAAAGTCTAGTCTAAGTCATACCTTCAGTAAAGATGTGGTGTTTACTGTAGATTTTCAGTGGAATTTTGGTGAGAACGCAATCAGCATGTTTTTCAAAATTGTGCTGTTTCCCTACACTCACACACATTCACCGGCACTTAATAGTTAATAATCCACATTTATTACACATTAACTCGCGAAAGAACATAAGTTTTAGGAAAAGATACAATGAGATCACACACTCTTTTTCACGTTCCCGCCAAAACCTACTTGGATGTTAATTGATTTATTTATATTATTTAATAAATGTCTATATTACCTGCATACGAATACCAAGTCGAACCAAATTGTAGAGCTATTAGTAATTTCTTAGGAAAGTAAACTACCCTTGTCTTCATTTTACTGTGTTAGTTACCCACCCACATAGTAATTAAGTAATATTAATATTTTGTTTCTACTTTGTGAAGATGTCTTATTAATGAATGAAAGTGTTTTTTTTAACCCGAATATGGTTCGCAGTATATATATTACTACTTATTTTAAATTATCATCGGCCTACCCTTAAGCTACGGACACACCGCAGCGTGCTGCGTGCGCGATCTAGACGGCGATCAGATAGCGCAGTAGTATTTGTACCGACTTGTTCACACCAAACGCGATCAGAAAACAATTGAAGAGTAAAAAGCCGCGGTAAAAATATTTTTTTCCAAAAATTGTTTTTTTTAGTCCGTCTACAAAATGAAATTAATTCAGCAGTGGAACTCCTAGTCGCACCAAATTAGTATTTTTTCGGTAAGAGTGAAATTACAGGCGGTCAGTAAAACTCATAACATTTTTTAACCGACTTCAAAAAAAGGAGGAGGTTTCTCAATTCGACCGTATATATATATATTTTTTTTTTTTTTTTTTTTTTTATGTTTGTTCGGGGATAACTTCGTCATTTATGCACCGATTTTGATTATTCTTTTTTTGTTCGAAAGGAGATATCCCAAGTGTGGTACCATGGTAATTTTATCGAGGTCTGATAAGTATCTCCAGAGATATTGAGATAAACATCTCAAAATTGGTACTGAAAATGAACATTGAAGTCGGTTCTTTTTTAGTTTTTAAACGATATTATTATGATCGTTTATAACACGAAAAAAAACCACCTTCAAATGCCGCTAGTCATTTTCAGTACTAAGATTATGTTTATTTGGAAACACTGATCAGATCTCGATAAAATTACAATGGGACCAAAAAAAGAAGCATGCTCTTTAAAAAATGAAAATAATTTGCCAAATCGGATTAGAATTTACCGAGTTGAAACAAGCGAATTGAGAACCTCCTCCTTTTTGAGAAATCGATACAAACAACTAAATGTCGCAAAGTACAGGGCAGAGCCCTACAAAATTCTGGCAATTTAAGTAAGTATTGCGTGCCATGGCATCTGTCACAGGCAGCTGTACCTCCTTACCATCCGACGAGCGTCTTGCTCGTCCTATTATCCAACTAATATTATAAACGCGAAAGTTTGTAAGAATGTATGGATGTATGTTTATTTCTCTTTCATGCAAAAACTACTGAACCGATTGAGCTGAAATTTTGTATGTAGATGGCTATCTACATACAAAAGATAGACCCTGGAATAATACATAGGATACTTTATATTCCGATATGCACACGGGTACGATGTCTACGCGGGTAAAACCGCGGGGAACAGCTAGTCTTATATAAAAATTAAAAAAATAAACGGGCAAGTGTGTGTCGGGCCACGCGCAGTGTAGGGTTCCGTAGTAGCCTGTTATTCAATGTAAGTCTTTACCCGTTATAAACAAGCAACTAGGTACTCCTTCTTTGTCACTTGAAAGGATTTATTCTAAGGATTTTGTATTTGGTACAAAATTATCCAACACCCAAGTTCAACGACTATTACTGCTAAACTAAAAAAGTTATCTTAACCGCTATCATTTTCCTTTAAAGTTCATGAAATGCGCTATTATCAAGAATTTTTCCAGATTTTTTAAGCCCGAAGTTTAGCTTTTAGAGGGGGGGCGGGACGCCCTACTAGAACAAAAATTTGCACTTTAAGGTGTAATACTTCGTAAATGGAGCATTCAATCGAAACATGGTATTAGCAACCCTTAAGTCATTTTAAAAGACCTATTCAACAATACCCCACACGATGGGGTAGACGATGAAAAAAAATTCATCCCCACTTCTCATATAGGGGAGCTACCCTAAAAAAAATATTTTTCAAAATTTTATTTCAGCACTTTGTCGGCGTCATTTATTTACATATTTTTTTTGCATATTTTACATATTTTTTTTATTTACAAAATTACAGCTTTCTAGTATTAACGGTCTCTTAGCAAAACCTCGGACAGACAGACAGACAGACAGACAGACGGACATGACGAAACTATAAGAGTTCCTTGTCAGGACTACGGAACCCTAAAAACGGTAGGTAGGTTGGGTAGACCGGTAACTATATGCAAATGTTAGGTACATTTGATCTTATCTTACCTACGCGCAGTATTATTATCTATTCTGTGCCTACGCAAGGAAACGTAGCAGTAATCCGATTATTCTAGGATTATTGGCAAAATGGCCTCGAAGATTATTCTTGGTACAGCCTAATTAGATTTGGATATTTCGGCACAAAATGGATGTTAGTTCAAGTGATTTACTCGCGTTTTCTATTATTGTGAGGAGGTTGAAGCCCGTTAAAAAATATAGATACTCTATTATGTCTATTGTCAGCTATTTCTATTATATATGTAGCTACTAGCTAGATATATTCAAACTCTTCGATTAGGTATACCGTATAGTTATAGTATAGATTTAAATAGGTCGGTAGGCACATAGTTGATGATTCTACCTTGTTTTCCTGTGATTTGAACTGGTAAGGTTTTTAAGGATTTCGATGTAATCTAGGATGTAGATCCTACGTAGTTGTAGGCTATATATAATATAATATTATTACAATTTGGGTCATTTTACTCAGGTTTTTGAAGAACACCTATAAAATTCTATGTATAAAATTCTATTTTTCGTCACGTAAGTCATTCTCTTTTAAAATCAATAACATTAAAAATGTTCATGTTCATTAAATCTATTTTATTTAAGTAGCTACCTAAGTAAAGAAAGAGCTGAAGATCTAGCAGCTGCTAAGGTGAGGCTAGCAGTGGACAGAAATGGAAAAAAAAATATTGATGATGTTGAACTCGCATGGTATTGTGTAAAATTCTGTATTAGCTACATTATTTACAGTTGTTAAAACCGCCATCTGTCAAATTGAAAGCGAACTACTTGTGCAATGCACTTTATTGCCTGTAGGTGACATGCGAGTAGTTCTCTACCATCCTCTAGGTGGCACTGCTAATAGTATACCGCCGTAACAAAACGTGCTATTTTTCGACTATGAGGAGCAGTTCTCATGAAAAGCATATGAATCTAATACATGTTTCTTAGAAAATAAAGACCAAAAGAAATAGATACACAATAAACAACGAGATACAGCTCAAGGTTAAGTTTGTTATTGTTCTTGAATTCTACAGTGCAACAAGTGGTTATTTACGTTTCCCACACAGTTCCATAGATGTCGCTACGCATAACTGTTTCAAAATTATTCTGAAAGATTTTGCCATAAAAACAGTAAACAATGTTTCTCAGAACTCCCTCATGAAATTGCTTTAGCTTCAATAATTTTGTTATTTTAGCTGTATATTTGTTAATAAAATATTTTATGATTTTATCGTATATCGTATTATCGTATATCGTATATCGAACAAATTTTGTATGAAAAACAATACAGCGCCTCTAGTGGTTACTACACTTCACTAAATTTCGACCACGAACCTAAAAAGTAATTAATAGAACTTGATATGTGGTAGACAATAGTACAACCAGCATGAAATCGTACCTGTTTTTCAGCCTTGTCAGTGGGAGGGGAGGCAGGAGGGCTCCGAGGTAAGCCATCATCATCATCATCGGTGTCATCATCGCGTCCGCGCCGCCGAACCGCCGCCACTAGCTCCGCCTGTCGGGACAAATTGGAACTTATTAAGTAAGGAAGGGACACAAGAGACTGAAGAGTAAGAACCTGCGTAGGTTCTCCAGCGGGTGGTATGCCAGTGCATCACAGCTGATCACTGTAGCAGGGTATTGTGTTGTATTGTATTGTAGGTATCGTATCGTATCATATCGTATTGTATTTATTTATTCATCTTTAGGCGCAATGCAACAGTACACACATAGACATGACACATGTCAAAAGAGTAACAATTTGTACAATTAAAGTAATATCATAATAATTTGCGTACTAAAGAGTAAATAAAATGAATCATGCAAAATTAATCAAACATCAATAAAAAACTTTCAAAAAGACGCCACAAGCAAAGCGAGTCAGTTATTAAATACAATCATCTTTATTTAATTTTAAGTCATTTATCGACATTATATGCGACAGTGAACATGATTATTGATTTGAGATTCAGGAAATTTGATGAACCCAAAATAATATCGTTTAAAAACTAAAAAACAACCGACTTCAATGCCGCGCTATTCATTTTCAGTACCAATTTTAAGATGTTTATCTCAATATCTCTGGAGATACTTATCATACCTCGATAAAATTACCATGATACCACACTTGGGATATCTCCTTTCGAACAAAAAAAGAATAATCGAAATCGGTTCATAAACGACGAAGTTATCCGCGAACAAACATAAAAAAAAAAAAAATATATATATATATATATACGGTCGAATTGAGAAACCTCCTCCTTTTTTTGAAGTCGGTTAAAAAAGGTTTGATTATCAGGATAATCAATATAATCAATAAGGATGGTTTAATCACTTTGTTTGTTTTGTTTATAAGCTTATCAATCATAGTGCATTAGAATAGCGATTGCTATTGCATTGAGCCACAAAATAATGAATAGTACAAGATGGAGTAAGTATAGATATTGATAACTAGTGTTGTCCTAAAAATAGTCTAATGCTGAATACTCAAAGATCTAATGTTATCGACAATTTTAAGAACTGCACTAATTATCGATCTGTAATGCAGGGTTTGGTTTTTATTGGATATAAATTAATTGAGTATTAATAACAATATTAAATATATTAAAATACGATAAAAAACAAAGATTGATCTTTGTGTTCTCCTAGTTTTTTTTTATGATATAGAATAGAATGTCTCTGACGTGATGTTGCGGTCAATGATGTATGTAGCGCACTTTCCTTACCCAGAACAATACGGTCTTCAATCTCGACTGGAAGACTCCTCAATTTAAAATACCCTATTATTATACCCATATCTGTCTCAATAAGATTCTATAGTGCTTATACTGCTAATTAACCACTAAAACATGCACAATATTTTTATTCAATCGTTTATTGCTATGGCACAAAATGTATTTAAATCTAATATTGTCAAATTTCGCGCGTAATTTGACTAAAACGATGGACGCAGTGGACGCCATATTGCTCTGTGGTCATGACGTCAGTTGGCTGTGTAAACAAATGCAGTGATATGATAGTTGACAGTTAACACTTCTAAGTTTACATAGCCGTATGACGTAATAACATGAAGGCTATTGCAACATACTATTGAAATAGATTAAAAAAGTTGAAACCTTTGAATTGAATTTTAAAATGTAGTTTGCTATTTTATGAACTAATACTAACGTTTTCCGACTGCTTTTTGCCTAAGCTATCTCAATAATATATTCTTAGATTTTATCTCATATGGAGTAAAATACCCTATTGTACCAAATCAGAAGGAAGACGATACCAATATTTTATTAGCTTTGTGGGATAGCTTGTCTATTAACAAGCTTTTATAAGCCTAGCGTAAACGGTCCATAAGTAACAAAAACCCAAACCTATCTGTTATTTCCACAGACAAAAGAATGAACGCTGCAATGCGCAAACGGACGAGTGATAACAGATATCTGCGCGTGCGCACGCTTCCTTTAGACTTATTAATTAACTGAGTCAGCTGTTCGGTTTAATTCTATTATCTCTGGTTTGCCTCATACTTCGCCTTCATAGTACAAGTCGATTGAATCATAATGTGTATTGCTCATTCTGGGATTTGTATGTGTATGAATAAGAAATAGCATAATTTTGTATATTAAACAAATTTAAAAACAAGTGAATTTTTGAAAAGTACAACAAACATGACTGCGTGAAAAAAAGATTTATTAGCATTTCCTATTCCTAACTCCAATAAAACATATAAGTTAAATATATATTCGTAATCACCGTTAAAAAATCTTTATTTTGATACCACACTCGATGTATTTGAAACCATTAATTGTTTTAAGATTATTTTTTGGCGCAAAAATCCTTATTATTTTTTTATTTTGATTTACCCAGTGTCACTCTCATGACTAAGACGAATCTATTGACACCACTTACACAAAAATACGACAATTCGTTTAGGCTCTAGGGCGTGCCAAAGAAATAACATAACCCTCCTTCTTTCGCAGTCGTGTAATAAAAGAAAGTGACTAACGATTCCAATAAGGCGCACCCTGTTGTTATAAATATATTGATTCTATTCATCTAAAGTTAAAGGTTGTCTGATAGAGATCGCTATTGACGATAACTCCGCCTACTGTAACACTTTAAGTATTCCGGTGAAGGAAAAACATCGTTAAGAAACCCCCAACTCCCGTATGGTGGTAATCTGACACTATCTAGTGTCCGCCTGGCCAGCTACCACCCTCAAGTTAGAAAATCTGTCGCCAAACATCTATTGTGTTCCAGCAGCTATATTTGAGAGCCAGTTCCCATTATAGGCCTAGCGCGCTTACCATCTTCGACCGCATCATCACTTACCAACCGGTGAGATAGGGGTCAAACGCTGATATAAAAAAATTATAATGGTTTTGTTGATATTTGTGGTAGAATCGTGGAATACTAAAGGTTTTGTCTAAGTTAATAACAACAACATAAAGAACCACCAACCCATATTTTGCCAAGCTTTCCATCCCTGACCCATCCGCTGATCTTCCTCCAACGTCCCATGGCCTTCCTCTTTGGTATGCTCCTTATGACGTCATCGTTTCAATCATTACATCATAATCACTACACTACTTTAGCACTTAGTACACTATTTTTGGCATTTTGATCACATGCGTTTCCGAGGCACTTTACTTTTCTTTTTTATTAACTTTTCGATTTTAATTTTTGCTTGATTCTGTAAAAGTGAGTACGTTAGGTCAGACTTTATTCACTGGTCGTTTGACATTGGTTTGTATATTGAATTCTGTACTTAGTTAAATAGTATAGATTGGTGGCTTGCTTTCATATAATAATAACACAGTATATCAATATAATGAATAGATGAAGATCGAGCTCAGTGGCCAGAGAACTAAAGTTATCGACATAGCTCAACGGATTAGTAAGCTGAAGTGGCAGTGGGCTGGTCATATCTGCCGCAGGACTGATAACCGTTGGGGTAGACATGTCCTTGAGTGGAGACCGCGAATCGGCAAACGTGGCGTAGGACGCCCTGTGACCAGGTGGAGCGACGACATACGCAAAGCGGAGACGCGGCAGTGACTGGAAAAGAAGAGCCGAAGATCGGGCTCAGTGGCGTACCTTGGGAGAGGCCTACGACCAGCAGTGGACGGACACCGGCTGATAATGATGATGATGAGCTCAGTGGCGCGTGAATATCTCTAAAATCACATCCAGTCATTGCTGGCATTATCCTACTAGCTTTATATTTGTGCTAGATTGGATATCCATTACTCAATCACGCAATACTTTAGGATCGTTTAAAAACTAAAAGAACCGACTTCAAATGCCGCGCTATGAATTTTCAGTACCAAGTTTGAGGTGTTTATCTCCACATCTCTGGAGATACTTACCATATCTCGATGAAATTTAAATTAACCCACATGTGAAGTATATATACTCTTACAAAAACATATTTCTCTAAATCGGTTCACGCGTCTTCGAGTAATCGAGAATTAAGAACCTCCTCCTTTTCTGTGAAGTTGGTTAAAAACGGCTCAACGGATTTGGATGAAATTCAGCATACAGACTTACGCAAATAATACATTTTAGTGGATAGTTTATAGCTCGGATTAATATAATACAGTTTAGGTATAACTATACAAGCATATAGGTAGCTGTTTTTAGCTACAGCCGGTTTACTATAACATCACTAAGTTACACATTTTCCTACTTCGTATTGTTTCCTCTAATACAAGCGGTAAAACAAAGGATTTTAACCGACTTCCAAAAAGGAAGAGGTTCTCAATTCGTCTGCATGTTCTTTTTTTATATATGTTACGCGATTACTCCGGAAATTGTGAACCGATTCGAATGATTCTTTTTTAATTGGTAGGGTACATACTCAAGTTGGTTCCATTGTAATTTCATCGAGATCTGATAAGTATCTCCAGAGATATGACGATAAACGTCTCAAAATTGCTACGGAAACTGACTCGCGCGGCATTGAAGTCGGTTAATTTCAATTATTTTATAGGTACTATAATATAATAAGATCAAACATTTAACATATTAAAAAAGAGATACGTATTTAGTTATGGTCACGAGAAGAACTTCTTAACCACGATAGACCGTGGTCACGAAATGACCTTCTTCTCGTGACGTGAATGAAGCTTTACCAAAACGTCGAGGTAAATAATCAATCGATGCGTATGTCAGTTTGTATATTTGTTTGTCTGCTACCTACCCACGTTCAATCGACTGAGCCGATTTGGCCGAAATTTTGTACATAGAAAACCATTATGGTAGAATGGGTCATATGATACTTTACTGCGCAGGCGAAGTCGTGGGTGTATTTACTATACAAATAAATTTACTTTGATTAATTAGAAACCATTTTTAGGGTTCCGAATCTCTAAAAGAAAAAGGGAACCTTTATAGGATCACTTTTTTGTCAGTCTGTCTGTCTGTCAGTCCGTATGTCAAAAACCTTTTTCTCAGGAACGCGTATATCAAGGTTTTTTTAAGAGTGGCAGTACCACGAATATTTTAAAATATATATCACTGTTTAAAATTAATTTAAGTAACAACACATTTTGATTTTTTAAATCCAGAAATCACTTAGTACAAACTAAATTGCGAAAAATTTTGGCACAATTTTTTTAACAATAAATAAACTTTATAAAATCAGGTTTTAAGTGCACAGAATTAACTATACATTCTGAAAAAAACAATTTAGATCACTGTTTACCACTACGGTACATAATCACAATTTATGATAATTTAAATTTAAAGACACGATAGCCACGTCCGTTCATATACGATATAGAATATACACTAAAATACAAATGAATCAACAATACAATGACCATATTAGTAATGTATTTCAATTGGTGAGTAAGAGGAAAAATATATTTATATTTTAGATAACTGTATTACTCGGTAACTTAAAGATAGTTAATTTTAATAATATCGTTTAAAAACTAAAAACCGACTTCAATCCCGCGCTATTCAATTTCAGTACCAATTTTGAGATGTTTATCTCAATATCTCTGGAGATACTTATCAGACCTCGATAAAATTACCATGGTACCACACTGGGGATATCTCCTTTCGAACAAAAAAATAATAATCAAAATCGGTTCATAAACGACGAAGTTATCCGCGAACAAACATATATATATATATATATAAATATATATAATTGAGAAACCTCCTCCTTTTTTTGAAAGTCGGTTAAAAAAGATACGATTAAAAAGTATCTTGTGTGTTTAATCTTGGTTATAATCTATCTGTGTGCTAAATTTTATCGATATCCGTTTAGCCGTTTTCGCGAAATTCAAGAACAACGTCCAACATAAATAAAGTTTTATTTTAATAATGTCAGTAGGGTATCTATTGGTATTTGGTACGTGAAAATATCTAAGCAATTGTATACCCAAAGAAATTGTTTATTCAACTAATTATGAATAGGTAGTACAATTTACAAAAATATTAAGTGTGTAACACTTCAAAGAAACATAATATTTGATTTACGCAGTGCAACATCTCTCGTCGGATTTGAAAACTGTAATGATTTCTTCCGAATGATTAACTTACGTAATAAGTAGTCATAGATGGCGCCACCAATGCATAATTGGGTTAACAAATGCAATCCACTAATTTCGTCGTAACGTTACTTCGCACCATGGCTTAATTGGCAAAAGCACCGGAACATATTATTCCGGAGGTTGCGGGTTCAAGTCCCGTTGGTACGATGAAATTTTGGATTGTGTTTAACAATTTACAAAAATATTAAGTGTGTAACACTTCAAAGAAACATAATATATGAATAGGTAGGTTTGTAGGTAGGTAACCTATAATATTATGAGATCAATATTGTTACAAAGAAAATGTGAGGTGATTTGTAAATAATTGCAAGAATCGACACTCGACTGTAAACACAATGTTAGGAATTTCCAGAATAAGTAAATAATACAAAGACCTATTTTTAACCAATAATGCAAAAGGAAAGTCTGAAATGACTTGTGTATCTCTGTGTGTCTGTCTGTGGCATCGTCGTGCCTAATCGGATGAACCGATTGTGATTTAGTTTTTTGGTTTGATAGGCTTTTCAACCGAGAGTGTTCTTAACTTTGATTCATTTAAATACGTTCAGCCGTTTTAAGACCTTGAGCTTTTTTAACCGACTTCAAAAAAAGGAGGAGGTTTCTCAATTCGACGAATTGTTTGTTCGCAGATAACTTCGTCGTTTATGAACCGATTTTCATTATTATTTTTTTGTTAGAAAGGAGATATCCCAAGTGTGGTACCATGGTAATTTTATCGAGGTCTGATGAGTATCTCCAGAGATATGGAGATAAACACCTCAAAATTGGTACTGAAAATGAATAGCGCGGCATTGAAGTCGGTTGTTTTTAGTTTTTTAAACGATCTAATTCTAGATGATGACGATATAGGATCATCTTTTATAGGTCCGATCAATTGGAAACTCGGTATTGTCTTACTTTAACAACATTGTAAGAACATGGTAGCAATGATCTGATGCCGGGGCATCTCCTGGAATCTGCAGAATACTCAACTCCTCACTAACTAACAGCAGAGATGTCAAGTTGGGGCTCATTGTGATGGTCTCAGTGAACAGATTATAAATAGATCAGTCTGGGATGGTTTTATAACTTGAATTTAAGTATTGTTCAATAATAAACACCAAAGATAGTTTCTTACAAAACCACAACCTGTTACTTAAAAATACCATCATCACCCACCAAAATACCATCATCACCCACCAAAATACCATCATCACCCACCAAAATACTATCATCACCCACCAAAAAGTAATTTATTTAGTTATGTTAAAATAAAATGTATTTTATCGGTGTAAAATATTCTCAAACGTCAACCATATTTTTTCATTGTATTTTTTTTAATGATACAAGTAACTGGACAAGCACGACGCTCGCCTGATGGTAAGCGATGACGTCTACCTATTACAGATACAGCGGCATGCAACATTCTGGACTACCAAATTTTTGCATTTCGCTGCACTGCGCCTGTTACTTTGAGACATAAATAATGTTAAGTCTCGCATGCCCAGTAATTACACTGCATACATTACCATTCAAACCGTTCAACAACATTCTTATATCACGGCTGAATAAATTGGCGAAGTGGTGGAACCGCCCCAGGCGAACTAGCAGTCTTACCACGACAAAAATGTATTTACCGTTGTCACATCAAGAAAATCCGCTAAATCTATCATCTCAATCATTCAGATGGCAACATTGATTGCCCCGACACTTTATCACGAAACAATGCACTTACAGAAGCCGGCCAGGTCATAACAAAAGCTTGTAAACGAGATGTAGTTACTTAACCCGACGTAAAGATAACTGTTGTGAAGATAAAACGTAACACACGGAACTGAATTGTGTGTGATTGTATCCTCTTTTACGGTGTTAGACTATAGAGCAAGGCAGAAGCGGTAGCGGAGTATAATATAATAAAATAACGATTACCTACTTTACAATATTGAAAAGCTGAAAAAGCTCAGTGGCGTTACATTTGACTGTCCACGGCTGGACAAGGGTCTCTCTCTACGTTTCTCCAGCAGTGGAAAATTAGTGGCTAATAATGATGATATCTGTGCTTACAGTAAGCTTAAATATCAAGAAAATAATTGCGTATGTCGAGTTTAGGCATCCCGTAAAAACTGCTCAGGTAGCTTGGAGGCTCATGTATAAAGTGGAAATGTATAACATATAATAGATATAACATATAACAATATAACATATAACGATATAACATAATATATATATAATATATATATAACATATAACGATTAATAGACGTTACTCGTGACCAAAGAGCTGGCGCTTACCTCGGCCAACGGATTAGCCTAGCAATTCAACGAGGTAACGTCGCCAGCTTTTGGGGAACGTTACCGGCAGACAGCTGCGACCTAGGTTCTGTTTTTTATTTATAACATTTTACGTATTTATATCAGTTTAAATAGTTTTTATCTTAATTTAGTTTTAAGTTGTATATATATGTACTATTTGTAAACATATAATATATTGATTAAACATCAATGATTTATAAAAAAAAAGAGTATTTAATAGAATTAAAATTAAAAATATTGTTATAAAATATTTGTTACTGTGTAAAATATGTATATTGGTTGTAGCTCTTATTTTATTTATTTATTTAATTTATTCATAGTATAAGTGATTTACATTGTTTCTATCAAAAAGTACCAATAAACCTTATAGAGGTTTGTCTAGGTTCTTCTTTTTGTTGACAGTGTGATATATGAATGAAAAAAACAGTGTCAAAAACGGTATATACATTTAAAAGAAATTTCATCATATTATAGACGTTAAGTTATAATATAAGACGTTAAGTTATAATTGAAATATGTATCAATAAATTATTGTGTACTTAACTTAATAAGTAAAATTAAAAATGTATATTTAAATATGTATATAGCCCTCGTAAACAACACTTAAAAATATTAAAATCAAGTAAGTCATTATAACCTAAGGACAAAAAAATTTAGACTGATAATATTTGTAGTCATTGGACCAGTCAGTTCGCACGGGTCTGCCTGCATTTTTGCATTAATTTGTTACGTCGAGTATGAATGAGTCTTCAGGTATCATCGTCATATTTCAACCAATTTACACGAAACCTTCACGAATTATACACATAACCTTCTTCATGAATCACTCTATCTTTTGGTGACAACCACATGAAAATCCGTTCAGTAGTTTTTGAGTTTATCGCGAACAGGCAGACAGACGCGGCGAGGGACTTTGTTTTATAATATGTAGTTATACTGGTAAGTAACTATAGGTTTTATTCACCAGAAAAACTTTTGTAGCGACGAGCCATGCTAGCGTCCAGATATTCCGTATGGTATCTCGGAATGAGCGCTTTGATTTTTGTTGCATTTCGTTTCGAAAACACACGCACTATAACATATAATTTATCAAAACTAAAATACAATTTAACTTGTCTCAATATACACTTGGAATCATGAAACAAATGTCTGTGACTAACTAAACACAATAAAAAAAAATTACCGCACTTTTATTAACAATAAATTTAAGACTAGATACACAGATTCTAAGTATTTAGTTATTAATTTTTATTATAAACTTAACATTTATTTTAAACTACACTAATAATCACGGATACAAAACACACAACACACACACAAACAACAAACTTTTTGGTGGCAACTAATTGCCCGCGTTGCTCTAAAATAGAAACACTCCGCAAAGAATAACTTATATTAAACCGCGCCGAAAACACGGGCATTTAGAATAGAGAGCACCAAAATACTGTAGGTATGGACTGCTAATTGCCGCCGTATGTTTGAAAATCCGCTAAATCTATCAGGCAATCATTCAGTTGGCAACACTGATTGCCCCGACACTTTATCACGAAACAATGCACTTACAGAAGCCGGCCAGGTCATAACAAAAGCTTGTAAACGAGATGTAGTTACTTAGCCCGACGTAAAGATAACTGTTGTGAAGATAAAACGTAACACACGGAACTGAATTGTGTGTGATTGTATCCTCTTTTACGGTGTTAGACTATAGAGCAAGGCAGAAGCGGTAGCGGAGTATAATATAATAAAATAACGATTACCTACTTTACAATATTGAAAAGCTGAAAAAGCTCAGTGGCGTTACATTTGACTGTCCACGGCTGGACAAGGGTCTCTCTCTACGTTTCTCCAGCAGTGGAAAATTAGTGGCTAATAATGATGATATCTGTGCTTACAGTAAGCTTAAATATCAAGAAAATAATTGCGTATGTCGAGTTTAGGCATCCCGTAAAAACTGCTCAGGTAGCTTGGAGGCTCATGTATAAAGTGGAAATGTATAACATATAATAGATATAACATATAACAATATAACATATAACGATATAACATAATATATATATAATATATATATAACATATAACGATTAATAGACGTTACTCGTGACCAAAGAGCTGGCGCTTACCTCGGCCAACGGATTAGCCTAGCAATTCAACGAGGTAACGTCGCCAGCTTTTGGGGAACGTTACCGGCAGACAGCTGCGACCTAGGTTCTGTTTTTTATTTATAACATTTTACGTATTTATATCAGTTTAAATAGTTTTTATCTTAATTTAGTTTTAAGTTGTATATATATGTACTATTTGTAAACATATAATATATTGATTAAACATCAATGATTTATAAAAAAAAAGAGTATTTAATAGAATTAAAATTAAAAATATTGTTATAAAATATTTGTTACTGTGTAAAATATGTATATTGGTTGTAGCTCTTATTTTATTTATTTATTTAATTTATTCATAGTATAAGTGATTTACATTGTTTCTATCAAAAAGTACCAATAAACCTTATAGAGGTTTGTCTAGGTTCTTCTTTTTGTTGACAGTGTCATATATGAATGAAAAAAACAGTGTCAAAAACGGTATATACATTTAAAAGAAATTTCATCATATTATAGACGTTAAGCCTGACTAGCTTACAACCATCAAGGAGAAAATCTGCCGCCATAACCTTACGGTGTTCCGGCAGCACACATCCCTTGATAGTCAGTGTATTCTAGGCCTAGCGTGTTCAGCATTTTCAACTACATCATCGCTTACCACCAGGCGAGATAGTGGTCCAACGATAGCCTATAAGATAATATAAAAACTGGCCAAGTGCAAGTCGGACTTGCACTCGTAGGGTTCCGTACCACACTACAGTATTTTATAAGATCGAGCAAAAAATACCACTATCATTTTTCGCCAGCAAAAAATAATAATTATTAAACATTTTATTTCTTATAACGCCATCTAACGTCTAACAAAGGTGTTAGGAATCGACATTTCAATATAACGCCATCTATGGGACGTTTACCTAACTAAGCGTTCATAGATGGCGTGAAAAGCCGAAAAAAACACGTTTCTTGTATGACGTTTACCTAACTAAGCGTTCATAGATGGCGTGAAATGCCGAGAAAAACACGTTTCTTGTATGGGGACCCTCTATTATTTTTAACTTTATTCTGTTTTTAATATTTGTTGTTATAGCGGCAACAGAAATACATCATCTGCGAAAATTTCAACTGTCTAACTATCACGGTTCATGAGATACAGCCTGGTGAGAGACGGACAGACAGATGGACAGACAGACAGGCAGACAGGCAGACAGACAGACGGACGGACAGCGGAGTCTTAGTAATAGGGTCCCGTTTTACCCTTTGGGTACGGAACCCTAAAAAAATAAATAAGAAACTACAATTCCTCTGCAGATAAGTATTTTTAGGGCATAGCATTTAACGCTTAAATCTAATAACTTGCACCAACAGCGTCTATTATATTTATGTCGAATCGAGCTTTCGCTGCGATAAAATGCTACGCTGCGATAGTAAATAGTTCACGAGACTTTAATAAATTAAAATAAAGGTAACTTCCTTATGTGAAAAGACAGATTAGAGACGCTTGCACACTAAAGTTCACATAATACTCAGGGTTCTAAACTATGAAAATACAATAAACATATATTATATATAATTGAAATATGTATCAATAAATTATTGTGTACTTAACTTAATAAGTAAAATTAAAAATGTATATTTAAATATGTATATAGCCCTCGTAAACAACACTTAAAAATATTAAAATCAAGTAAGTCATTATAACCTAAGGACAAAAAAATTTAGACTGATAATATTTGTAGTCATTGGACCAGTCAGTTCGCACGGGTCTGCCTGCATTTTTGCATTAATTTGTTACGTCGAGTATGAATGAGTCTTCAGGTATCATCGTCATATTTCAACCAATTTACACGAAACCTTAACGAATTATACACATAACCTTCTTCATGAATCACTCTATCTTTTGGTGACAACCACATGAAAATCCGTTTAGTAGTTTTTGAGTTTATCGCAAACAGGCAGACAGACGCGGCGAAGGACTTTGTTTTATAATATGTAGTTATACTGGTAAGTAACTATAGGTTTTATTCACCAGAAAAACTTTTGTAGCGACGAGCCATGCTAGCGTCCAGATATTCCGTATGGTATCTCGGAATGAGCGCTTTGATTTTTGTTGCATTTCGTTTCGAAAACACACGCACTATAACATATAATTTATCAAAACTAAAATACAATTTAACTTGTCTCAATATACACTTGGAATCATGAAACAAATGTCTGTGACTAACTAAACACAATAAAAAAAAATTACCGCACTTTTATTAACAATAAATGTAAGACTAGATACACAGATTCTAAGTATTTAGTTATTAATTTTTATTATAAACTTAACATTTATTTTAAACTACACTAATAACCACGGATACAAAAACAAACAATAAACTTTTTGGTGGCAACTAATTGCCCGCGTTGCTCTAAAATAGAAACACTCCGCAAAGAATAACTTATATTAAACCGCGCCGAAAACACGGGCATTTAGAATAGAGAGCACCAAAATACTGTAGGTATGGACTGCTAATTGCCGCCGTATGTTTTCCGTCGAGAATTTTTGAAAGTAGATGCAGCAAGCGCGACGGCAGATGAGATGAACGTAACGTCATAAGCCCGAGCCCGCTGCTAAAAAAAGCAAATTGCAATTACAATTGCCGGATATAATCACTTTTAAAAGCATTGTTCGTCATATATGACTATTACAGCGAGGTATATCGTTTCAGGCGCGTTTTTGTTATTGAAGAGGTTTAAAAATATTTGGTAAATAGTTACTGTGCCAACTTTGGCATAGTTAGGCGTGGAAAACCAGAAACCACTTCTAACCGTAATTTCCTAACTCGTGCAAAGTTTCTAGCTAGCATTTTTACAGGTAGGAACGACACAAGATGCCTTTATAAAACACCTTATCTACGCAATTACAACTACGAAGTTCTAGAAACTTAGGCGCGTAAAACTACACCCTAGTGCCTTCACTTTTAGGTGAGTTGACGCCCTCCAGTTTATTCCTGTACTAGCTGCGGCCCGCGGCATTGCCCGCGTTTAATCCTGGTTATAAACCTTCCTTTTGAATAACTTTTTTTTTTTAACTGTTCCGCTGTTAATACTCCTCCGACATGGGGCCGGAGACTTTTTTGAGCGGGTTTTAATATGTAGTATCATGTGCAATTGACTTCGTTGAGCTTTCATGCGATTTTATTTATAATGTATATTGTTTTTTATTCTTCGTGTGTGATGTCATGTATGTATGTTTTTTATTACAGAGTGTGTATGTATGTGCGTTTGTTTTTTTTTCCGTATTTTTTTTCTTCTTTTTTCTCTATAAGTCTATAATACAATGTCAAAAAGAATAATATAATCAATAATAATTAAAACATTACAATTAAAACATAATAACTAAACATTACAATTCCATAATAATTTCAAACAATTAATGTAGGTATATATATATTATTTATTGAAAACAAAATGTATAATAAATACATTACAATATTTAATATATGGTAGAAATGTAGGACTACTGAGCCCATCTTGCAGTGCTACCGTTGGACTTACATACCTTTTTCATTATAACCTTACAATATTTCACAAAGATCTCACTAGTGTCTTTGCCATGAAGAAGGTTTGTGAAATTATTTTTATTTATTTTATCACCCATTTCCAATTCTGCATCAATTCGTTCAACACCGAAACGAGGACAGTCTGCGAGCACATGAGGCACATCCTCAACAACATCGGCATCGCACACACACCCCGGACTACTCTTGAGTTTAAAGCGATACAAGTACTGACTTAGGCCTCCATGACCGGTCAAAATCTGCGTTAGGAGGTTATTAGGCTCTTTTTTTTTAACCAGTTGGTATGCGGAGCGAATATCGGGGAGGAAGAGCTGGATATTTTTTCCTGAAATTTTACTTTTATATATATCATTCCATTTCTGTACGGATTCCTCCTTGATCATTCGCTTCACAAACGAAAGGGGTAATTTAGAATAGTCCGGTGTGGTATTATCAGACAGAGCAGCTGTCTTCGCAAGTTCATCAGCTCTTTCGTTACCTGGTGTGCCTACATGTGCTCGCAGCCAGAAGAGTCGCACGTTTACACCTCTGGTTTCCAAGTTGTTGATATTCTGGCGTATATTGAAGGCAACAGGGTGAGAGGAGGTGTAGTCAGTGATTACTTGCAAGCATGATTTACTATCGCTTAGAATATTGACTTCAGATTGATCAAGACCTACTGTCTCTTCTGTCGCCCTCAACACAGCCAGAAGCTCGGCTTGATAGACGGAGCAGTGGTCTGCTAGTTTTAACGTTACATATTTGATTTCTGCTCCGTCTTGCCACACTGTGATGGATACTTGTTGAAAACACATTTATAAAGTGCAAAGTTCAACCTAGACAAAAGGCGTTCTATTTTATAATATGGCCAAAACTGGTCATATCAAAAACTTTCTATTCTACCATCTAATATTAAATAACAAAAGATCGCATTGCAGTGCCATTTGAATTGTAAAATAGATTGAAAACAATAAAATTATAATATTATACAAATGGTTTGCATAAACTCTATGTAGCGTAGGTAGGCTAATCACTTAAGCATTTTCCTGATTTATTCTCATTTTATCTGAATGACATGTACAGGAAAGTCTATAAATACATTGAATTAATATTCCTGAGGCTGTTTGCAAATATTGTAATGAAATAATAAATAATATTCGGAAAGTCACACACAAAACTAAGGCCCCAAAGTGAATGGAAAAGAAGAGCCGAAGATCGGGTTCAGTGGCACATATTGGGACAGGCCTACGTCCAGCAGTGGACTGACACCGGCTGATGATAATGATGATAATTCATTTCTAATCTCACCTTATTGCAATGCAATGTTATTTGGTCTCATATAGTTTGGATAGAGATAACGATAAATAAACTGGCCAAGTGCAAGTCGGACTCGCACTAGTAGGGTTCCGTACCACACTACAGTATTCTATAAGACCGACAAAAAAATACCACTATCATTTTTCACCAGCAAAAGTAATAATTAATAAACATTTTATTTCTTATAACGCCATCTAACGTCTAACAAAGGAGTTAGGGCTCGACATTTCAATATAACGCCATCTATGGGACGTTTACCTAACTAAGCGTTCATAGATGGCGTGAAATGCCGAAGAAAACACGTTTCTTGTTTCTGGCTCATTACTTTTTTTTAAAGTGAAAACTTCTTTAGCGCCGTTGTGCACTTTTCTTGGGATGGGTAAAAAATGTTAAACTCGCGTCAGAGCACGTGTCCTGATCGAAAATTCGTAAGACGGAGCGCGAGTTTTTTTTTAATTCAAAGTATTATACCTCCATGATTCAAAGCAATAAGTTATGTTTCTGTTATATCTATAATAATAATTATTGATATGATCTATTTAATGTTATTTGACGTGTGTAAGTGCAGATTTTTAATTTTCCCATATACTGAATAAATGCTTTGACTTTTGACTTTTGAACACGAGCCCGTATAGCAAAATCTTATTTTAAATTGTTAACACAATCCAAAATTTCATCGTACCGACGGGACTTGAACCCGCAACCTCCGGAATAACATGTTCCGGTGCTTTTGCCAATAAGCCACAGTGCGATGTATCGTTACGACGAAATTAGTGGATTGCATTTGGTAACCCAATTATGCATTGGTGGCGCCATCTATGACTACTTATTACGTAAGTATCTTATTTTAAATATTTGATAAGTAACTGTTTGACCACTATGTAGGTGAAGATGTGATCGACAATGTGTCGTTCCTTCCTCTTTTGGGTTTTGTAACCCAAACACAAAAAAAAGGGTGCTATAAGTTTGACGCGTATATGTGACTGTGTCATGTCATCGTAACGCCCAAACGGATAAACGATAAACGGATTTTAATAAAGTAATTTTTGTTTGATAACTGTATGATTGATTATTCGACAGTATTCTTAGATTGGATTCATGAAAATCCGTTCAGCCGTTTGAAGACTAAGATCTCTTTTCTTGTTGAATACGCTATGAGATCAACTTTCTGATCAAGTCGAAATTCGGTATCCTCTAACTTCAATGATATTGTAAGAAAATGGTAGCATTGACCTGATGCTGGAACATCTCCTGGAATCCTCAACTCCTCAGCAACTTACAGTAAAATGTAATGTTTGAGCTCGTTAGAATAGTCTCAATGAAAGGATTAGACATAGATCAACCGGGGGCGGTTTTATATTTTGAATTTAAGTATTATATTAAATCAAATGCTGAAATAAACCGTATCGCATGTTATACTGAACTGTCTACTACCAATTTATAAAATTAATATAGAATTTTTGGAAAAAAACAAGGAAATTGTGCACACAGGCAGTTGTTGATTGTACTTTAAAAAGCGGATGAAGCCGCGGGGCACGGCACAGCTAGCAATTTCATATAGGTAATACAAACAAATAGGATAACATTATTCAATATCTATTTATATACATATAAGTTTCTTACTTATTGTATAGTTCATGTATATATTGATATTCAGATAAGAGTATAAGGTTGCTTTTCCAACAGAGATGTGCTATGCTACGTTGCTATGGATGCGTTTGATATTCACCAATAACATTCATTGGTCCGCATAGCACTGGTGGAAACGCGGCGGGTACAAATTAGTAACTATGTTTTTTAATATTTTTCGCCAGCGAATGGAATACCCTGCCTGAGTCTATGTTTCTGGTTAAGTACAATATAGGGGTCTAATATATATATTTATAATAAATATATATATATATATATATATATATATATATATATATTTATATATAAACATGTAACTAGGTAGTTAAGAATAATTAATAAAATAAGAAAGAATAATATTTACATAATAAGTATATAAATTAATATAATAAAGAAAGAAAAAAAAAATTATAAAAAAAAAACGTACGGGATCGACTACCACTTTAACAAATTATAGACTTTAAGTGTTTAAGTGTTAGTGAATGTGTGTGGAGTAATGTATGTCTATGGGTATGTCAGGTCATGTCTATGGTAATGAAAGGGAGGGGGTTTTAGTCAGTAGGAGTCTGACATAATTGCAGAGCCCGAGCTCTGCGGTATCTCATGAAGGATTTCCCCCTTGGGAGGGGGAACACCATATATTTTTTTCCGTGGGCGGAAAAAAAAACAATATGGGGGTCGTCAAACAGAAATATAGAAGGATTCGTGCTATAGAATCATGCTATAGGTGCGTGCTATAGTGTGTACTATAGAAGCGTCCTATGGATGCGTGCCACTTCCCTACTGTCGAGACATCGCATAGCTCGCATCTTCATAGTACATCTTACTCATTCCACTACATAGCTTAGCATCAGTGGAAACAGTTACATAGTTTCGTAGCTCAGCTTTCACATCCTCCCAGCATAGCTGCTGCATAGCACATCTCTCGTGGAAAGGCACCCTAAAACTTGACCCACCTACGATACACCTACGTTAAAAACTAAGTGTACCGTTATTTGATATTATATTCTCATAATATCGGAATTTATTTTAAATATACATAGGTATCATAAAAACAGCCATTTCGTTTGTGCCTAGACATTATGCTAATGTCCTAGGTGCCTAGATCGATAAAGGCGACTTGGTCTTAGCTTTTATATGGACTTCACTCATGGTGTTGTAGTTGTTCATAGACAACTGTGGCTGCTTACTATCGGGCGGGTTGTCTGCTTGTTTGCCAACTATTATATCTATATATAAATATATATAAAAGAAAGTCGTGTTAGTTACTACACTTATAACTCGAGAACGGCTGGACCAATTCTTATGATTTTTGTATTTTTGAAATTGTCTTTGTCATGAATAGGATAATAAGTATTAAAAACAATGAATAATTAATCTAAAAAAAACATATAAGACAAATTATTTTGCCAAAATGTTCCTGGGTTAAGGGGTTAGGGGTAGTCAGGACTTTCAAAAAATCAAATTTTGGTTTTTTGCATTTAATGTAATTAAGTTTGTAATATCTTAAAAAAATATTCTCTGAAAATTTGAAGTTGATCCGATAATTACTTTTAGAGTTATTCGACAAATAACAAAGAGCGCTCGGGCACTTCAAAACGCTCGGGAGGGAGCAGGTAGGGGTTATGGGTAGTCAGGATTTTCAAAAAATCATTTTCTTTTTGCATTTTCGATAAGTGTAATATCTTAAAAATATTCTCTGAAAATTTGAAGTTGATCTGATAATTACTTTTCGAGTTATTCGACAAATAACAAAGAGCGCTCGGGCACTCCAAAACGCTCGGGAGCAGGTAATGCGTTTTTCTCAAAACTATTTTTTTTGAACTGGTGACCACTGTAACTCAAAAACCGCTCAATAGATTTGAATGAAACTTATACAGCTTTTAGAAAACATAAAAAGCTAGTGCCTGATCGAAGGTTTTTTTTTTTAAATATTTTTTTAAATAAAAAAGCTTCGATCAAGCACAAGATTATCTATCCATAATTTTTTTTTTTGTTTCATTGATTTTTGATGAATCTTCAAGGACTTATGATGGTCACCTTTTTGAAACTGGGTCAACACAGACAGCTATAACTTTGGAAATTATACTTTTTTTTTTCAAATTTTCGTGACTTCAAGTCAAAACATTGTATAATAATGCCATATTATTACTTTTGTAAAATAACATGATTTAATAGCAAAAAAAATTACTGAAAATTCTCATTTTTTCGTGTCTTTGACTACCCCTAACCCCTTAAAAAACTGCCAATCATTTGATGTTCAATTGTTTATCCCGTCGATACGGTAAACTGCATTATCGCATATTTTTTTCTGTATAATTATGGCTCCACACGATTAGTATATTTAGCCAGTGTGAGGTATAAAAATACTTTAAGTTTTTGTGAATTCAAGTCATGTAGATTTTAAAAAGGTCAAATACTGTCAGTAATGACAATTGTTTGACATATTTATTGATTGTCAAATATGCGTGCCAAATATATGTAAGTACAATGACACGGGGTTGAAGTACTTGATTATTGTATTTTTATTCTATATGTGTATTGCCATAATATATTAATAAACTTAATATCTCTTTTGTATTCATTTATTACGTTCATAAACGCCTAGATTAAGTTCATCTAAAAGGTAACACGACATTCATTGTCTGTTAGGTGGTACGAAGTTCGCCGGGCCAGCTAGTTTAAAATAAATCTTACTCTATAGGCCTGGAATGGGAATGGGCTCTCAAGTCAAGTCAAGTCAAGTCAAAGCATTTATTCAGTACATGGGCAAATTATTAATTTGCACTTACACACGTCAAATAACATTAAATAGATCATATCAATTATAATGATACTAAATCTAAGTAAGATTGTTTAATAACTAAAACAACCGACTTCAATGCCCCGCGAGTCAAGTAAGTCAAGCAAGATTGATACGTTTATCGTCATATCTCTAGAGATACTGATCGGATCTCAATGAAATTACAATGGGACCACCTCCGAAACGTACCCTACCGATAACAAAAATAACCATTCGAATCGGTTCACAATTGACGGAGTAATCGCGTAACATACAACACACAAAAAAAAACATACAGACGAATTGACAACCTCCTTATTTTTGGAAGTCGGTTGAGCAAAAACATAACTTAATGCTTTGAATTAAAAAAAAAAGTAATGAGTCATTCAGCTCAACTTCTATCAGCTTCATACAAAACCAATATCATAAATGCGAAAGTCAGTTAGTTTGTTTATATGTGTGTTTGTTTGGGACTTCTTCTACCTAACCTAGTACTTACCTATACATAATGTTAATGGAGTATTACTAAAATTGAATATAATTGAAGCCAAGCAAATATGTAATGTTTCCTATTTAATTATCCTTATTAAATAGACTGAGGAACGCATTGCTCATTCTTTTTTATTCGAATAGGCGTCTAATTTAATTATACCTACGTAACTGTTGTCAACATTGAGTAAGTAAAAAAAGAACACCGTTCGAAATTCAAACTACACTGACGTTTAAAACCAGACGATCCAATGTCAAACAACCAGTTATTGATCAGATGAGTCAGAACTCAAACCAAGTCAGACCAACATGCCTTATTTGAAAAAGAGCCAATAATAATCTTTCAAGTTCAACATCCAAGCCAACCTTGAAAATTAAAAAATAAAAACTCCCGCCAAATTTTAACAGGTCACAAATAAACTGCACGAGAGATTAAAACCTTCTTCTATGTTTCAAATATATTTGGAACACTGTAAAGCACCGCACACACTGGCCGATTTGTTATTACTATTTGTCACTGTCCGCTTGATGGGCGACTCACTAGCGGAAAATTAAAATAAATTAAAAAAGTAAAACACGGGCTCACGCGGTCGAGCTACGAATCGCACTAAAGGATGGACCAGTCTGGGCAGATAGTGACGCAATCCTCCGGTTGGCCATAATGTGCACTTTTGTTGAGCTTTCCATAGTACCTAGGTATTAGGTATCTAGATAACTAATTTTAGTCTACATCGATTACATGTAGTCTACAATCAAAATAATCACTCTGTCTTTGTTAGTCAGTTGTTTTTTAGGGTTCCGTACCCAAAGGGTAAAACGGGACCCTATTACTAAGACTCCGCTGTCCGTCTGTCTGTCTGTCTGTCTGTCTGTCTGTCCGTCTGTCACCAGGCTATAGCTCATTAACCGTGATAGTTAGACAGTTGAAATTTTCACAGATGGTGTATTTCTGTTGCCGCTAGAACAACATATACTAAATACAAAATAAAGTTAAAAATTAAAGGGGGTCCCCGTACAAAAAACGTGTTTTTAAACGCCATCTATCTAATTAGTTTCGGCAAAATGACATAGATGGCGCTAGTAAACGAGCCCCGTCTTTCTAGATCGCGACCAAACCAAATATTCTTGGTAATATCAATTATTCAAATATATGAGGTTGAAACTCTGTTATGTTTCGTATTGTACGGAACCCTCCCTAAGTGTGCGATAAGAGACGTTATGCTGACTCGAACTTGGCCAGTTTTATTTAGGGTCCGAGTCCGTACCTCAAAAGTAAAAAGGAACCCGTATGCACTTAGTACATATACACTTAGTTGTCCGTCTGTGGAGACGCTTGTTTTAGGAACGTGTAGGTAGAGTTTTATCAAGTTGAATTTTACATCAAATACTCGGGTCAACGTTCTCTTTGAGAGATTCTAGAGTAGAATCCTTTGCTTCATTCTGGAATCAAAAAAGCGGTCTCAAAGAAAAATACTATGTTGCGTTGCGCCCCCGTGATACAATCTACTATTATGTACTATCTTTGTCCACTGTTGGACATAGGCCTCTCCTATAGCACGCCACTGAGCTCGATCTTCAGCTTTTTGTTTCCAACCACTGCCAGCCAGCTTCCTTAAAGTTTTACTTTTTATTTTTATTTACTACTAGCAGCCCGCCCCGGCTTCGCACGGGTAGAACATATGCCTACAAAATTTGCATCAGTTTGTTGTATCGAATATAAAATATGAACATATTTAACAATCATCGTCGACCAATTTACACAAAACCTTACCGAATAATGCACCTAAACTTTCCTCATAAACACTCTGGCTATCGCTGAAAACCGCATGATAATCCGTTCAGTAGCCATTGAGATTATTGCGAACAGACAGACAGACGCAGTGATGGACTTTGTTTTATAATACTTACGTAGTGATATTGGACGGCCCTTTGGCGTAAAGGATAGTTACCCTGATTCTGACCCGACGGCCGTTGGTTCTAATCCTAGCTATATACCTACCAATGAAAGTTATATGTGCATTCATGAATCATGAGTTTTCGTACAGTGGTAGTGGGATCATTAAATCTACTAAAAAGTAGCTTACCACCAAGGAGAACATCTGCCGCCTTAACCTTACGGCGTTCCCCGACGCAAAAAGTAGAGGTAATATACGCTTAACGTGTGTATCTGTATGTCTGTCTGTAGCATCTTAGCACCTAACCGGATGAACCGATCTTGTTTTTATTATTGATAGATTTTTTTTTGTTTGATAGATGTCTTCATCGAGAGTGTTCTTAGCTTTGATTCATGAAAATTCGTTCAATCGTTATAAAACTATGAGCTTTTTTCTAGTTAATTGCGCTATGAAATCAACTTTCATAGGTCTGATCAATTCGAAAATCTTCTTCTTCAACGATATTGTAAGAAAATGGAAGCATTGACCTGATGCTGGGACATCTCCTGGACTCTACAGAATACTCAAATCCTCACCAACTTACAGCTCAGATTCTAAATGACGTGTTTAGAGTCATTGGAACGCTTTTAATGAAAAGATTATTTATAGATCAGTCGGGGTGGTTTAAAATATTATATTATTATATAGGTATATAGATAATTATTATTTTATACAATAGATCATATTATTATACTATATTGACTTCAAATTGATTGTGATCAATGGGGATCTACAGCATAGTTAAGCTTATAGTAATATTTTCGTAGCAACTATGCCTTATCTGTGGTTTCACTGCAAATATTTTATTAATTTTGCGATGCGTGTATGTGAAATTCGTGATATCTTCTAGAGTTTTCATTTGAATTATATACTGTAAGGGACAATTTTAATGTATAATATGTGGCCAAGCTAATTAACGCAATTATTTGGATAAGGATTAATACTATATACTTGAAAATAGCCTTGGAAGTTATGTAATATTTTTTAACAAAAATTTTAAGATTAAAATGGTTACTGTGAGTCAACAATAAGAGATAGACATATGCTGTCGCGGACTTTTTTGTAGATCTCATTAAGTTGTAAAACTCTTCCATAGAAAATATTCATCTATCTATTTTCAATTGAGCAGCGTTCGTAAGAAACGTGTTTTTTCGACCGTTTTTTTGCCGACTTAGGTTGCAAATTAGGTCTCCACGAATGTACCTTTGATTTAAACGGGATAATATATAGCCTATTTTCATTCCGAAAGTCCATTCTATGTATTAGTGAAAGAATTTTTTAAATCGGTTCAGTAGTTTTTGAGCCAAATCATTACAAACATACAAAAATACAAATGTTCTCTCTTTATAATATTAGTATAGATATCATATAAGCTAGTGTTTGACCACTAACTCACCTGTTGGTGATGAAGTGATGATGCGGTCGAAGATGGTAAGCACGCTAGGCCTAGAATGGGAACTGGCTCTCAAGGATAGCTGCCGGAATACATTAGATGTTTGGCGACAGATTTTCTAACATGAGGGTGGTAGCTGGCCAGGCGTACACTAGATAGTGTCCTACCACCACGCGGGGGTTATTGGTTTCTTAACGATGTTTTACCGCCACTGTGAAAAGCGCACATACATTTATCGATAGAAAAATCCATTGGTGCACAGCGGCGATTGAACTCGGTGCCTCTGGCATCAAAGACGACCATTCTCCCACGACACCACCGGGCCCTCAAAAAGTTTACTTTAGGTACTTAAAATGAAAATTGTTTAGATTTTCCAATGTCATCTAATACTATAAGAATCTTTGTCCTGACATACTGACTGACTCACTGACAGACAACGCACAGCCTAAACCGCTGGTCGTAGAGACTTAACATTTGGAGGGTATATTTGTCTTAGTACGTAGTGGTGTACTAAGAAAGGATTTTTCAAAATTCACCCCAAAGGGGATGAAATGGGGGTTCAAAGTTTGTATGGAGAAACAAGATTAGATAGTATTTTCTATCCGAAACTTCACACAAGTGCTTCAGTACAAAAATAAGTAAATATGTATTTCAGGTTTTTTTGAAATTCCACCCCTAAGAGGGTGAAATGGGGTAACAAAGTGTGAAAATCAATATTGTGTCAGATTGCGCTAAAATTTGGCATGCAGATAGTTATTACGACGTTAGTTCCCTCTGAGAAAGGATTTTCCAAAATTCACCCCTGAAGGGGATGAAACGAGGGTTCAAAGTTTGTATGGAGAAACAAGATAAGATAGATAGTCTTTTATATTCGAAACTTAACACAAGTACTTAAGTAAATAAATACGTGTTTCAGGCTCTTTCGAAATTGCACCCCTAAAAGGGTGAAGTGGGGTAACAAAGTCTGAAATCAATATTGTTTCGGATTGCGCTGAAATTTGGCATGCAGATAGTTATTTTGACTTAGGTATCCGCTAAGAAAGAATTTTTCAAATTTCAAGCCGCGGGGCACTTCTAGTGCCCCGCGGCTTGTTTCGCCATAAAAACTTTGAATCCCCGTTCAGTATCCGGGAGGAATTTTTAGAAAATATCTTCTGGGCGGATACCTACGTCATAATAACTATCTGCATTCTAAATTTCAGCGCAATCCGAAACAATATTGATTTTTGGACTTTGTTACCCCAGTTTATCCTCTTAGGGTGGCATTTTGAAAAAGTCTGAAACTCGTATTTACTTAAAAGTACTTGTGTGAAATATCGAATAAAATGACTATCCAAATTTTGTACCCCCGCTTCATCCTCATGAAGAGTGAAAAATTCTTTCTTAGCGGATACCTAAGTCAAAATAACTATCTGCATGACTATCTTGTTTCTCCATACAAACTTTGAACCCTCGTTTCATCCCCTTCAGGGGTGAATTTTGGAAAATCCTTTCGAGAGGGAACTAACGTCGTAATAACTATCTGCATGCCAAATTTTAGCGCAATCTGACACAATATTGATTTTCACACTTTGTTACCCCATTTCACCCTCTTAGGGGTGGAATTTCAAAAAAACCTGAAATACATATTTACTTATTTTTGTACTGAAGCACTTGTGTGAAGTTTCGGATAGAAAAGACTATCTAATCTTGTTTCTCCATACAAACTTTGAACCCCCATTTCATCCCCTTAAGGGGTGAATTTTGAAAAATCCTTTCTTAGTACACCACTACGTACTAAGACAAATATACCCTCCAAATTTCAAGTCTCTACGACAAGCGGTTTAGGCTGTGCGTTGTCTGTCAGTGAGTCAGTCAGTCAGTATGTCAGGACAAAGATTCTTATAGTATTCGTTATTATTACTTATTATTCTTATTCTTATATATTTATCATAATAAGAGAAAACTACCAAGCTACTTGTTATACATTTCTTTCTAGCCCTACGACCGGAAAATTGGATTATTCATGAGAAAAATTGTATTACCACATTATGGTGGACTCTTATTGAACTAAAGTCAAGAGCACAACGAATTATGTGTCGGTAAGGTTTATTGCATGGGTCTTCATTTAAATAATTGTTTAAGTACACATGCATGCATTTTTTAAATCCTTGATAAGAGTAATAAATAAGATTTTAAGTTTAAAAACTAAAACAACCGACTTCCACGACGCGCGAATCAGTTTCAGTACTAAGTTTGAGATGTGTATCTCCATATCTCTGAAGATACTTATTTTTACTTATGAGATAGGGCTTTTTGATCCCCCTCTGCCCCCTGATTCCAGTCATTCATAAAACCTACTCGGAAGCTTTATTTAATATTGATAATTCCGTGAGGTACTTTTGGATTGGCCTTTCTGTAAAACGTAGAGCATGAAAGCGCTTATGAAAGTGGAAGAAGCGAAAGACGTGTGTCAGGATCGTAGCATGTGGAAAGAAGTAATACCTATCTAACAACGGGATAAAAGCGTGATTTTATATATGTATGTAAATCCATAAGCTATTTTGTCACGAAAACCTCGAATCACTCATTTTTTCGAATTAAAATATCAAAAGTATCCGATCGGAGCATTGTGAAATTACAAAGGTTCAAGTCGAAGTAAAGGCAGTTTCCGAATCCGAATTTGCTTTCGAATGATTGAGATTAACCCTGCAGGGCTGGATTATTATCAAATTTGAATGACTATCACATCGATCCTTTTTGTATCGATGGACTATCATATCATTACGCCACCGGGCGGCCGCGCATTCTCAAATGTCCGAAAGGCGTTAATTTACTGTTGAAACTTAATCGTAGTACGGATACTTCGTACTTTTATTTATTCTATGTGTGTGAGTACTATGAAAGGCATTCAGGTTCGGTTATGCTTCCGTGACTACCAGTCATGTGCTCGTGTTGTGCTAATTTGTTGCTCTTGGATACTAGGAGATACTATCTGTGTCTTTTGACAGGGATGTGTTGTTACTGTCTGTACCGATGATCCCTGGATCAAACGAACTAAGATGGGGCCGCATAATCGATAGCCCCATTATAGCCATATTTAAAAAAAAAGGCAATAGCCCAATGGCTAAGATGTCGGCCTGGCGATCGAGAGGTCATGAGTTCGATCTCCACCCATTGCACAACTGACGTGAACCCACTCCAGACACAAGCATATGTAGCTTAGTTGGAGGAGTTAATAAGAATACTAGTAATGTGCAACCCACATTGCTAGTAAGTTTTTTTTAAAGAAAAAAAGCTGCTGCTATTACTATTACTAACATACGGCCTTTTATGTAATCCTACTATCCTACTAATATTAAATTTAAAAATTAAAAATTATATATTAAATAATATTAAAAATTAAAAAATGTCGGCCATGACGTCAGAGACGTGCATTGGCACGTCGGTGAAGGAAACCATCGATAAGTAACCCCCGGCTTAGCAGGGCAGGAGTGTTACGTAAGCTTGTGACTATCTAGTAAAGGCCCTTGCATGGAGGTAGGACACTGTCAAGTTTGCAATGTGTCAATATGTGCGGTGCACGCAAACGCTAATTATAATTAATTAACATAATGCAACCTTGATGAAAATAATTCTATATATTATATGGATGGCGTTAGATTGATTGTGTCTGCATCATTCAGTATATTTGCATGCGCAGTCATCGAATAAAATATTGACTGGTTGGAAAGGTTAATTGATGAATTATTTCATCTTTTTTTGATGTTTGACGCCAAACGTGGATATTTATTGAAAGTATACTTAGGTTTATTTTAGTTGGTTTTTAGGGTTCCGTACCCAAAGGGTAAAACGGGACCCTATTACTAAGACTCCGCTGTCCGTCTGTCCGTCTGTCCGTCTGTCTGTCAGTCCGTCCGTCCGTCCGTCCGTCCGTCCGTCCGTCCGTCCGTCCGTCCGTCCGTCCGTCCGTCCGTCCGTCCGTCCGTCCGTCCGTCCGTCCGTCCGTCCGTCTGTCTGTCTGTCTGTCTGTCTGTCTGTCTGTCTGTCTGTCCGTCTGTCACCAGGTTGTATCTCATGAACCGTGATAGTTACGACTGTTGAAATTTTCACAGATGATGTATTTCTGTTGCCGCTATAACAACAAATACTAAAAACATAATAAAGTTAATAATAATAGAGGGTCCCCATACAAGAAACGTGTTTTTTTCGGCATTTCACACCCTCTACGAACGCTTGGTTAGGTAAACGTCCCATAGATGGCGTTATATTGAAATGTCGATCCCTAACACCTTCGTTAGACGTTAGACGTTAGATGGCTATATAAGAAATAAAATGTTTATTAACTATTATTTTTTGCTGGCGAAAAATGATAATATTTATTAGGTATTTTTTGCTCGATCTTATAAAATACTGTAGTGTGGTACGGAACCCTACGAGTGCGAGTCCGACTTGCACTTGGCCAGTTTATTATGTGATTAGGCGACTGCGATGTGTAATGTCACATTTATTGAACTAGTCACTCTCTAAGAGGGTGGTGAAATGTGATTATAAAGTCTAGAAATCAATATGGTTTTTTGGGTTTTATAAAAATCAATCCCTATTTTTTTATATCATATAGGGTAACGCAGGGCGTCCCAAACTGTGCGTCGGGACGCTCTGGGGCGTCGCAGCGATGTCCCAGGGGGTCCCAGTTTGAATGTTGGAGCTCAGTTTTTCATGAATATCGTGCCATCAGGACTGCAGCATAAAAGGTTCTATTACCATTTGCGACTTCGTACTTGTGCCAAACGGGATTTTCTGCAGTTGCAGTAATAAAGAACAAGTACAGGTCAAAAATAGACGTAGAGCAAGCAACAAATGAGAGTGGCGATTTCCAAACTGGAGCCCCATTTTGAGAAGAAGGGGCGTCGCAAAAAAAATGGCAAAATCTCAAGGGCGTCACAGAACAAATTTCAAATTTCTAACTAACTTTTGACCACCTATCTCACTTGTTGTTGTTGTAAGTTGTAAGTGATTATGCTGTCGATCGTCGAGGATGGTAGGTAGCACAAGGGTAGCACGCTATGACGCTAGGCCTATTTCCCTTGGTCACACTATAACTTAAAAACGGGTGGACCGATTTGGCTTATTCTTTTTTTGGCGTGTTTTTATGTAAGAAAGGTTTTTACGAAAGAAAGTTTTATATGAATGAAAGAAGTTTCTAACGCGGGCAAAGCCGCGGGGCACTTATAATTAACAGACAATATAAAATAAACAGATGAAGTACTCTACTCTCAAAACGGAAAGCGCTACAAATAGACTGAATTAGAGTTAGCTATAGCACCAGACGTTGTATATACCCCCGTGAGTCACTGTGACTCAAACCCGTTTACTGCTTCTTTTTGCTCAATATGGCATACTTGGTATATATATGGCTAGCCAGCTGATCTGCAGTAATCTTCGAGCATTGGTAAATGCTCGAAGGCTACCGCCTTCGAGCATTAATTATGGTATTTCGTCGTCTACTGTTTATATAGTGGTGGTGGTAGCTGAGTTCGCGGTATTATCAGCTATAAAAAGGACTTATAGAAGTACCACTGTCAATCCATTATTTCAACCTTTTTAACCGACTTCACAAAAAAGGAGGAGGTCTCAATTCGTCGGAATCTTTTATTAAATTTTTATTATTATTTTTTTACTCGAAGATGCCTGAACCGATTTGAAAAACTCTTTTTTGTTTCAAAGGGTACCCTTCCCCACCTGGGAAAGGTCCCATTTTAAATTTTAACGAAATCGATCGAGCCGTTTTTAATATATCAACATTTGTATTACGAAGCATTTGTATACTTCGTAGCATCTACCAATGCTCGAAGACTTCGATGACATGATACTGGCTGCTGGCTACTTTGACTGGCGCGACGATTAAAGTCGGTTCTAATTTTTTAAACGTTCTTTAATTATTAATAAATACCAACACACGTCTTGCCTACGCTCTATAAAGATCTATTCATCAAATTTGCATGTCAAAATGTCAGTTTCGTAAAGTTTTTGAAGCTTTACAGAGTTTTATATTGAGGTGAGATAGTGATCAAACAAATAAAACTGGCCAAGTGCGAGTCAGACTTTTGTCCCGCACAGGGTTCCGAACGCCATCTCAAGAATATCTAACGAACTTCTAACACCAACTAAGTAAAATAACACTAAAGCTACTTCTACTCGCCAATAGATTTCGCCATTTAACACCCCCGAAATCCCCTGTATACTATTCAGATTCAGATTCCGAAATAAGGTAAACACGATAGCGCCATCTATGAAGATAGATGTATATCGTAAAAAATACGTTTTTTAGTTTTTAACCCTTTAATTTTTAACTTTGTTTGTTTTTAATTTTTCTTAGTATTTGTTGTTATAGCTGCAACAGAAATACATCATCTGTGAAAATTTCAACCGTCTAACTATCACGGTTCATGAGATACAGCCTGGTGACAGACGGACAGACAGACGGACAGCAGAGTGAGACTCTGCTGTCCGTCCGTAATAGGGTTCCGTTGGTACCCTTTGGGCTCGGAACCCTAAAAAGTGGTGCCTTTAGGATATAAAAAAAAGTTATACGCAGGGAAAATCCTTAGTTGTTCAAATTCTCAGCTGTTCTGTTACAATGACACACATAATGTTAATTTTAAATCTACATAATCATGAATAAGCTATTTGTTGTTTATCTTACAATCTAAACTCTTCTCAAATAAAGCTCGGGCACGATCGTAACAAGTAAGAACGCTCGCTCCTTACGCAATAAAAAGATGACATTGTATTTTGGCAAACTTTCTAATTAACGATGTGTTTCTATCAACAAGAATGATGTTTAAAGTTATGTTTTTAAGAGTAATTGTGTGTACTTAGAGTCGAGAGTATGATAGGGTCTTTAGTTGACACAGTCAATGCAAATTGATCGATGATACGTTGAAGGAAAAGATTGTTACAAAATACCCAGCTTAGTAAGTTTTCAGGATACACGTGCTGGAAATGTATATTTTTAGTACTAGCTATATAGGTTTGGGCAAAAAAAATCCGTATATCGATATCGATATTTTTCCATAAAATTTATCGATATAATCGTCGATAGTTTAATCGCGATATATCAATGTTCAATACTTATTGAAGTTATACTTCTTTTGGCACGTTTGGAAACATTATGAGAGTAAAATTTTTACGACGCGCGCGTACACGCGACACTGACAGCTAAAAAGCGACATGATGAAGTTAGCTGTGTTTACGATACGCGCGCACACCGACAGCTCTGAAGTTAGTTGTTAACTGTCTCTCAAATTTTCATTCCTTTTACAAACAAAGAGTTGTATTGTAACATACGGAATGGAATCTTTAGCAATTTAGTTTTGTTACGACAAAAAAGTACACACACACTCGCACGTTTTTTTAAAGTACCTTTTTAGTTAGAGTACCTTTCGAATTTATATCAATTTCGATACATGTTTAACAGAACTCTGGTTTCGTATGTAATGTTATAAATATTAAAATACGGGACTTGACATTAATTTTTATTTAACTTGACGCCGCGATGTTTCGACCAAGTTGCGTTGATCGTGGGCACGAGACGACTTGTATGTAATGTTACTAGGGCCCCTAGACAAAATCCAATTTCCTGTTTCCATTCATGCTAACGCAAGTTCAAAATGTATGGAATGACATATATGTTTCCGCAGCAAAGATGTCATTCCCATACATTTTAAACTTGCGTTAGCGTGAATGGAAACAGGAAATTGGATTTTGTCTAGGGACCCACACTCTTGGCGTACTCCTCACCCACCGTCACTTTTCAAAATACCGCCACAATCTTCAAGAAATGGAGAAAAACAAAAACAGTAAGACTAGACGTAACAGAAACATTAATTTGCTAATATAAACGGTTTACAGATTCCTTCATCCCCTATTTTAATAATATTTCACATTTAGTGCGATGTCAGTGTTCAACGTCGGAATAACTCGAATATTTCTACAGAGTAATGCGAGACTGGCGCGCCGAAATATTTCATATTTATTTAATTAACTAAACATCAGATTATAAGAGATTAATTATAATACATAGGACGTGTTTTGACGAGGGCAATAGTTTTTTTTTTATAATTTATAGGCTAGCGTTTGACCACTATCTCCCCTGTTGGTAAGTGATGATGCGGTCAAAGATGGTAAGCACGCTAGGCCTAGAATGGGAACTGGCTCTCAAGGATAGCTGCCGGAACCCATTAGATGTTTGGCGACAGATTTTCTAACTTGAGGGTGAGAGCTGGCCAGGCGGACACTAGATAGTGTCCTACCACCATGAGTAGGTATTTGTTGGTTTCACTTAGGTTTTAAAGTTAGAAATTGTTTCAAACACTGTTCAAATCCCAGTTATTTACCGATCATTTCAGAAAATACTTTTTGAAACAATTTTTTGTGAACGTTTTCATACCTGATGACCCTTATGTTTTAATGTGGACAAAGAAGCGTAGAATTGAAGCGTAATTATCTGCCAATGGAATTAGAAAAAAAATATGCGGGGCAGTCTTTGGGGATTGCCGGTTGAAATGAAAACTAAGTAAGTTGTGAATTGTATTGTCGAGATACACAGTATACATATAGCTCATGGAAAGCGTTCGGTAACGATGACGCGAGTTCCATGGTTTTTTACCCAAAATGTGCTCAACGCGCCTAAAGAATTTTTCACTTCAAAAATACGCCATAACCTTACGGTGTACCGGCAGCACAGAGCCCTTGAGAAACAGATCATTCTAGGCCTAGCATGTTCATCATCTACCACATCATCGCTTACCACCAGGCGAGATAGGTAGTGGTCAAACGATAACTCGTATCAGATACAAAAAAAGAAAAATTTCTGGGGTTTGGGGCATTGATATGAAAAGGTTTTTTAAATTTATATATATCGATGTTTTGGGGCATTGGCCCCAAACCTGACGAAAACTGTAACTACACGATAACTGCACGTTATCGTCGGACTGGTAGTTTGATACAATCACTACTAAATGCTTTCACACTGTGTCGTCCTGTGTTGTCGACAGATTGTATTAAACTACCAGTCCGACGATATCGTGCAATTATCGTGTAGTTACAGTTATCGTCCAATGTGAAAACGCCCAATGCAGGATGAAATTAATAGTAATTTCACATTATTAACTCTGACTTAGGTGCCATAGGTGAGGCCTATGTCCAGCAATGGTCAGGGATAGGCTGACGATGATGACGAGCATATATAGAATAAAAGAGCGTTTTGTTGTATTCTTGTATTGTTTTCTATATGTGCTGTATGCTTACCACACCATGCTGAAAAAGGTGTTTTATGTAATTCGATTAAAAATGACGCATTTTCTGTATTTTTAACCGACTTCAAAAAAAGGAGGAGGTTTCTCAATTCGACCGTATATTATTATTATTTTATTTTTTTTTATGTTTGTTCGCGGATAACTTCGTCGTTTATAAACCGATTTCGATTATTCTTTTTTTGTTCGTAAGGAGATATCCCAAGTGTGGTACCATGGTAATTTTATCGAGGTATGATAAGTATCTCCAGAGATATTGAGATAAATATCTCAAAATTGGTACTGAAAATGAATAGCGCGGCATTGAAGTCGGTTGTTTTTTAGTTTTTAAACGATATTATTATTTTAAAAGCATTGAATAGACCATAATAATGAAGGGTTTTGATATTTGATGTAGTCCCTGTTCATTCAAAGATTAAATTAAGACTTTTCCACTTAACTATAACCTTAGTTAGAATACCTTAATACCTAATCATCTTTTTTACGATTTAATGATGATGGTAAACGATGCTGCTGCATCTGTTATAGGAAGATATCATCATGCAAAATTCTGGATAGACAGAATTTGGCGCGTTACTGTACTGTTACCTCGAGACATAAAAATGTAATTTCACTGGACACTGCCATTCGAACAGAAAATCTATCTATATATTATGTTTCTTTAAGTATAAGTTACACACTTCATATTTTTCTACACACAATTTATATGTTCTATGATACAATCCAAAATTTCATCGTACCTACATTCGAAACCACACGCCCTAGCGCTGTACTGTATGTAACCAACTTGCCTTAGAAGTTACGATCCTATCAACTCGACGAAATTACGTACATATTAAAAGACGCATACTAACAACTTGGAAATTGGAATGCAGTATCTATTATTACCACAGTACCTTGCACTATTATTTATTCTGTTACTGTATTAATGTATCAAGAACAAGTATAGCATAGTTTCCGCTCAAGAACAAAGCCAGGTAGGCCTCCTAAGGTAAACTCATTGTCTATAATTATCTATAAATATTGTTATTCGAACAGGATGTACAATTTTACGGTGTTTGTATAGGAAGTGGAATGTAAATGCAATGTGTAACAGGTTTTGTTTTTAGCAGGTAAAGTTTGGGTTCCATCCGGGCCGCGAGTGCATGCGAATCTCTCGGAATTTTGTTCTATTCTTCTAGTGTATAAATAAACCTCAGATATTAAGAAGATAAAGCGTACCACAAGGTTTTAAGAACCCATTGGTGTATAGGGAGAATGGTCGGCTTTGACGCCAGAGGTAGTGCGTTCAGATCGCGCCGTGCAAATATTTGTGTGCATGTTCAGTGGCCCTCCGGTAAAGGAAAAACATCGATATGAAAACCCCTGCATGGTGGTCAGGAAACTGTCAAGTTTCCGCCTGGCCAGTCGTCACCTTCAAATAGAAAAATCTTTTTTTTTGTATCATATAGGCTAGATAGACCACTATCTCACCACTGTAGACCACTATCTCACCTGTTGGTAAGTGATGATGCGGTTGAAGATGGTAAGCACGCTAGGCCTAGAATGGGAACTGGCTCTCAAAGATAGCTGCCGGAACACATTAGAATCTGTCCCCAAACATCGTAGTGAGACTAATTTGGATGAATCAAAATCTTAACTAATATGATAAAGAGGAATGATTTGAGTTTGTTATTATAAAAACTCACGTTCATTTTAAACTTATAGATTTAAAATCGGGAATTTAACGTGACTTACGCGATGTCGATATAGCGATCGACATATGTTTCGGCCTCATCCGGAGGTCTTCTTCAGGATCTTGACTGCGGGCGCTCGCCGACGCGCCCAGTCTTGCACTGCGGGCCGCTGCTCGTGCAGCGCGGGCGGACGCGGGTTGGTGGGGCACCGATGATGCGGTGTTCATAGTGGAGGCGCGGGATTAGGTTGGAGGCTCGAGATCCTGAAGAAGGCCTCCGGATGAGGCCGAAACATATGTCGATCGCTATATCGACATCGCGTAAGTCACGTTAAATTCCCGATTTTAAATCTATGAATTTGATTTTTTGTTTGTTTGCTACGATTTAACTAAAAACTACAGGACCGATTTAAAAAAAATCTTTCACTAATGGAAAGCTACATTATCAGCGAGTAGCATAGGCTAGATGTTATCCCCGTATTTTCACCGACACGCAAACTACGCGGGTGAAACCACGAGGCGCTGCTAGTTTTTGATAAAGATAGACAATAGAATAGAAAAGGGCATAGGGGATACCCTATGCCCTTTTCTATTCGGCTTCACTCGCGATAAAATAAAAGATATTTTATCGCGAGTGAAGCCGCGAGCTCATAATAATGAGTTAAAGACTATGCTTTAGTAATTTTTCTAAAAGATGCCAGTTACAGTTACAGTTTTAGTAGTGGTAGGACTTCTGCTAGTCCGCCTGGGGCGGTACCACCACTTCACCAATTAATTTTCAGCCGAGAAATAGGAATGTTTTTTGGTTGAAAGGGCAAGGTGTCCAGTGAAATTACAGGGCATGTGAGACTGAACATCTTCATGTCTCAAGGTAACAGGCGCAGTACAGTGACATGCAAAATTCTGGACTGCCAGAATTTTGCATGCCGCTGTATTTGTAATAGGTAGACGTCATCGCTTACCATCAGGCGAGCGTCGTGCTTGTCCTGTTACCTTTTACCATAAAAAAAACGTTACAATCACTGAATGCCTTTTGGACCCTAATTACGTAGTAGGTACTAGGTACTGTCAAGTATTCTGTGCCCTGATTAGTATTTTAATGATAGGCTTTCTTCTCAAGATATAGATTTTATAATTGTGATAATTATAACACCTTCCTTTCTAAAACTTAAACTTGGACGGTCCATCATCGTAAAGGATAAAAAAAAATACAAAGATACCCTGACTTCTAAACCGGATGACGCCGTTTCAAATCCACCACCACCAATGGAAAATGGGCCTATATCAATGTTCCGCCCGACTTGCTACCAAATAATAACGATCTTATTTGGTAGCTTAACTTTAAAACACTAAAAGCCTCCGCTAAACTAAAAGTACCGCCTCCAAATGCCGCGCTATTAATTTTCAGTACCAAGTTTAAGGTGTTTATCTCCATATCTCTGGAGATACTTATTAGATCTCGATCAAATTACTATGGTACCACCCTTGGGATATCTCCTTTCCATACAAAAATAGAATCATTGAAATCGGTTCATAAACGACGCAGTTATCCGCGAACAAACATAAATATATATATATATATATATATATATCTATAGACTTACCCACCCATATCCATATATACATATAATCATTGTTATAAATATGAAAATACGGGACTTATCGCGCCTAGAACATTAATTAATCACGCCCGCCACTGACGCCAGCCCTGAGTAACATGCACGAGACGTTTTACAATACGGTTAAATTGAGAAACCCCCAACCTTTTTTTGAAGTCAGTTAAAAAAGTAGCTTACCAGTAGGAGATAGTGCTCAAATGACTGATTTTTTGATATGAAAATCATAACCCCTTTCTTTCTTACATTAATCATCATCATACATACACATTACATCGCGAAATCCTCGACAAGCTACCTACAAGCCATCTTAAACACCATGTTGTGTTGCCTGTTGCCACATAATCACCTATTATAGCAAATCGCCTTATGACGCCAACCAAGAAATCGTTACTCGTGTCACATCGATTTACAAGCCGATTCTATTATACCACATAGGGATGGCCAAGTTTAAAAATATATCGATAAAAAATATATACATCGAAATTGATACGAATTCGATGCTTTAAAATGAAAATCGAATATCGATGTATCGCGATTAAAAATATCGACAATATACATGCATACAATCACGCCTTTTTCGCGTTGGAGTAGTTAGAGACTAATTTTTTCCACGTGCTACGATCCTGACATACCTTATTTGCATCTTCCGCCTTAATGAGTAGGCACTCATATAACTCATACATGCTCGCCGGTTATAGGTACATTTGACAATATATAAATCGATAATTTCTAAAATATATCGATATTTTGATATATCGATACTTTTTGCCCCAGCCTAATACCACCTTCGGGGTTTCCCTCTTACAATCAATAAATCTCGGTAAATGCGTAAGTTATGAATTTGAGATTGATTTTAGAAGTTAATTATAAGAAGTAGTCAAAGTGATATTGCAATACTCTAGCTGATTTTTTCATTCCCCTCGAATTAAAGCTGAGAGCGGCCCCCGCCGGCATCTTAAGGACATCAACATCAAGCGAGCAAGAGATTATAATTATGTATGGCCACAGAATAATGTAATAGTACAAGGTATGGCCCCTTTTATCGGATGCAAGAAAACATTTTGCTCCAAGCTTTCTGATACGATTTGCATAATCATTATTTTGTTCTATGAGTCTCATACACAGTTAATTTATGAGATATAATGAAACGGTATGTACAATATTTTTGCTCTGTATCATCGAACTCTGTACGAATGTTATTTTACAGCGTCTTCACACAAAAATAACAAACAAAGTGACATTATTACATATTCAACTATGTACTGTTCAAATCATTTAACGTTCCTATCTAACAGCCCATGATCTTACCGCTCTGGAATAAAAAAAAACGCTTATAGATAAAAACAAGCATATGATTGCTTTGTGTGAGCCGATTCTATTACATATAGGGATGGCCAAGTTTAAAAATAAATCGATATGTATCGTATCGATGTTTTTAAAAAGTATCGATAAAAATATATCGAAATTGATACGAATTCGATACTCAAAAATAAATATCGAATATCGATGAATCGCGATTGAAAATATCGACAATATACATGCATACAATCAAGCTTTTTTCGCGCTTATAGATAAAAACAAGCATAAGATTGCTTGTGTGAGCGAAGCGAGCGCTACATACCCGATGCGAGGAGGCGACATGAGCGAGTCCGTGTGCAGGCGTTGCTCGCTCGTCGCTCGACTCGTCGCCTGACCGCTCCCCCGTGAACACCGAGTCGTGGGACACCGACAGCCCGCTGCCGTATGCGCCCTCTCTGGGAATTACATGAACTAATATTAGAATTTATTATGTAAGCTGGATAACACATAGACGCTAATAGATGTGTACATTTTACTTTCAGACAGACGCTCACTTGACCGCTACCTCACCCGATGTTTAAGTGACGATGCGGTCAAACATGGACACTTTCTTATGTGGAAATGGAAGACTAAGATAAAAAGAGGTACAGGAGAACATTTTTTAAATTATAATCTTACTAGCTGATACCCGCGACTTCGTTCACGTACACCAATAACCTAATAGCCTATGTTTATCCTCGTTCTATAATTAAGTATCTCCTTGTCAGTAAGATCGGAGTCCGTTTAGGCTTGATAAGATAACAAACAGACCGAGTGACAGTGTTATAAAAGTGTTTACAATATTAGTATGGATAGGTGAGCGTCTGACCACATCTCGCCTGGTAGGAAGCGATGATGTGGTCGAAGGTGGTGAACACGCTAGGCCTAGAATACTCTGACCCTCAAGGACAAAAACTAACTTTAGTCCAATCCGAATCGTAATAGCCCAATGGCTAAGGCGTAACGATCCACTCCAGACACAAGCATATTTAGCTTAGTTATAGAGTTTAACAAGACTACTAATAATGTGCAACCCAAATTGCTAGTAAAAGCTTAAAAAAAAATACATAAAAAAATCCATTTAGCGTAACTATCCCAACTCGTCTCCCACGCTAGCTCATCATCATCATCAGCCGGTGTCAGTCCACTACTGGACGTAGGCCTCTCCCAAGATGCGTCACTGAACCCGATTCTCGGCTCTTCTTTTCCAGTCACTGCCCACCGCTTTGCGTATGTCGTCGCTCCATCTGGTCACAGGACGTCCTAAGCTACGTTTGCCGATTCGCGGTCACCACTCTAGGACAAGCCTACCCCAACAGTTATCAGTCCTGCGGCAGATATGACCAGCCCACTGCCACTTCAGTTTACTAAAGCTATGTCGATAACTTTAGTTCTCTGTCGAATTTCTTCGTTCCGAATTCGATCCCGCAGAGAAATACCGAGCTGGCTATTTTTAGTAAAAGTATTGACAGCTTACTTTCTCCTGGCATGTCTATCAGCGTCCAGCAGTTCGCTGGTGGAGCTGCTCTTGGGGTCAGGAGAGGCGTCAGCGCGAGCACCGCTGCCGCGCCGCTTGAACATGCGCCGGAGACCGCGGAAAAACCTTCCCGTACGACCTTCCCCTGGAACAGGTTACAATTACCATTATCGTTACAAAAACCATTATTAATATAATACTAATAATTACATACATCATAATCAGTCAGTGTCAGTCCACTGCTGGACGTAGGCCTCTCCCAAGAAACACCACTGAGCCCGATCTTCGGCTCATTGGGAGGGATATGCCCTAATCGCCACGCTAGGCAGGCGGGTTGGCGATCGCAGGACGTAGCTCCTCGCACCGGTGACGCTGCTGCCCGTCACCGGCCTGTAGTATTTAGCTTCGCCACAATTTTGAAATGGTTATACTGCTATTTGTCGGTCGCCAGAGCCTTATTTGTCGGTCAGCAGGATGCACCACGGGCAGGTGAGGTTGGCTGGGAGCACCGAGTTACATAACATACATACATACAATCATGCTTTTTCCCGTTGGGGTAGGCAAGAGACTACTTCTTTCCACATGCTACGATCCTGACATACCTCCTTCGCTTCTTCCACTTTCATGTGCGTCTTCATACATGCTTGCCGGTTATAGCTACTTTTCACTTTTTTATATACACAGAACACAAACAATTTTTTTTATGTCCGTTGTAGTCTTTGACACCATCTTTGAAAACTGGTTGTTTTAATGGTGTAAAAGGTGAGGAGTTGAATATTCTGCTGATACCAGGAGATTCAGACCACTGGTTATATATAGCATTATTATGCGACCGTCTACGCATCCATTCGAACTAGTGATCTGAATCAGCAGTAATCAGTCCTGGTATCAGCAGAATACTCAAGTCCTCACCAACATAGCTAAACAGTAGAGATATTGAGTTTGGGCTCATTAGAATTATGATTAGATCCGTCGGGGGTAATGTTAAATTTTGAATTTAATTATTTATACCTAGACTTGTGACGAATAGTTTAAACTTGGCATTCTTATCGAAAATAAATTTTGTAAAGACAGTAAAGAAAACAGTAGAAAATTAAAATAAAGGAAACGATCATCTCTAAAGACTTGTATAAACCTTGCTGTTTACGACAGTAGCTTGCTTTAGTAGCGTTTTAGACAGTATACATTTTTATTACAAAATTATCTGTTTTTGTCGTTAAAAGAACTCGAAAGGGAAATAGGTAAATACCAAAACGAAGGGCAGATCGCTTCGCTTGTTTCTGGTATGCTTAGAGATAGTAGATTGACGACTTCCTAGTCATTTTTCTTAGTCTTTTGTCATTGAGTTCATAGAATTGTAAACATTTGGCCCTGTTTTCTGGTAGCAGGTAGTGTATTTAGTATAACGACAGGCCTAATAAATATGAACACTAGTTGATACCCGCTACTACGTTCACGTACACCAAGAATTTAGTAGTCTATGTGCTTCCTTATTCTATAAAGTATCCATCTCCTAACTCCTTGTTAAAGTTCAGTAAGATCGGATCGTCCGTTTAGGCGTGATTAGGTATAGAATAGAAGAGAATAGTATTTATTGCTTAAACATATAATGTATTATAGTTCCAACAGTTTGTTCTTTTCGAACATGCAATATGTACACGAGTAGGTTAGGTTACCTACTATAACTAGGTATCTATTTTAAATTATAAATCTATCTACTAAGTTTGTATATAACTTAATTACTACATTTTGGCATATTAAAAATATATGGAAAATATATGGTAACAAACTGACTCAAGTGACAGAGTTACAACGTTTTCATAATAAGTATTAGTATGGATCTATGAATGTTATATTAATCAAGAAATATTCTGATTGAGAGTTTCTAGGCCGCCTGAAGGCATCTGTCATGGCCTGATCATGGTTGTGTGTGATACATAGTTATGATACTGACCATGATCGTGGAGTGTGTATGATATATGACTGTAATATTGGCCATGGTTGAGTGATTCCGTGTGATAGGTATTGACCATGGTTGTGTGTACACATGGTTGTGATACTGACCATAGTTATGTGATTAGGTGATCATGGTTTAATGACTCCGTGTGATAGGTACTGACCATGGTTGTCTGATAATGTGTAACACATATATACATAAAATCACGCCTTTTTCCCGTTGGGGTAGGCAGAGACTACTTCTTTCTTTTCTTTCTTTCTGTGTAACACATAAGTGTAATATTGACCATGGTTGAGTGATTCCGTCTGAAAGGTACTGACCATGGTTGTGTAGTGTGATTGCGTATGATACATGAGTGTAATATTGACCATGGTTGGGTGATTCAGCGAAGTAGGTACTGACCATAGTTGAGTGATATCTGTGATTGTGTGTGATACATAATTGTAATATTGATCATGATTGAGCGATTCCGTGTCATAGGTACTAACCATGTTTGTGTCTTTTTTTGTGATACATGAGTGTAACACTGACCAAGGTTGAGTGATTGCGTGTGATAGGTACTGACCATGGGTGTTTGGTGTGATTGTGTGTGATACATGAGTGTAATATTGACCATGGTGGAGTGATTTCGTGTGATAGGTTGTGTGTAATACATGGTTGTGATACTGACCATGGTTGTGTGCGTGGTGCGGCGCGGGCGGTCGGTAGGGCGGCTCGATGGAGCCCTCGCGCACACACGACATGAGGCCCGCGCCGCCGCCGCCAGACATCCGCCTTTGCGCCTGCAACAAGACAACCACTACATTAACTACCTGTTGATAATGATTAAAAACTTAAACAACCGACTTCCATGTAGCATCGCGTCAGTAGCAAATTTGAGACATTAATCATCATATCTCTGAAGATACTTATCAGATCTCGATTAATATTAAATGACCACCTTGGAGATGAAGCCTACTTTTAACAAAAATAATCATTGAAATCGGTTCACAATTGGTGAAACAATCGCGTAACAAACATACATACAAAAGTAAAAAAACAGATACAAACCAATTGAGAACCTCCTTCTCTTTGGAAGCTGGTTAAAAAATAACCAATACTATAAACGTAGCTCCAGAAACAGCTTCGAAAACTGCAAGTCCCTTTTGTAACAGGTGTGTGGTAAATGGTAATAGAATTGCACAATTTATGAGTACAGAGGCAAGCCCTAGAGCCCTGTATCCGAGCAATAAATTCATTAGTAGAATGTAACCTGAGGGACTCCACTCTAGTATCTTTGGACTTGTTTATGTGATACTAACTACTATACTAGCTGCACCCCGCGACTTTACCCGCGTTAAAGGTGTCCTATGACCTATTCTACTTTTCTATTTGCTATCTAAGTGCTAAACATTCAGCCAAATCGGTAGAGACGTTTGATAGTGAAGAGGTCACTAACTGACTTTTTATTCGCAGTTTTAACATTTTTATTTTACTTTATTTGTATGTTCTGAATTTTGCAATAAATGTGTCACCTACTTCCACTGAAGCTATCTATCTAAGCGGCTGAAATATGGCACACTCGTTTGGTTCTCGTGACAATGCACAAGAAAAGTAAAAAAAAAAAATTAAATACATAACTTAATTGGGGGACTCATAAGGTTAAGGTCAAGGTCAAGGTCAGCTGGGCTCACAAGTGTCATTCAACTAATGTCCACTTGCGTTCATTGAATTAATCAATTGTTAATTAATAAACATTCGGTTGTCTGGAAGAAATCACTTTAAGCGACAAGACTGCCCTTTGCATTACTTATAGTTTGAAGTAAATTGTAAATTGTTTCTGTTCTTTTGGTGTGCCAATAAGAGTTTTATCTATCTATCTATCTATCTAACTTGTGCCCACGACTTATACAATAAAATCTGTCAACTACCCTCCATTTGTAATTACATTCAGCGAAGCGGTATGACCGTAACCTCAAGGAAACTTCCACTGCACGCAGCCTCAAGGTCGCGTCCCAGGGTCAAGGGCTTCCCACAGATCGATACGGATGCTGTAGACAAGGATAGACATGGTTAGATCCAAAGGGAGCAAGGGAGATGCAAGCTTTACTAGCTGCCTCTCCCAGTCCTTGTGGAACAGTTAAATATGAGTGCATTTTATTGAATGTTTCCGTATAAACTGATATGACAATTTTGAAGGTGTTAATTAGGTAGATAAAGATAAGGATAGATAGATGCACATTCAATGGGAGGAGGACGAATGATCTACTTACTGAGACCTATACGAGTCATTACATGACGGTTTTTTTAAATAACTGCTAAGCAAAACTTTGGGCACTTTTTAACCTGTTGATATTTCTCGATAACGTAGCACGCTTAGAAAATACCTGTACATTCGTAATTTGAAAACCACAGACCACATTTTATAGGAATTCTATTCTCTACAGTATGGACGATGGTTTGTAGTTCATAGAGCTCGTGTGTGAGAAGTGTGTCCCATTTGTGGGAGAAGATGCAAAATTCATTGTTTACTAATTGTAAGTGCATTTTATTGATGTAAATCCATGAGTGTGACCAGGATGTATAGTAAGCAATTTTTCAGATTTATATGTGCCATTGTAAACTTTAAACTTTCGCGATTTGAACACATAGTTATAAATATTAAAATACGGGACTTATCGCGCCTAAAACATAATTTTTTATGTAACTCGACGGTTCGACCAAGCTGCATTGATCGTGGTCACGAGACGACTAAAAATTTATGTTTTAGGTGCGATAAGTCCCGTATTTTAATATTTATAATTATATGTGCCATATTTACCCAACTACGGCGAATCAAAAGAGAGGGTTATCTTTTTGAGCGGTATGTATGTATGTTCATCTGTTCCCAAACTACTTATCATAATTTAAAAACTGGGGTGTCGTTGGAAAAGTCTTGATTCCTTCATACATACATACATACAATCACGCCTTTTTCCCGTTGGGGTAGCCAGAGAATACTACTTTCCACATGCTACGATCCTGACATACCTCTTTCGCTTCTTCCACTTTCATGAGCGCCTTCATACATGCTCGCCGGTTATAGGTACTTTTTACTTGACCTGTCTTTAAAACGTCTCCGATCTGGTCGTATTACGTTCCCCTAAGTCGGCCTCTACCGGCTGGTCCATTCACACTTATTTCCTTTACGCCATCATAGATGATTTACCTCTATGCACGCCATATAGAAATATCTACATAATAATATATAATAATAATAATAATGTGTTTATTTCAGGCATCTTAAAATTAGCCCATATTAATACATACCTTAGAGACTAACATATATACAATAAACAAATACAACTAAATAAGACACGTTAAATTCACGACGACGTGTGACGTACCGTCATGGTGTCCGGTATCCGACCTCGAAAGCGTCGAAACTTGACACCCCTCGGCCAGAATTCCTCCGCCATATACGTTCCGAGGGACTTAGCTGGAACCCGCACCACGAAGGAACCGAAGTCGACGTTGTGACGCGACTCCAGCTTTATCACCCTCAGAGATAACTTTGTCTTCAGTTTCACATATTCCGCCACCTCCTTCTCCGTGATGGTATAATGGACGCGGGATATGTACAGCGGCGTCGTGGGTATCTCCGGTCGTAGAAGATGGGCCGGGCCTGTCGGTGCTGTACCGCACTTGTTTCGGATGGGCACCTTCTTTTTCTTCTCCACCTTCTTGAAGACGCCATCGTCCCGATTTGCCACCTCTTTTGTAGAAGGGACGGAAGAGGCAGCATTTTGTTTACCTTCATTGGCCGCAGCGACGGCGTAGGACCGTTGAGGTGTAGACGTACCTACTATGTCAAACGGTCCCCGCGCTGGATAATATAATGTGTGCAGTTTAATTATTTCATTATCTGTTTCTTAAATGTTATTGTACTAATATGGTAATTCGGTGGATGTTAAATAGCAGATGTTTCCTACTTTCAATAAGTCGTCAGGGTCTTTTTAAATGTCATTGTTTAAACTTTAACTGGATTGTATTAAAAATCTATTTCTGTCTCGTGCTTCGTCTGAGTTGTCTTTTGTTTTTTTCCCCTCGTATTTACTAGCTTCACTAGTATTGTAACTAACTACATTTTAACACAAATAAAGTAATAAAATCTTAGAAGTATTTTTTTTGTTCAGGCTAGCGTTTGACCATTATCACTTGTTGATAAGTGACGATGCGAGGGTGTCAATTTCAACCTACTTCTACTTGTCGTATCGAAATAAAATTTGATATGTTGCAATACTATAATTTGGTATCTTAGAGTTGATTGGATGATGATGAGATCCTCAGAATCAGAAGGTACCTACTCAGATAGTTGAGCTCTTCAATGGCTAAAAGCTGTCGCCTCAAGTTTTTTTTTAAAATTGCAGATAGGCAATTATTTGACCACTATTCCACCTGTGGCCAAGATATAGCTACTCGTACTCGGAAATAAGTCAGCCGGCAACGTGTTCCATTCCTTTGCGGTTCGGATTATACAAGTAACAAAATTAAAATTTCGAATAAACACCCACGACAATGTCCTTTAAAATATTAACGTCATAACTTCTATCTAAGAACCAACAACCACTGATTAATTAGGAACCGTTTAAAGACAAAATCGAACTAGTAGCTTCGGAGAAAAGTAGCAACATGGATTTGCACAAACAAACGTTTACTGCAGCGCCCGCTGGTGAGTTGATACCGTAACACCTATCGAAAAACATGCACCAATGAAACCCGAATCCATAACTGAAAACTGCATCAAAATCGGACAAGTAGTTTTTAAGAAAAATGGCAACCACGATTTGCACAAGCAAATGTTTACTGCAGCGCCCCGTGGTGAGTTGGCACCGTAATACCTATCTAAAAACATGAACCGATTACACCCAAACCTATAACTGAAAACTGCATCAAAATCAAATTAGTAGTTTTGGAGAAAAATGGCAACATGGATTTGCACACACAAACAAACAAACATCCTCTCACCCCAAACGCATATACAGTCTCCGTTCCGTCGTGGGTAAAAAGTAAATCCAAAACGTTTAGTGCGGATTGCTGGGTTATCCACCATGTATGGACGGATTTGGGCTCATTTGATTCGTTTAGACTAGTCCAATATATTGATTAGACTTAGTGACAAGAGTCTAATCACGGAACAAGTGGGCCCGATAATGGAGCCAAGAACTTTTTTTTTAATGGAGCGTGTTTTTTTTTTTTTATGATATAGGTAGCAAGCAAGCAGACGGCCCACCTGATGAAGAGTGGTCACCGTCGCCTATGAACAATTGCAACACTAGAGGACTCATGCGTTGCCGACCTGTCAAGATTCTTTTAACGCCTCTTTTGAAAGACTCCATGTTGCAGCTCTGCGGGAAAACAGCAGACGGCAGCTCGTTCCTCAATTTACAAGTTTTATTTGTTTTTTAAACCCATAGAGTTTATGTTCAAACCTTAAATTAAAATATTTTATTTTAGCTCATATTCATATTCTTGTATTGATGTTCTTGTACCTCTCGGATAAAACATACACTAGTTTGTACTTTGTAATTAATATTATGACCAATAAAAACTTTTTAAATTAAATAATTGCATGATATATTTATGGCCACAGATTATGTAAGTGATGTGGTCAAAGATGGTGAACACGCTAGGTTTAGAATACTCAAATACTGGAGATAGTGAGCAAACGCAAATCTATACAAAATATTTAAAAAAAAAACTACATTTTACTTATATTTTATATATATTATATTATGTGTTTCAAATCCCAGACATGCCAACCCCCTACTATTTTAAAATTCCACCCTCTATGTCAAGACTGTTCTCACAACTAACTCAAATAAACTGGCCAAGTGCAAGTCCGACTCGCACTTGTAGGGTTCCGTACCACACTACAGTATTTTATAAGATCGAGCAAAAAATACCAATATCATTTTCCGCCAGCAAAAAATAAAAATTAATAAACATTTCATTTCTTACAACGCCATCTAACGACTATATTCGGACCCCCTATTATTTTTAACTTTATTCTGTTTTTAGTATTTGTTGTTATAGCGGCAACAGAAATACATCATCTGTGAAAATTTCAACCGTCTTAGTATCACGGTTTATGAGATACAGCCCGGTGACAGACGGACAGACAGACAGACGGACAGCGGAGTCTTAGTAATAGGGTCCCGTTTACCCTTTAAGTACGGAACCCTAAAATGACAAAGTAATAAGCATGTACGATTCCAATCCAGTCTTGTCTGAAGCAATAAAATGGAAACGGGAACTTTCATTAAGTTTTTCCAATAAAGGAGTTAACTTGTGCAGTACTAACATTATGTACGAGACTCTTCCAGGATATTGCAACTGAAGTGGTATGCCCTTAAGTACCTTGAAGAATAAAATAAGTATTAGGAAGACGAGTTTTAAATGAAATTCGAACTTTATTAAATGTTTTTAGGGTTCCGTACCCAAAGGGTAAAACGGGACCCTATTACTAAGACTCCGCTGTCCATCTGTCTGTCTGTCTGTCTGTCTGTCCGTCTGTCACCAGGCTATAGCTCATTAACCGTGATAGACAGTTGAAAATTTCACAGATGGTGTATTTCTATTGCCGCTAGAATAACAAATACTAAAAACAAAATAAAGTTACAAATTAAAGGGGGTCCCCATACAAAAAACGTGTTTTTAAACGCCATATATCTAATTAGTTTCGGCAAAATGACAGATGGCGCTAGTAAACGAGCCCCGTCTTTCTAGATCGCGACCAAACCAAATATTCTTGGTAATATCAATTAATCAAATATATGAGGTTGAAACTCTGTTATGTTTCGTATTGTACGGAACAATCCCAAGTGTGCGATAAGAGACGCGAAGCTGACTCGCACTTGGCCAGTTTTATTTTTTATTAAAAAGGTAAGGTTTTTTTATACCATATACTGACACATTGACCACTGTCTCACCTGCTGGTAAGTGATGATGCGGTCGAGGATGGTAGCACGCTAGGCCTAGAATGTGAACTGGCTCTTAAGGATAGCTGCCGTAACACATAAGATGTTCGGCAACAGATTTTCTATCTTGAGGGTCAACCACGACGCTCGCCTGATGGTAAGCGATGACGTCTACCTATTACAGATACAGCGGCATACCTACAAAGTTCTGGATAGCCAGAATTTTGCACGTCACTAAACTGCGCCTTCTATCAGGAGACGTAAAGCTGAGTCGCGGCTTGACGTTAATAACGGTCACATTTTCAACCGACTTCCAAAATAACGAGAGGTTCTCGTATTTTTGGATTTTGTTTCTAGTTTTATGTCGCTGTATCTGTAATAGGTAGAGAACGAGCGTAATAAGCGATGACCGCTTACCATTAGGCGAGCGTCGTGGTTGACCCTCGACCGTACATATTTTTTTTATGTGTGTTCGCTGATAACTTTGTTGTAAACAACAAAGTGGAGCAACAAATAATCATCAAAATCGCTCCATTTATGGAGCGATTTTGATGATTATTTGTTTGTTCAAAAGGAGATATCCTAAGGATGGCGCCATTGTAATTTCATAGAGATCTGATAAGTATCTCCAGAGACAAACACCTCAACTCAGGTACTGAAAATTGATAACGAACGCGGCATTTGAAGTTGGTTATTTTAGTTTTTTAAACGAACTTTTTTTTTCATATGTTTGTCTACATGCAACCTTCATTAAGTATAAATCTTCTTGCCTCAGACAATAGTGACGTCACAGGACAACAGGAAGCGATCGAACGAAAAATATGTAGTGTAGGTGGCATTGAACAGGTTTAACGGAGTAGAAATATGAGGATAAAGGGATGGGCTAGTATTCCTGTTGGGTATATAATAATGCTGGGTCCTTTATGTTAAGGATATTTGTTTAAGAGAAAATACCGATTCTTGAAAACAACCATTGATTATAATATTTTTGTTAGTAGCCCCCCGCTTCGCACAAGTGCAAATGAGATTTTTTTCGTCGGATTTTCCAAAAAACATCTTTCATCAAATACCTCAGCTTGACCTGACAATAATAATTATAAACACAACAAAAGGCAAATCAGTGGAGCCGTTCTCAAGCGAAGCTCTTTTATACAACGTGGCAATTGATTTTTAACCAAATAGACAACAAAATTGCCTGTTTCTATGTTCCTCTCCTATACATCTATAATTCATAATATGTATATATGTATAAATAATTTGTGTAAAAAAATATTTAAAAAAATATATTAATAGCGACCCGCCCCGGCGTCGCAAGCGTAGAGCATTTATATGCCTACATTTTTTACATCAGCTTGTTGCGTCGAGTATGAATTACCATCTTCAACAATCATCGTCATATTTCATCCAATTTACACAATACCATAACAAATTATTGACCATCCTCATGCATCACTCTGTCTATTTGTTAAGACCGCAAGAAAATCCGTTCAGTTAGTGTTTGAGTTTATCGCGAACAGACAGACTGGCAGAAAGCGGCGGGGAACTTTATAATACGTAGTCATTAATTAAAAAGTAAAAATCTTCGTGACATTTTCATACCACTACATTACGTCAGATATGTCATTACACGTTGTATTTAGTTATCGCAGTCAACGTTACAAATATTACCAAACATGTAACACAACATGTCCGACAATGGCATGTGGTAACAACTCGCACCACTTGCCGACCGCACTCTAACCTGGTTCTCACCCATTATTGTACTGCATCATATGAAGTAAACAATATTATACAAGTTAATGTACGAACAATTAAAGTTTTTTTTAAGTGAAACTTCTTTATGCGCACTGGGGTTAAATTTGACGGATGTGACGTAGCGTCACGGTCCGAATGCAGCGGATGTTTTCGTGACTTAAATAGTCGATTATTGCACGACGTTTGGCACCTGAGCGCAGCGAGGGTGCCAGACGTCTTCACGCCTTGCAATATTCTTCTATTTCACGGAAATAAAGCGTAAAGTGCGGGTTTATGTCACACTGACAGCTATAAAATATAATACGATATTCGTGACTTAAGCTAACTTCACGCCGTGCAATAATAGACTACTTAAGTCACACGTATCGTAATATACTATTATTTTACTGACTGACTGATCTATCAGCACACAGCTCAATTCACTGAATGTCGAATGGATTGCGTTGAAATTTGGCATGCAGCTAGTTATTTTACGACGTAAATATCCGATAAGAAAAGATTTTCTAAAATTCACTCCTTAAGGGGATGAAACGGGGGTCCAAAGTTTGTATGGAGAAACAAGATAGTCTTTTCTATTACAAACTTCACACAAGTAATTCTGAATAAATAAGTAAACACGGTTTGGTGTCAAACGCTAGCCTAACATATAAAAAAAATGTATCAGACTTTTTAAAAATTCAACCCCTAGTGAAATAAGTTAAATAGGGTAGGTAACTAGACAGAACAAATAATGTAAAGAAGTAACACTGTTAACATTGTCTTAAAATTGTCATATGCAGTGCGAAGCAAAAAATGAAATTCTGTGAACATGTACGTACCTAATACCTAAACTGACTGTAATCGCTACCTACAAACCTTGATATAAACTTAGAAATTAAGTTCGAGCGACTGTGAGTACCAAGACAAACCATGTGGTTTAATATTTAAGTACTGCAATTTTCTTGTATTCGAATAAAGGAAAAAAAACTGATGCTGTTTGCATGAGTTTGTTGCGTCATGTATTCAGCAATCATACCTGCATCATTACTTGTTTGTTGTAAAGTACAAAATGAAATAAGCAACGAGCAACAAGCTTGGATCACCGATGACGAGTCAGCTCTGTGACCTAGTTCCCGACAGTAATTGTTGTCCGGTGATGTGAATCGATGGTGGACTGTGATACGAGATAAATAATGTAACATTGTTCTGATTTCCGTATCATACATACATTTTAAAGCTCTGACTTTAGAGATGAGAAACGATATTTTTAACCGACTTCACAAAAAATGAGGTTTCAATTTGACTGTATTTTTTCTTTTATGTTTGTTACCTCAGAACTCCTTCAAATCCTAACATAATTTTTTTGTTTGAGAGATTATGCCTTCCGTGTGGTCCCATTCAAATTTTATCGAGATTTGATAATTATCTCCGGAGATATGAAGACAAACAATATAAACAAATTTGATACCTCGATGACATGATTATGGCTAGTGGATATTTTCAATATCGCGGCATGTGAAGTCGGTTTTTTCGTTTTGTACGATCATAAATTATATATAAGTTTTTATGTTTTCATGGTCACTGACACTATTATTAGTATTGTTTACGGGATATTTACCATGTTTTTCTTTTGATAGTTTCCGATATTTCGGTGCTGTTATAAGCGCCATGTTCACGGACGAACTGAAGATTGCGGGTGAAGAGGATATCACAAGCAAACAAAGCGATCTACCCGCTTTTTTACTCGTTTCGGTCGTTCGGTGCCCCTACCATTTGTTATCGATGAAACTCATTCACGACACACAAATTTCACAGTATCTTCACGCTTCTTGTTGTGGACTACATATTTTGTATGAGGCTGACACAGACCTACCACTGGATGCCAGATATTCGACAGTTTGAACCCATCCTCACGATTGAAATTTTTGAATTTAGTTATTTCAATCGCTTGTCTAACCAATCTTGGTATGTAGTGGCGTTCCGTCGAAAGTATCTGAGGGTTGTGTAACTCAATCCAGTGGTTAGTGCCAAAGTCCAAAAGATGTTCCGCGATCGCAGATTTATGTGAGTCATTGTCTCTGACTGCCATAATGTGCTCCTTTACCCGGCACGCAACGGTGCGTTTCGTTTGGCCTATATAGGAGCTCCCACAGCTGCAACTGATTTTGTAGACCCCCGGTTTTTCTAAAAGACGTTCTTTGGTGTACGTAAGAGTTGATTGAGCCAGTTTCTTCCAAGGAGTAAAGATGGTCTTTACTGAATATTTTTGCAGTATATTCGCTACTTTATCTGTAACTCCTTTTACGTATGGTAGGTATTCCGGCTGTGGTTCTGCCCTATGGTGGATCTCACGTTGGCGTGTGTGTCTGGATGGTAGAATCTTGCCTTTGTACCCGTTTCCCCGTAGCACGCTACTTACACGTCGTAGTTCTTTTGTAAATGTTCCTCATCACATAAATCATATGCGCGGTCACCCGGTCAATGGGAGCAGTTACCAGTACTACAGAGTTCAGGTGACGCGGGTGATGATGCCAGTTACTCATATCAAAAAAAAAACATGGTAAATATCCCGTAAACAATACTAATAATAGCATAAATTATATGTATTATAGTGTCAGGAAAATACCACATAGCTGAAAAACTATTGTTACTGTAGCCGCCCGACTAGCATACTCGTACAATAACGTTTTTTTATTAGGGTTCCGTAGTCCTGACAAGGAAACCTTATAGTTTCGTCATGTCCGTCTGTCTGTCTGTCTGTTTGTCTGTCCGAGGTTTTGCTAAGAGACCGTTAATACTAGAAAGCAGTAATTTTGTGGGGGTATGTAAATAAATGACGGCGACAAAGTGCTGAAATAAAATTTTGAAAAATATTTTTTTTAGGGTACCTACCCTATATGAGAAGTGGGGATGAATTTTTTTTCATCGTCTACCCCATCGTGTGGGGTATTGTTGAATAGGTCTTTTAAAATGACTTAAGGGTTTCTAATACCATTTTTCGATTGAATGCTCCATTTACGAAATATTTAACTTTAAAGTGCAAATTTTTGTTCCAGTAGGGCGTCCCCCCTAGAGGGGGGGCCTCTAAAAGCTAAACTGCTGGCTTGAAAAATCTGGAAAAATTCGTGATAATAGCTCATTTCATGAACTTTAAAGGAAAATTATAGCGGTTAAGAGAACTTTATTAGTTTAGCAATTATAGTCGTTGAACTTGGGTGTTGGATAATTTTGTATCAAATACAAAATCCTTTAAAGTGACAAAGACGGAGTACCTAGTTGCTTGTTTATAACGGGTAAAGACTTGCATTGAATAACAGGCTACTACGGAACCCTACACTGCGCGTGGCCCGACACGCACTTGGCCGGTTATTTTTATTAATGCCTACCATAGAAATATATTCGTCATCTTATGTTATTTTGTTTTACCATCCTAGTAATTTGAGTCAGCGATGCTACTTTCAAAAGTGTTAATATATATAATATAATATATTCATATAATCAGAGCATATTTATTAAAATAAAAGTGAATATTTTCACGCAGATATAGCACGTACTCGTATCGCACATACAAATGAAGACTTGCTGTACACGCAACTCATCTTGAATGTACTTATTAATATCTATCTGTAACCATTAAATCATATGTTCATTAGAACAGGTTTCCTGGTACCGGTGTCACTAGTATCACTCGATCCATATTTTAAACCGACTTCCAAAAAAGGAAGAGGTTCTCAGTTCGCCGAAACCTTTTTTTAGGGTTCCGTTCCCAAAGGGTATCAACGGAACCCTATTACTGAGACTCCGCTGTCCGTCTGTCTGTCTGTCTGTCTGTCGTCTGTCCGTCTGTCACCAAGCTGTATCTCATGAACCGTTATATTTAGACAGTTGAAATTTTCACAGATGATGTATTTATGTTGTATTTATGTTGCCGCTATAACAACAAATACTAAAAACAGAATAAAGTTAAAAATAATAGAGGGTCCCCATACAAGAAACGTGTTTTTTTCGGCATTTCACGCCATCTATGAACGCTTAGTTAGGTAAACGTCCTGTAGATGGCGTTATATTGAAATGTCGATCCCTAACACCTTTGTTAGACGTTAGATGGCGTTATAAGAAGTAAAATGTTTTTTAATTATTATTTTTTGCTGGCGAAAAATTATAGTGGTATTTTTTGCTCGATCTTATGAAATACTGTAGTGTGGTACGGAACCCTACGAGTGCGAGTCTGACTTGCACTTGGCCAGTTTTTTTAGGGTTCCGTAGTCCCGACAAGGAACCCTTATAGTTTCGTCATGTCCGTCTGTCTGTCTGTCTGTCCGAGGTTTTGCTAAGAGACCGTTAATACTCGAAAACTGTAATGTTGTGGGGGTATGTATGTATGTATATTACGCCGACAAGGTGCTGAAATAAAATTGTGAAAAATATTTTTTTTAGGGTAGCTCCCCTATATGAGAAATGAGGATGATTTTTTTTTTCATCATCTACCTCGATGAACCTGAATGAACCTTGATGAACTTTAAAGGAAAATTATAGCGGTTAAGATAACTTTAATAGTTTAGCAGTAATAGTCGTTGAACTTTGTTGTGGATAATTTTGTACCAAATACAAAATCCTTAGAATAAATCCTTTAAAGTGACATAGACGAAGTACCTAGTTGCTTGTTTATAACGGGTAAAGACTTGCATTGAATAACGGGCTACTACGGAACCCTACATTGCGCGTGGCCCGACACGCGCTTGGCCGGTTATTTTAATGTATGTTCACCGATTACTCGAAGATGCCTGAACCGATTTGGAAAATTCTTTTTTGTTTCAAAGAGTACCCTTCCCAGGTGGTCCCATTTAAATTTTAACGAAATCGGTCGAGCGCTTTTTTATATCAACATCTGTATTACGATGCATTTACATACCTCGATGACATGCTTCTTACTGCTGGCTACTTTGACTAGCGCGACGTTAGAAGTCGGTACTTTTAGTTATTTAAACGATCTTAAATTATATATTTTAAAATATCAGACTGAGGATATGTCGCCTGTACGTCGGACTCTCAGACTATCTATTTTAGTCTGAGGTTGGACTTTATTTAAGTATAGTTGCCACAAGCTAAAATAAATTAATTCATTCAATTATTACTCTATCTATGCCAACCGCAGAAGAAGACAAACAGACGACCACGTAGAGTAGTCTATTCTCCGTACAGTCGACAATCTATGTAGAATAGTATTTCAGTAATCAATTTAAAAGTTCTGAATTTTATTATTGACACGACAACATCAATCCAATATTTTCTTATCCATTCTACATAATTTTACACACTATTTTATATACAATAATAAGTGATATAACTGACAGATCCTTTACCCAACTCCAATAAAATATGATGTTCGAGACAGGTCGTAAAATCTTAATCCTCTATCATGCCTTTGTAGTCAAATTACCTGCCAATATAAATTCAGGGGCGCAGCCGGCATAAATCCTTACATTAGGGCTGTCTCTTCATTAGGACAAAGGCATATTTATGGGACGTCCCCAAGGTTTAACTGAAAGGAAAAGAGCACACCGGAAATGTGAAAGAGATTTAGAGAGAGTAGTTGACTTGACATAAGAGACTCAATGAAACCAGGCGGAAGAGCTGTTGGAATTACTTGCAATTTATGGTAATGACCCGAAGTTGACGTTCAATGCCTTTGTTACATTCGGACAGATGATGGGTATCATTGATATTGTTTTGTGTCACAGACATGCGTTGGAGTAAGAATATCTTTCTTTATTTTAGTCACTATCTTAACTTCATAGGACATATTAAGTCTTATTAACTAGCTCTGAGTCCAGTGAAGATACACGTCCTACTTGAGGGCGTAGCACGGATTCATAACATTATTATTTTTGCCTTAGTATGTAAAAAAAATGTACAATAAACAGTTTTAGTGTCGTGTCTTTTCGGCGTAAATAAGTAAGCTTTGGACCTTGAGGCACACCTCATGTTCGTCATACTTATTATGTTATTTCTGCAAAAAAAGTCCAATAGGATAGACAGGAGTCCCTAAAAACGTTTAATGAAAATAAACAATAGAGGGGCCAAAGTGTCTCCTTGTCGTAACTCTCTATAAAACTTAAAGTTTTGTACCTACTTGCCGTGTACTTTAGCCCTTAAAAAGACACTTAAAGTGTAATAAGTCCTGTAATTGCTTTTCACCGTCTCATAAATTAGAAAGATTACTTTTTTGTTCAAGGTTTTACTCTTGTGCCTTGGACCTTATTACGTACGATTTAGAGTTTACAATTGTAGTTGAGTTGGTAGCCTTTGAGACTTGGGAGATTTTCCGGCTGGCGTAAGCGCTTGGTTCGCAGTTCTAGTTTTTAGGTCACGGGATTTTCAGGTGAGGATTATTGAGATGAGAGTTCAAAGTGCATTTTTTTATTTGTCTTTTGTTTGCAGTTTTGCATGGCGATTAGCTTTTGGTTTGATGTTTGTAGTTTTAAAATTAATTCTTCTTAAAAACATTTTGATTTGAAACGCTTTATTAATTATTGAAATGAGAATAAATATTAAAACATGGATTCAATGACTAAAATACTGTTTCTTGTTTTTAAAATCTATCGCTCTCATAACTTAATTTCAAACATGTTCATATCTACCTATTCGTATAGTATTATTATATACATACGTGTATGTTAACATCCTCATGACAACAGTTTTCGTATTTCCTTCCATAAATAATTCTAAAGATGCACAAAATCAAGATCGATCTTAGAAGTAAAAAACATACACATAGCTGTCTTTTTAACCGACTTCCAAAAAGGAGGAGGTTCTCAATTCGTATGTATGTTTTTTTTTTATGTATCTTGCACGATTACTCCGTCAATTGTAAACCGATTTGAATGATTATTTTTTTAATCGGTAGAGTACATTTCCGAGGTGGTCTGTCTTATTGTAATTTTATCGAGATCTGAAAGTATCTCCATTGATATGATGATAAACGTCTCAAGCTTGCTATTGAAACTGACTCGCGGGGCATGGAAGTCGGTTGTTTTAGTTTTGAACTATCTTAATTATTATGTTTCTTTTTTTTTTTTTTTTTTTTAAGTGTGTCACACTTTATATTTTTGTAAATTGTTAAACACAATCCAAAATTTCATCGTACCGACGGGACGATGAAATTTTGGATTGTGTTTAACTATCTTAATTATGTTTTAATGTAATTAATTTTTCTGCGTAAGCGGGGATAATCTTTGAAGATTAATTGCTGTGGCTTACTTAAGCCACAGCAATTAATCTTCAAAGATTATCCCTATGTTATAATTTTTAACTTTAAAACAAAATTTATGACAACAATTTTCGTGTTGCCTTCCTTGAATCCTTCCTTTTCCTTCCTAAAAAAACCTCCTTATTAGATGCACATAATTTATGATCGTACAAAACGAAAAAACTTCACATGTCACATGCCGCGATAGTGAAAGTATCCAGTAGACATAATCATGGTCAATCATCACGGTATACAAATTTGTTTATATTATTTATCTCCATATCCCCGGATTTTCAGATCTCGGGAGGCATAATCTCTCAAACAAAAAGAATTTTTCAAATCGGTTAAGATTCGACGGAGTTCTTAGGTTAAAACAAACGTTAAAAAAACAGTCGAATTGAGAACCTCCTCCTTTTTTGTGAAGTCGATTAAAAATCAAGAACGATCTTAGAGGTCAAAAAACATATCGCTGTTTTTTTTAGATGCAAAATACTTCAATTTACATACAGTGGTAGTAATTACAGAGGAGGAATACGTTATACAGTTTTATTTAACTGTAGGCGTGTTTGTAGGTATTTTATGTACTCAGGTGCTCGGACGGTATTGCTAGGACACGGCCTCGATATTTTAGGAATGAATACATAATAGCTTTATGTGGAAAAACATTTGTTTTCAACTGGAGTTGGGTATTTCAAAATAAATTGAATTGAATTTTGTAAATTATTGCTGGTGAAAAGCAGGTGTCGGGCAGTTTTAATTATATTTTCAACCCCCAAAACAAAAATGGGGGTGTTATAGACGTGTGTATCTGTGTATGAGTGTTGTGTCTGCTGTGGCAATCAAGTATACCCACATAGTCAACTTTTTTGTCACTGCAAGGCATTCTAAAATCACTTCATTCTAAACTAGCAGCATCTCGCGGTTTCACCCGCGTAGTTCCCGTTCCCGTGAGAATACTGAGATAAAATATAGCTTATGTTACTCGCTGATAATATAGCTTTCCATTAGTCAAAGATTTTTTAATCGGTTCACTAGTTTTTAACAAACAAACAAACAAAAATTCAAATCTTTACTCTTTATAATATTAGTTCAGAAAAAAATATATATAAAGTGTGAGACACTTCATAATATTTGATTTACGCAGTGCAACATCTCTCGTCGGATTTGAAAACTGTAATGATTTCTTCCGAATGATTAACTTACGTAATAAGTAGTCATAGATGGCGCCACCAATGCATAATTGGGTTAACAAATGCAATCCACTAATTTCGTCGTATCGATGTAACGAACCGTGGCTTAATTGGCAGAGCACCTGGACGTGTAATCCGGGGGGTGCGGGTTCGAGTCCCGTCGGTACGATGAAATTTTGGATTGTGTTTAACAATTTACAAAAATAACAAGTGTCAGACACTTCAAAGAAACATAATATATTAGTTCAGAAGTTATATATACCACCCCTAGTATGCGGTATGCATTACGGTACCCCGGTATGCGTTTCTCTATGTTGTGTTTCACTATTTCACTTTTTTATTTTTTTTAAATAAAAATTGTCTGAGGTACTGAAACACACAGTTACATGTATGGTTGGTTTTAACCTACTTTAATTTTTTTTAAATATTCTGACGTAATCGATTGGATGACAGCTGAATGGTTCATTACTTTTTTTTTTCTAATTCAAAGCGTTAAATTCTGCTTTTGCTATGTTTACTTGATAATTGGTTATGATTTATTTTATGATTTATGATTTTGACGTGTATATGTGCGTATATTTATACTGCCTACATACTGAATAAATGCTTTGATTCTTGATTCTTCCTAATGGTAGGAGATCTTCTACGATAACATGGCCCGCCCCTCCAAATTACTGTTTTAATGTGTGTAGTCACATCCTTACAAAAGAGTTTTTATGTAGTGGTAATTATGTTATACTATATAAGAGTTTCTATGATAAGCAATACTTTCCGTTAAGTTAGGTTGGCTACAAAGTACGTTCATAATTAGGAGTTATTTAACTATGTATGCAATGTCGCGGACCCAGCAGTACCAGTACGCACACATGCGTTGTGGTGCGTTGTAAATACTTTCACAAATACTTTCAAACGTTTTTGAATTTTGAAGGGGCGGGTCATATTATCGTAGAAGATCTATATTTGTGATCAACCCACGTTCACCTTAAGAATATTCGAAGTGGTTAGATGACTTTATTTCAGATACTTTCATCAGAGAAATTCCGTCCTTCATCGTAGTTCCTAACTCTTTCCTTCAGAAAGTAGACCTATTTATCGCAAAGCCGCCTTGAATGGATGAATCATTCATTGAGTCAATATTGAAGAAGATACATATTGTACTTTCTGATTCAAGTCTCGACTCCATTATAATCTCTAATAAAACGCATTTAAATTTCAAATCACCGATGGAGTTGGACTCGAGTTTCTCTCGGCGATTTAATTAGATAAAAAATACAGTATCTTCTGAATATTTAACGTGAAACGAGAAATATGGTTTCTCTTGCTTACTTTTTGCGTTACGTAAATTTGGTTTAGATGATGATTTTAATGAGGGCAATACTTTTAAGTAAATGGTTATCGTGCTTAGCAAATATTTAAAGATATTATTTTAGTTAGGTGTTTTTTTTTGTGTTGGATGTATAAGTAAACTCTATTTCTATTTTAAAACGCAGTAATGCGAAGAAGCGAGCAGTTGTCGTCTTAGACTCAAACGGATACTGACTACATTTTAATACATTATAAATCGCAGGACGCTGCGCCTGCGGTGTGTCCGTACCTTGAGAATGGAGACTGTGAATCGGATAATAAGATAATATAAGATGTTTCTAATTTTTTTTAATGATTCTATGATCTTCTTCATCCAGAAGATTATCCTCAACAAAACAATAACAATGTAAGCGTTCGGTAATGGCTTTAAAAAATATTAGAAAAAAAACATGGTAACGTTAAAAGTCTACAGTTAAAAGTCTAAAGTTCTACAAGTTCTTTTTCATAGCATATAGACATTTAGAATCACTATCTCATCTCACCTGTTGGTAAGTGTTAAGGATGGCACGCAAGGTCTAGAATGGGAACCGTTCCAAAATATTTAACGATAGCCTTATGAATTTAAGAGGATAAGTTTTTTTAATAGGTTCACACTATTAGTACAATTAGCCAGTGTCGAGTACACTTTCAGATTTTCCTTATTTTGTTGCATAGTCTGGGTACGTAGTACTATTAAGTATTGTGTGGTCTGGGTCTTTTGAGGGCCCAGTGGTGTAGTGGGAGAATGGTCGGCTTTGACGCCAGAGGTACTTACCGAGTTCAATCCCCGCCGTGCACCAATGGATGGGAGAGATTTTTCTATCGTAAAATTGATGTTCGCTTTTCACAGTGGCCCTTCGTTGATGGAAAAACATCGTTAAGAAACTGCCCGCATGGTGGTAGGACACTATCTAGTATCCGCCTGGCCAGCTACCACCCTCAAGTTCGACAATCTGTCGCCAAACATCTAATGTGTTCCTGCAGCTATCCTTGAGAGCCAGTTCCCATTCTAGGCCTAGCGTGCTTACCATTTTCGTCCGCATCATCACTTACCAACAGGTGAGATAGTGGTCAAACGCTAGCCTATCAGATATAAAAAAATTCTAGACATTAAGATCACTATCTAATCTCAGCTGTTGGTAAACTGTGTTGAGGAGGGCACGCAAGGTCTAGAATGGGAACTGTTCCAAAATATTAAACCATATTAACGTATACATTTAGGAGTAGGAAAGAGTTATAGATTTAAAAACGGGAATTTAACGTGACTTACGCGATGTCGACGCACTGTGCGAGGTTGAACGCGTCGGCGAGCGCCCCGCACTCAAGATCCTGAAGAAGGCCTCCGGATGAGGCCGAAACATATGTCGATCGCTATATCGACATCGCGTAAGTCACGTTAAATTCCCGTTTTTAAATCTATAAGTTTAAAATGAACGTGAGTTTTTATAATAAAGTAGGAAAGAGATTTAAATGGCTCTACCCTCCACTATTAGTATTTACTAACACAGTAGTAAGCTAAGCCAGTGTCAAGTACACTGGCTTCGGATTTCTACCCACGACGGAACGGAGACCGTATATGCGTTTGGGGTGAGAGGATGTTTGTTTGTTTGTTTGTGTGTGCAAATCCATGTTGGCATTTTTTTCCAAAACGACTAGTCCGATTTTGATGCAGTTTTCAGTTATAGGTTCGGGTGTAAATGGTGCATATTTTTAGATAGGTATTACGGTGACAACACCAGGGGGCGCTGCAGTAATCATTTATTGGTGCAAATCGATGATGCCATTTTTCTTCAAAACGACTAGTCCTATTTTGATGCAGTTTTCAGTTATGGGTTCGTGTTTGATTGGTGCATGTTTTTAAATAGGTGTTACGGAGTCAACTCACCAGGGGGCGCTGCAGTAAACATTTGTTTCCTTGTTGCCATTTTTATCCAAAACTAGTTGGATTTTGTCTTTAAACGGTTCGTAATTAATCAGTGGTGGTCTGAGTATTCAGCCATGGTTCTGAGATAGATGTTAAGACGGTTGTATTCAATTTTTAATTTTGTTACTTGACCTTGTTTTGTTGCATAGTCAAGTTGCAAGAAATGAATGACATTGACCCCCAGTAACATCTGTTATACACACATAAAATCCTCGGTACCGCCCTTACACATAAAATCGCCTTCATTACGTCAATCACAGCTACCGCCGTCACCCTCTGACGTCACCCATCCCGATCGAACGCACTGCATCCCTACCTTGACCTTTGGAATATAGGTTACAAAGACCCTGACAATTGCACGCTTAGGTTACGTAGTAACTACTATATAATCTGTGGCTTAAGGAATGATATAGGAATCGGTGTTTGTCTGTCGGAATCTTTTTTATCCGACTTCACAAAAAAGAGGAGGTTCTTAATTCGTCGGTTTTTTTTATATTTTTTTTATGTATGCTTTTACCGATAACTCGCAGATGCCGGTACAGATTTGTAAAATTCGTTTTTTTTTTTCAAAGTGTAAGCTTCACAGGTGGTCCCATTTAAATTTTAACGAAATCGGCCGAGCCGATTTTAATATATCAACATTTGTATTACGACGCATTTACTTATCTCGACGACTTACTAGTTACCAGTAACAACTGGCACATATTATGTAATAGTTACTACGTTTACTGGCAACTTTGAATAGCGAGACGTTTGAAGTCGGTTCTTTTAGTTTTTTAAACGATCTTAAATTATTTTTATGTATGTTCACCGATAACTCACATATGTCTTGACAGATTTAGAAAATTATTTTTTGTTTGGAAGTGTACTGCATACCCTACCTTGACCCCTGACCTTTGAAAAATAGGTTACGAAAGCCCTGAAAATTGCACGCTTAGAGAATGAGAGAGGAATCGGTGTTTGTGTAGTCTTAAATCAATTTTATCCGATTTCAGAAGCTGCGAGTCTCAGTAGCAAGTTTGAGACGTTTATCATCATATCTCTGGAGATACTTATCAGATCTCGATGAAATTACAATGGGACCACCTTCGAAAAGTACCCTACCGAGTAGTATTATTATCTGCTCTGTGCCCATACAACAAACGTAATTTTTGCGCTTTTGCTCGATATTGATAACAACAGGTAGACAGACACTTCACATAATATTTAATTATATATTCACATTAAAAATAAATAATTAATTTAAAATAAAGCAAATATCTAATCGGCTCCCATACAACAGATATGATTTTTTGCCGATTTATAGATAATGGTACGGAACCCTTCGTGCGCGAGTCCGACATTGTATCATTTTTGAAGTCGGTTAAAAATTAAAAAAAACCGTCTTCACATGCCGCGGTGAGTCAGTTTCAGTAGTAAGTTTGAAATGTTTATATATAAAGAAGACACATTTGTATAAATTATTTATCGTCGTCTGTCTGTCCGTCGCAAGCTTACAATACATTTACATAAATCGAGGGCCCGGTGGCGTAATCGATAGAACGGTTGGCTATGATGCCAGAGGTATCGAGTTCAAACCGCCGTGCACCAATGGATTTTTCTATCGAAAAATGTATGTGCGCATCTCACAGTGGCCCTCCGGTGAAGCAAAACATTGTTAAGAAACCAACAACCCCCCGCATGGTGGTAGGACACTATCTAGTGTCCGCCTGGCCAGCTACCACCCTCAAGTTAGAAAATCTGTCGCCAAAACATCTAATGTGTTCCGGCAGCTATCCTTGAGAGCCAGTTCCCATTCTAGGCCTAGTATGCTTACCATCTTCGACCGCATCATCACTTACCAATAGGTGAGAAAAAAAAACCTTAAATATTTTCATACAAACTTTCATCCCCTATTCCCTTTTTTATTTTACACCCTTGAGGGTAAAACTTTTACAAACTTTGAATGTCATATTTATTTATATCGAATCAACACCCTAAAAAATTAGTTTCAAGCTTCTAGCTCTAAAAATGACGATACTTCCATACAACATTTAATCCCCCTTTTAACCCCTTACAACCCTTGTTTCGCTTTAAAAAGTAGCCTGTGTCGTTTAGGCTTAGGCTTCAGACTATCTGTGAACAAAATTTCATTTAAATCGGTTTAGTAGAACATTCACATTAAACCTTATATATTTCCATACAAACTTTACCTCCCCTATTGTTATTTTACACCCTCGAGAGTAAACTTTTACAAACTTTGAGTGTCGTATTTATTTATATCGAATCAAAAGCCTAAAAAATAAGTTTCATGATTCTAGGTCTAAAAATGACGATCCTTCCATTTCCAACATTTCATCCCCCTTTCAACCCCTTACAACCCTTGTTTCGCTTTAAAAAGTAGCCTGTGTCGTTTCTCAGGCTCTACACTATCTGTGTACAAAATTTCATTTAAAACGGTTCAGTAGTTTAAGCGTGAAAGCTAGACAGACAGACAGAGTTACTTTCGCATTTATAATATTAAAGATTATAAGATAACTTACGGGATATACGAGTAGATGGGATTCAAATTACAATGACTCCGCAGCATCTGTCTATCTGTTCGGTTTCGTTCTGTTCGGTTCTGTCTGGTTTCGTGTGAATTGCTTAAAATATAACGATGATTCTTGATGCCAAAGACATCTTGAAGATGTTACAATTCATAATCGACGACTCGATAACAAGCTGTAGGCATATTATGGTCTACCCGCTAGTATATTATAAGATAACTTACAGGATTCGTATGAGTATCTCATCAATAAATAAATAGAAAAAAAGACTGACACACTAATAAACTGCATCAAAGTTCAGGTCAATTTTCGAATTAATTTAATGTTACTTTTGACTGATAATCATCGATAAGAAAAGAGATGCAAATATACAACTCACTAGTTGCATCTCATTCTAGCAGATGTTTGCGACGACAAGACGTATCGCTATCAATGTAGAGACTTCCACCCCAGGGGCGGAAACTAGAAGGTGATGCAGCTAGACAGTTGTTATCGTCATCTCTTTCGAACATAAGTACACTTAAGGATATGACACTACGCTGTCATGAAGTTAACGAACCATAAACTATAGGTTTCAATTTAAAATTGTATAATTTGTAATAATATTTAATATTTGTATTTTACTAAGCGACTTTAAAAAAAAAGGTTTCTCAATTCAACCGTATAATTTTTTTAAATTTTTTTGTGTTTGTTCGCGAAAAATGTATATCTATCTATATATATAAAAGAAAGTCGTGTTAGTTACTACACTTATAACTCAAGAACGGCTGGACCAATTTTTATGATTTTTGTATTTTTGGAATTGTCTTTGTCAGGAATAGGATAATAAGTATTAAAAACAATGAATTAAAGAAGAAAATTGACCTAAAAAAATAGTTCCTGGGTTTAAAAAGTGCCGATTATTTTATTTTCAATTGTTTATGCCGCCGTATTTTTTTTGTATAATTATATCTCCACACGATTAGTGTATTTAGCCAGTGTCAAGTATAAAAAATCTTCCCATGTGTGGATACTGGATAGCATTACAATATTCGGATTATCGCGTTTTTTTTTGGTAAAATTATGGCTCCACACGATTAGTGTATTTAGCCCGTGTCAAGTAATAATTCTTCAAGTTTTTGTGAATTCAAGTCATGTAGATTTTAAAAATGTCAAATATTGTCAGTAATGATAACTGTTTGACATATTTATTGACTGTCAAATATGCGTGCGTTCAGAAATGTATGCTTACAAGCAACTTAAAAAAGTTTATATTTCCAAAAACCATTTTTATTCGATATCTGGATTGCCATAATACATTAATAAACTTAATATCTCTTTTGTATTCATGTATCGTTTATTACGTTCATAAAAGCCTAAAACAAGTTCATCTAAAAGGTAACACAACATTCATTGTCTGTTAGGTGGTACGAAGTTCGCCGGGCCAGCTTGTATTATATAATTTCATCGAGTTCTGATAAGTATCTCCAGGGATATGAAGATAAACACCTGAAACTTGCTACTGAAAAATTAATAGCTAGGCATTTGAAGTCGGTTGTTTTAGTTTTTTAAACGATGTTATTTCAAAGGCGTCTTGAACATTGATGCAGTAAGTTTTACCTATCGATGTACGTGAGTGTATAATAAAATAATAAGTTTGGTATTGTATAAGGATAGGTACTTACCGCTTGTTTCAGGGGTTTGTTTCACTCCCGGTTGCCATGGTAACGGCCCCGACACGACCTGGAACCAAGGATAATATACTGTTACTTCACGATGTTAGTCTGTTTGTCCGTATGCTAATATCTATTGGTATATGAAGCTAGGACTATTGCTTCGTTCTGGTATGAAGTTTACTTGAATTAATGCAGAAATGTTAGACAAATGGGTTTCGATAGCTCTAGTTGAGAGTTTTAATATAATATAAATAATTTAAGAACGTTTAAAAAACTAAAAGAACCGACTTCAAACGTCGCGCTAGTCAAAGTAGCCAGTAGCCAGAATCGCAAATTACGTTGGCCGCAACCGAAGGACTTAAAAAAAACCAAAAACTTTTGGAACTAATTTAATTAAAAGTAAAATGACTAAACTAAAAGTACAAGTTATCGCAACCGATGTTAGGTTAACAATATAAAATAATTATAGAAATACATGAATGCAAAATTAGCAGTAATGCAATCGTGGGAATCTAGGTGCTGATGCGGCGCCTCGTGTGCCGCGTGATCCAATGACGCACGTAGCTATGTAGGTTGCAATTCAGCGGTCCGCCTTAGGTATCTTCACGTAACACCTCCCCTCTCAGAAAGGCGACTATTTGAGAACCTTGAGAGAAAATGTCGCCGGTGCTCTCGATGGGGTGGCTGCAGGATTCTCAGCATCTTCATAGTGCGGCTCGTGAGATTTCGCTCCTTGAGTGTCCTTGGCTCGGTTGTAGTACCGCCGAATTAGAATAATGGCTGCTAATATGAAGGCGGCCATTAGCACGCAGTAGATAGGTATGGTGGTGTGATACACGACGTCAGATGAGATGTGGTCCAGATGTATTGCTGGTTGGAGCATCACGTTATCTTGATACTCGTGCAGATCTCTTAAGTTGATAGAGTTGAGTTTGATGTGTGGTAGTGGTGTATTCGATGTTTCAGTGGGCATCGAAAGCTTCATGATTTTCAGGGGTTGTCCTTTTATTCTGTCGTAGCTGTTGCTGATGGTGATCTCCTTTGTAGTCAAAGTGCAGCTGACTGGGATAGTGACAAGGTAACTTCCTTGTATGGTGTCGTAGCTCTCGTGTTCACAGGTGGTGTGAATCTTGGTTGGTTGAGGGAACGAGATAGCGTAGTGTTTCTCGTCCAGTTGGTCCACAGCTTCCCTGGATAGCTGAATGGTGGTCATCTCGCAGGTGGGATCCAGAGATTGATTTCTGATGAGGGTCTGGATGCAGTCTGCTTGGGCTCGTACTTGGTGACTCAGGTTTTCTTCACAAAGGAACTTTCCGCTAAGCTTCGGACATTCTGTCTCTATGTACATGAAAGCTTGCTTGTTACTTGCTATTAGAGGATAAGGAGGGATGATAGATTGGTTATTCCTATTGGGGATGATAGCTAACCTTAATAAACTAAACTCATCGGGAGATACTATAGGAAATTTCAGAGTTAAGACAATACGTTTGTCTGAAAAGTAATACCCTGGTTTAATTACGTCATAATATTCCCGTGATTCTAAATCTAAAATCTGACCCTTAGGATAAACTAACTTTAACTTACTAACCATTTTACCTAATACATCTACACTTACGATAGAGTGGTGTGTGCTCGATGCACGTACAAAACTTAATATATTCTCCATCCTCATTATTTCTGCCATAACATCATCTACATTTTCTGAGACGATAATTAATAACTGAGCAAACTTAGTTATTTTAATAAAACTATCTTTTTGAAACTCGTTATTTATAAGTAATTCTAATGTGGAATTAATTCTTTCTTGGTTTAAAACTATCTGCGTTAAAACTTTACTGTGGTGAATCATCCAATCTTTATTAATACTTATATGATTATTAAATTCATCTGCTATTTTTTCTTGGTTATTTTCGAGAGTTTTAATGGCATTATTAAACTTTACCGCATCCGAATAATCCAGATTACCAGTTATACTTTTAATAATAGAACCTAAACCATCCACAAGACCTCTCTTGCTACGATTAGGCTCAAAACTATTTAACTGTTTAATTACTTTAGTTAATTTAGTATTAACATATTCTAACTGTAGTTCGTATAACGAATAAGTGTCATTGACAAGTTTATGCTTAAAATCAGAAAGTTGAGTTTGCAAGTCGTTAATTTGATTTTCAATGTTACCGAGTTCTATATATTGTATAAACGTATGATAATGAGTTATCAACGTAGCTTGTCCCAATCTGAACGGTAAAAGTCCAGGGCCGTTGTCCAAGCTCTCAAGTGTTATCTCGTGAGCATCCAGCGTTGTCAGCACGGTCAGAGTCAGAAGGAATCTGCAACAATTTTGCTGACTTAGGTACTCTCTTGAGTCGGGATTTAGCCACGGGGCCACGCTTTTTGGATGTATATATGTGGATTGGAAGGTCAGCGAGGACCGTGTCCTGGGTATAACGCGGAGCGAGCTTTTGTCTAGTCGCGAAAGGATTGTTAATGAAAACTTGCTGATTTGGTTCATATTCTATTTCGGGTTCTCGGTCTTTGTTACGATTTTCTATTATAGCGGTGCGGTTAGTTAATGCGGCAACGTTAATTATTTCATAAACTATTTTCATCTGTTCGCGGTGAGTCTGAGTATATTGCTGTAGTAAGTGCTTAGTAAGGTCCATGTCAACTGGGTCTCTAGGGTCAAAGTGTCCGTTGATGATGTCATAGGGACGACACTTCGTAAAACTGTGCACAGAGCTATTATAACCTATAATAGCATAAGGCATGAGGTGAATAATGGGTTCGTCCTTCCTTTGTAATTTAAGGATACGGAGATGTTCTAAGATGGTGGAATGAAATCTTTCGATATTGCCATTGTCATTTGGTGCATTAGGTAGTGTCCTATGGTGATTGATTTTATGTAACTGAGTGAATTCAGAAAATAGCTGATTCGTAAATTCAGTCCCGTTGTCAGTCACTAACGTTAGAGGGAGTCCGTGATGAGTGCAGTAATGGAGCAAACTTTGAATTATACTAACTGCAGTACCATCTCGCAGGTGGTATGCTTGACCGTATTTGGAAAATACGTCGATGAAAGTTAGGTATTTTTCATTTTGGGCTGTGAATAGATCTAGGTGAACGATCTCGAATGGTTTAGTTGCCGGGGGCACTATATTGAATTGCTGTTTGATAGGATTCCTATCGTATTTAGCTTGGCCACATAATGTACAATCGTTTATAAATTTAGTTATGTGGTCTCTCATTTTTGGCCAATAATATCTGCTCGAAAGGGATAAGAAACATTCATTTATTCCACGGTGGTTTGTTTTACCATCGTGGTAGTTCTGAATAATTTCTTGTTGCCTGAGGTACTCTTTAACATTTTCGACCTCCTTTTTGGCAAGTACCAAATTCATTGCTGAACTTTTGAATTTGTCCTGAATTACTGGGATGATGTCATACATCCTTAAGGGTGGATTTATGAGAAGGGCCGTTTTTACTTTCGGATTTACATATTCTTTAATAGCACTCATTACGTCTTCTACTAAGTTATTTTCAGATATCTGTACATTGGTCCTAGTGTGAGTGTCAAAGGGTTTAGTAACTGTCGGTCTTCGTTTTATGTCACCTACTACAGTCATAATAAGTTGTCTGTGAAACTTGTTCAGAGGGTCGTCAGTTATGGGGACTTCAAGGATAGGGTTCTCAAGACTCGTATGTGCGGTAGCTGTGGTAGATCCGTTGATGGAACAGGCTTGCCTATCTGAAGGATTGACAGCGATAGAGCTTGTCTCCTCATTATGGATCTCAACCCTAGAAAGCGCATCGGCGTTAGTGTTGGCTTTACCTTTTTTGTATATGACTGTAAAGTCATATTCACTAAGCTTCAGCCTCCACCTTGTTAGTCGAGAATTCGGTTCCTTAAGGTTCATAATCCACTGAAGTGGCTTATGATCGCTAAGTACTTTGAATTTCCGCCCAAACAGATACGGCCGAAAGTATTTGGTGGCCCAAACTATAGCCAATAGCTCCTTCTCTATTGTGCTATAATTCGTTTCGCTGTCATTTAGGGTTCGGGATGCAAAGCACACAGGCTTATCTGAGCCTACGGGTCCTTGGGATAGGATGGCACCAATAGCAACATTAGAAGCGTCTGTGGTGAGTATAAACTCCTTGGTGAAATCGGGATACTGCAAAATCGGGTCGTTTGTAAGAAGGGATTTACATTTCTCAAAGCTTTCAATATACTTTGAGTCAAATGTGACTTTATTACCTTTCTTTAAACAGTGAGTTAAAGGTTTTGTAACTCTTGCAAAGTCCGGTATAAATTTGCGATAATACCCTACTAGGCCTAAAAACTGTTTGATTTCTTTCGGAGTTTTAGGTATGGGGTATTTTTGTATGGCAGAGATTTTATCGGGGTTTGGTTTTATACCCTCTCTACTTATGACATGTCCGAGATATGCGGTTTCTAACTTTAAAAACTCAGATTTATCCATCTGGATTTTAAAGTTAGATTCGCGTAGTCTTTGAAAGACTTTTTGGAGATTTATCATGTGCTCCTGAAGGGACGTTGAAAAGACAATGATGTCATCTAAATAGACGAGACAGACTGTGTTCTGGAGATCTCTGAGCACATTGTCCATCACACGTTGGAATGTAGAGGGTGAATTTTTCAATCCCATGGGCATACGCAAAAATTGGTAGTGTCCATGCTCTACATTAAACGCAGTTTTGGGAATATCCTCAGGGCTCATCTCAACCTGATAAAAGCCACTCGCTAAATCTAGCGTAGTAAAATATTGGCAATTACCAAGCTTGTCTAACACGTCCGTGATGTTAGGTATCGGATATTTATCGTCAATTGTCTTTTCGTTTAATTTTCGAAAGTCGATTACAAGTCTCCATTTTACTTTGCCAGATGCGTCGGCTTTCTTGGGTACTATCCATATAGGAGAACTCCAAGCTGATTCTGAGGGCTCAATGATCCCTTGTTCTAGCATTTTGCCTATCTGCTGTCTAACCTCATCTCTATGGACGTACGGGTACCGATAACTTTTCGTGTACACCGGGTCTTCATCGGTAGTTCTAATCCGATGTTTTATTTTATTAGTGAACGTCAATGGTTCCCCCTCTATATAAAATACGTCCGAATACTGAGCACATAAACCTTCTAAGTTCGCGCGTTCCTCAGCGTTAAGATGGTCTGTACGTAATCGCGATAAGACTTGTTCGACTCGCGAAGCCTCTTGTTCAGTGCTTGTGCACTCGTTAGTGTGAACTTCGGCTTTTATAGGACGGTCCATTGAGAATATAATGTCGTGCGGGGATGGATTCGCAATTTCTAAAATACCGCGGTTATTTATTACGGTAGTCAGACAGTCTCGAATGACACAGTTCGACATTTTTTGCTCCGGTATTAAAACTTCACCGTCATGAATGTTAATCGGAAGTCTTAATAGCTTACACGAATTTGCCGGGATAACGTCTTCGTATAAGTTTACGTTACGCGAGTTGTACATTTGAATTGGATTAGTCGCGTTGCGGGTGACAAGCAATTTATTTTTAAGGTCGATTTTAGCTTCCCACTTCTCAAGCAAATCAAGGCCGATAAGTCCGTCAAAGTAATTATGAAAACGGTACACAAACAATTTTATAAAATCACAATCCTGAAATTCAGTAAAACATGGCAATGACACAGAATAGTTATTACGAGTAGTAGCATGCACATTAGTCACCTCGAAAGGATCAAAATTTAATGGTACCTGTGGAAAATACATTTCAAGGATCTCGGGGTTAATAAACGACTGATTAGCTCCGGTGTCAATCAGAAGTTTCAGGGGAGGATCGGAGATTTGAATGTAAGGGAGTTGCCTTTGCGTCTGCAAATTGACCTCTATTTTGACTTTCTTGTAATCTGACCCTTCTGAAAATCCTGTTCAGAGCCACTGGTAGAGGGCTGAGGGTCAGTTGTGTTGTCTGTCTGTTCGGTCAAATTATAGTCCGCATAATACAGGGACTCGTCTACTTCGTAAGCTACTGGATACTCGTAACTTTCATAGTCATAGTCAGGATAATATAAGGGCTCAAAGTCCTGGTAATAACCATCGTAACTAGAGCACTCATTCATATTCGCCTCTCTAGTTTTAAAATAGTTACTGGGTGGCGGGTTACCCGACTTCATCCAGTTGTGTCCAGACATAGTAGGTGGTAATGTCTTGGTCACATAGTGGCTAACGCCACTCATAGGCTTAGGGCCGGTATATTGAGGTTGAGCTCGGGGTTGCATTCTAAATGCATTTTGCTGAGCATTATAATTTGGTGGCAACGCACGGAACAACTGTTGGGTGCGTGAAGGACCTTGAGGAGGTCGGTTCACGGGGAAACTAGGTCTCCAGGGTTGTTGGTGTTGGACATGAGGTATAGGTCGCTGAAAAGGTACACTAAATGGCATTTGATTATTGTACAAAAGCGCAGGAGGAACGAAAGGTTTTTGTACTGGCATAGTAAACGGCTGTGACTGCTGTGTTTTAACTACATTAGGGGTATTAACCCTGCGGTCACTAACGGAGTCGTTTCTTTGCTGTAGGTACATAACGTTTAGTTCCTCTTGAACAAATTGGAGAGCTTTCTCAACACTATCAGGACGCATGCATCGTATGCGTGAGCCCAAAGGCTCTTTGAGTCCGCGAACAAAAGCTTGCAACGTAAGCTTTCTATATAGAATGCGTTTTGCTTCTATAGTTGTCTGAATTTGTTCGTGCAGACTAACGTACGTCATAATTGTGCTGAACAGTCCTTGACAATGATCAAAAAATTCTTGGGGTGAGCTATTCCCCTGTGTCGCAAGGGACAGGTCGTTGTAGAGGGCAGTTTCATCCCTCTGGTCTGAAAAATTATTTATTAGGGCACTACGAATGCCTGCCCAGCTTTCTGGGATGCCGTTTGAGTTAATGGTGCGGGCGGCAGAGCCGGTAATTTTATTAAGAATGCCATTAAGTAAACTCAGATTAGTTAATTCATTTTCTGGATTATCACTAAGATATGTTGCACATAATTTATCGCATAGATGAATAAACCTCGTTAACACGTGCGGGTTACCATCAAATTCGGGCACTGGTCGTAAAGCCTTGAACACAGTATCAGGGTCCATTTTTATATTACTTAAAATAGACTCGTCTAAACTAGAATTAAATTCTGAATCTAATTCGGAAATCGAATCTAAATTCCTAGAACTATCTGCTAATCTATTCCTAAGTTGCCTACTAGGAGCAGGGCTTGAGCAAGATTTTCCGTGATAGAAAATTTTGAAAAATTATGAAAACTACAAGGACATAAAAATAGGGACAGCAAGTACAAGAAGATTCATGGACTTACATAAGTTTCATGGTTCCTTCGTCTAATCGATTTCTTGATTAATTTTCCTCCAGTCGCGGGCCAGGTTCTTGTAATTTCGGGAGGGCGCGACGCACTTCGACGCGTCACACCACCAGGATAGCTTCGTAGTTACGTAGATACCCCAGTTAACTACCCCAAAATCCTACCGACTGCGCCAATTACGTTGGCCGCAACCGAAGGACTTAAAAAAAACCAAAAACTTTTGGAACTAATTTAATTAAAAGTAAAATGACTAAACTAAAAGTACAAGTTATCGCAACCGATGTTAGGTTAACAATATAAAATAATTATAGAAATACATGAATGCAAAATTAGCAGTAATGCAATCGTGGGAATCTAGGTGCTGATGCGGCGCCTCGTGTGCCGCGTGATCCAATGACGCACGTAGCTATGTAGGTTGCAATTCAGCGGTCCGCCTTAGGTATCTTCACGTAACACGCATGTCATCGAGGTATACTAATGCATCGTAATACAGATGTTGTCGAACGATTTCGTAAGGTAACATTTAAATGGGAAGGGTACCCTTTGACACATAAAAATAATTTTCCTAAACGAATCAGGCATCTTGGAGTAATCGGTGAACATACATAAATAAAACTGACCAAGTGCGAGTCAGACTTTTGTCCCGCACACAGAGGGTTCCGAATTTCCGAAGTCCGAACGCCACCAACTTCTAACACCTACTGAGTAAATATTAACACAAAGGTAATTAATAAAATTAAATATCTGGAGAACCGAATGTTTGTACGATTATCTTTCTACTGATTCTAGCTAATTGAAGCTCTTATGTACTAAAATTGAAGATGTATTGTTCAATACTGTACACTACATTTCCTCTGAATATAAACCTTAACAAAGTAAACAAATCGACCGAGGCCCACAAATTTAACAAATGAAACGCTTGCGCGTGCTAATTTTTCCTGTGCTGCCATCTAGCTGCGTCGAGGTGAATTAATTTCGTATCGTATCGTATCGTAAAAAACACTTTTTTTGTTTTAAACCCTTTAATTTTTAACTTTGTTCTGTTCTTAGTATTTGTTGTTATAGCGGCAACAGAAATACATCATTTGTGAAAATTTCAACCGTATAACTATCACGGTTCATGAGATACAGCCTGGTGACAGACGGACGGACAGACAGACAGACAGACAGACAGACAGACTGATTTTTTGTGAAGTCGGTTAAGAAATATTATTACGATTAAATAATTTAAGATCGTCTTAAAACGAATAAATCAAAACACAAGCTTTTTCATAACCTAGGACCAGAGTAAGTCAAGACAAATTCAACGAGCCCAAACACGACGGGTATAACATTGTGTAGTTTAGGAGTTCCTATGGCCACCATCCGTCTCCATCATCAGACCAGCTCGAAGGTACCATAACATTCCATTGTCAACCCATCTACATGTGTATGCAACATTTTAGCTCAACCGGTTACCGGGAAGTGGATCAAATTTAATTTGCAAGATTTGATGACAAACGTCTGGACAGGTGAAACTAAATAAAAGCTTGTAAAAACATATTGATAATCGGACCACATTCACAAAAAATCGGCGAACAATAAAAAACAAACGAATCGGGGGGCACGCAGTGCCCCCGCCAAGTCGAGCGCGAAGCAAACACTGCCGTACCATCCTTTACTGGAACCATTTCGGCGCATTTTCAGGCACCTATTTGAGAACCTCTGGATAAGACCAGAACGCATAAATTTTCGTCATCCAGTAAGCTATAATCACATACTTAAAATAAAAAAAATCAAGTCTGTAGGTCATTTAGTTCCGAAGTTAAGCTAAAGCAAAATTTCGCATTTATGACACTCACTCACTCACTCATGATCATCAGAATAGAACTAGTACTTCCCATAAACTCAGAGAGCTGAAATTTGGTACAGAGTTAGGGTTTAATGGCCACATAAAGGGAAAACTATAAAAACTAGGATAATCGAAGATCTGGAGTACCTACCAAACCTACCCCAAAGAGCAATAATTACTTAGTAATTATTGCTCTTTGCTAGGCCCCTAGACAAAATCCAATTTCTGTTTTCATTCACGCTAACGCCCCTTCAAAATGTATGGGAATGACAACTTTATTGCGCAAACATAAATGTCACCCCATACATTTAAAACTTGCGTTAGCATGAATGGGAACTGAAATTGGATTTCGAAAAAATCGAAGGTCTGAAGTATCTGATGAAGAACCCTCAGCTTGTATCAGCTGTATTAGAGATATGGTAATGCCCCCTTCTACTATTGGTACATACAAAAATCGACTGTCATTGCAAAAATCCAGCGAAGTGGGACACATCTTCTAATTTAATCTAGCCTATTGCTTCCCACTGCTGGGCGAATGCTCCCCTTCTGCTCGTAATACGCATATAAATAAAATTAAAGGAAAGCTCTGGATGAGACTAGACTGGCTTTTATACTTCTACTTACAAGTTTACGAAGAATAAAAAATGAACGCGAATGGCCAATACGAAAAACTGTTGCTACTGTACAAGAATCAGAACCGGAAAAAATGAAAAGAAAGATTTGTAATAACAAAAAAGTACTCCTAAAAAGAAAAAAAATGTGTCAAATAAGAAAAACTAATAAAATAAATCAATATGCCCATACGTTTCTGTTTCTACAAAAGAAGTGAAATCCCACCAAAAAAAATTCTGTAAAAAACTAGCCAAGTCTCGATGGATCTCAACAAACATAGGTAGTTACAACAGATTTAACATTACGTGTAAACAAAATTGACTTGTTAACGGCCAAGTCACACAACATTAACTATAATAATAAAGAAATCGCAGTAAGGAACCTTAGACTTGGCACGACTTTGTCTAGATTTCATTACTTTTTAGAGATAAACAAGCAGCTCCATCGAGACGTGGCTAGATTTTTACAGAATTTTTTTGGTGGGATTGAGACTGTCCTCTTTTATTTGAAGTTTGTTTATAAATAAAAATTTAAAATCGTTTAAAAAAACTAAAAGAACCGACTTCAAACGTCGCGCTAGTCAAAGTAGCCAGTAGACGTAGTAACTATTACATAACCCGTGCCAGTAGTTAGTAGAATGTCGTCACGGTATATAAATGAATCGAAATATAAATGAAATACAAATGTTCGTAAAAAAATATTTTTTTTTGTTTTAATGTATTATTTTCCAAATCGGTTCAGGCATCTTCGAGTAATCGGTGAACATATATAAAAAACCGACGAATTGAGAACCTCCTCCGTTTTTGTTAAGACAAATAACTAATTAAACAAACCATGAATTCTGGAGTTACCGTTATGTTAAATTTAAATACAATATGTATCCAGGAAATAATAGGCTTCATAGAGAAACGAGATGTAAGTGCCATCCAATTAATATTAAGGTCAAGTCAAAGATTCAAGATGCCTACGCAAAGGGATCGGGTATTATTTCATGTACCAAAGTCTTTCAAATGGAATCTACTATTAACTACAATTTATATTTATTTTATTAAGATCGTTTAGAAAACGAAAAAACCGATCATTTTCAGTACTAAGTTTGAAGTATTCAGCTCCATATTTCTGGAGATACATACATATCAGATCTCTATTAAATAACAATGGGACCACTTTGCAAATGTACCCTACCCATTATCATTCGAATCGGTTTACAATTGACGGAGTAATTGCGTAACATACATACAAAAAAAAGCTAACAGACGAATTGAGAACCTCCTCCTTTTAGTTAGTTGGATGAAAAGCTTTTAAAAAACTTGTTCCATACTTCATACATATTAAGTCACTAACTACGTAACCTAAATTTTCTCAATAGAAAAATCTATTGAAAACGAATTTAATAAGGTAGGGAAAACAGGCGCTTTTGAATAATGCCTCTCTGAGAAGGGATTATGTAAAGTAGGTTTTATAGATTATACCTTCAATATAGCTAGTATTGTATCTCTATCTATGCCATTGTAATAGGGATTATCGGAAACGGATTATGTCAGGTTTCCTTTGATTGTGGTGGGGCGATATCGGCCAATCTATAACGAATTTGAGTATTACAAGGATTTATTCGATACCTCGATTGAGTCACTTTGTAGGCTACGCTATTATCAACTACTTACGTCTTTTTAGGGTTCCGTAGCCAAATGGCATAAAACGGAACCCTTATAGATTCGTCATGTCTGTCTGTCTGTCCGTCCGTATGTCACAGCCATTTTATTCCGAAACTGTTAGGACTACAGATTTGAAACTTGGTAGGTAGATGTATTCTGTGAACCGCTTTCCGATTTTTATACAAAAACAAAAACTATAAAAGTTTAAGGGGCATCCCATACATGGAACTGAAACAAAAAAAAATGTTTTCTTCAAACCTATACGTGTGGGGTGTCTATGGATAGGTCTTCAAAAATGACATTGAGGTTCTTAAAATCATTTTTTCTCAAAGTTAATCATTTGAAAGATAGACGCGTCTAAATTGGTAAAATGTGTGTCCCCCCCCCTCTAACTTTTAAAGTATGGGAGTGAAAAATCTAAAAAAAATATATGCTGTAGATCTTAATAAAAACTAACAACGAAAATTGGTTTGAACGAGATACAGTCAGCAGTTTTAGAGATATGGCGACCGCAAAGATTCATACAAGCACTATCAAAAACAAAGTTAATTTTGTAGTTGCGAAAAATCATAGTTATGGAATATTTAACTGTGTTACGGAACCCTACGAGTGCGAGTCTGACTTGCACTTGGCCAGTTTTTTTTTTTTTAAATATATTATAGGCTAGCGTTTGACCACTATCTCACCTGTTAGTAAGTGAGGATGCGGTCGAATATGGTAAGCACGCTAGGCCTAGAATGGGAACTGGCTCTCAAGGATAGCTGCCGGAACACATTAGATGTTTGGTGATAGATTTTCTAACTTGAGGGTGGTCTAGCTGGCCAGGCGGACACTAGATAGTGTCCTACCACCATGCGCGGGTTGTTGGTTTCTTAACGATGTTTTTCCTTCACCGGAGGGCCACTGTGAGAAGCGCACATACATTTTTCGATAGGTAAATCCATTGGTGCATTGGTACGTAGTAACTATTATGTAATCGGTGAACAGACTTCCAATAATTAAGATAGTTTAAAAACTAAAACAACCGACTTCCATGACCGGGAGTGGATCGTTTGTCGTCATATCTCTGGAGATACTCATCAGATCTCGATGAAATTACAATGGGAGCACCTCGAAAACGTACCCTACCGATTAAAAAAAGAATCATTCAAATCGGTTCACAATTGACGGAGTAATCACGTGCCATACATTAAAAAAAAAGACACAGACGAATTGAGAACCTCCTTCTTTTTGGGAAGTCAGTTGAAAATAATAATTTAAATCGGTTAACAATTGGGGGAATAGAGGGTAACAAACATAAATAAACTGGCCAAGTGCAAGTCAGACTCGCACTAGTAGGGTTCCGTACCACACTACAGTATTAAAATGAAAATAAATACCACTATCATTTTTCCCCAGCAAAAAATAATAATTAATAAAGATTTTATTTCTTATAACGCCATCTAACGTCTAACAAAGGAGTTAGGGATCGACATTTCAATATAACGCCATCTATGGGACATTTACCTAACTAAGCGTTCATAGATGGCGTGAAATGCCGAAAAACACACGTTTCTTGTTTGGGGACCCTCTATTATTCTTAACTTTATTCTGTTTTTAGTATTTGTTGTTATAGCGGCAACAGAAATACATCATCTGTGAAAATTTCAACTGTCTAACTATAACGGTTCATGAGATACAGCCTGGTGACAGACGGACAGACAGACGGACAGACAGACAGACAGACAGACAGTCGGACAGCGGAGTCTTATTAATAGGGTCCCGTTTTACCCTTTGCGTACGGAACCCTAAAAAACATACAGACAAATTTAGAACCTCATCCTTTTTGGAAGTGGAAGTCGGTTGAAAAAACAACTCTACCAATACAAGAGAACCTACAAATAGTTATTTGTACTATTATTTATTTATTGTGTGACATACCCAAGAAACAAAGGCAGTGACTGACAAACAATTACAATTATAAAACACCGACTATTATACTCACTACGAGTATGTTTGTTGTCGACTGTCTCGACCTAGGTTTCATGCATGTCCGATGCACACCCTCGGGAGTTCGTCGCGATCTCGCTGCGTGAACTCCCGAGGATGTGCATCGGACATGCATGAAACCTAGGTCGAGACAGTCGACAACAAACAGTAGTGAGTATAATAGTCGGTGTTTTATAATCATGATTCAAACTCACGATAACTATAAATCTAAAATTACAATTACGCTCGATTCTCTCAATAAATATCTGAGATGTCGGTCCATTTGTCATACAAACAGGGGAACTTGATAAACACTCGAATGAAAATGACTCTTCAGATACGAAGTTTCACCAAATATAAATTGGTTAGACATGCATGCGTCCATTACAAATGTCGATGATTACAAATGATCAGGGTAAAAGGGTATTATTTTTAGGGTTCCGTACCCAAAGGGTAAAACGGGACCCTATTACTAAGACTCCGCTGTCCGTCTGTCTGTCTGTCTGTCTGTCTGTCTGTCCGTCTGTCACCAGGCTATAGCTCATTAACCGTGATAGTTAGACAGTTGAAATTTTCACAGTTGGTTTATTTCTGTTGCCGCTAGAACAACAAATACTAAAAACAAAATAAAGTTAAAAATTAAAGGAGGCCCCCATTCAAAAAACGTGTCTTTAAACGCCATCTATCTAATTAGTTTCGGCAAAATGACATAGATGGCGCTAGTAAACGAGCCCCGTCTTTCTAGATCGCGACCAAACCCAATATTCTGGGTAATATCAATTAATCAAATATATGAGGTTAAACTCTGTTATGTTTCGTATTGTACGGAACCCTCCCTAAGTGTGCGATAAGAGACGCGATGCTGACTCGCACTTGGCCAGTTTTATTTATTTTATTTAATTTTTTGAAGTGAAAACTTCTATAGCGGCGTTGTGCACTTCTTGGGATGGGTTAAAAATGCTAAATTCACGTCAGGTCACGTGTCCTGATCTAAAATTCTTAAGACGGAGCGCAGGGCGCTTGCGCGAGGTGTCATTCCAACGGAGCGCCGGGCGCTTGCGCGTTGTGTCATTCCAACGTAGCGCAGGGCGCTTGCGCGAGGTGTCATTCCAACGGAGCGCAGGGCGCTTGCGCGTGGTATCATTCCAAAATAATCAATAATGACGTGTTCAAGTTTTCACTTCTGCCGGCACTCCCGGAGTGCAAGCTATTGTTTTTTTTTAAAGCTTACTGGCAATGTGGGTCGCACATTACTAGTATTCTTGTTAACGTCTCCAACTAAACTAAATATGCTTGTGTCTGGAGTGGGTTCACGTCAATAGTGCGAGCAGAGTAGAGAGCGAATTAATCTGTTTACGTCGTCTTTAATGGACGCATGGCTTTATCGTCTGGCTTTCTCACATTATTCCTGTGATTAATTTCTATTTCGATTTCAAGGATCTTTCTGTGAGTGTTGTTTATATTGTTAGTTTTTGTATAGCAAAGCAACACTCCTTTGAGACCATCCCGTAATTTACTTAAACATTGTTGCGAAGATTTAAAAGGTTACGGCTACTGCCCAAGCAGCAAAAGAAGTGTAATGAGTGTAAGAAGTGTAATTATCCTGTAACCACAACTTTTTCACAAACAAACTCTCACAAACATAATGCTATTAAAATCGTGGTAGCAAATGCTAGAACTATTACGTTATTAGTGATCTTCTTAGTTAAGAGAGTTATTAGTACTTAAGCCTTGTGTGCACTCAAGGATAAGTTTGTTGCTTGGGCTTTATTTTTAAATTTCTCAGTATCGACCTTTAAAGAGGTATTACACTACACTGAATCACGGTCCCTAATTTAGTGTGGGCGTGGCTCCTAGTTAGACGCCCTATCTCCCTAATTACACTGCACATATATAGGCGGACCGGGTCCTCTCTTGCTCCCTAATTAATGTTTATCCCTCCCTTACTGTCTTACTCTCTGATTCAGGAGTTAGAGATCCTGATTCAGCGTGGTGTAATACCCCTTTTAACCAGTATTTGATGCGAATCGGCAAACGTAGCGTGGGACGTACTATGACCAGATGGAGCGACGACATACGCAAAGCGGTGGGCAGTGACTGGAAAAGAAGAGCCGAAGATCGGGCTCAGTGGCGCATCTTGGGGGAGGCCTACGTCCAGCAGTGGACTGACACAGGCTGATGATGATGCGCTCAGTCTCTAGTCCCAACCTGTTTCTTTATGAGTGAGCGCATATGATAACATTGCACACCCGTACCGGTCTGTCTGCACCGGGAACCTACCTCTATATGTCCTCTGTCTTCACCCCATGGCGAGAGATAATATACTAAGACAAAATCGCGACGCCGGGATCTTCAAAAGAACTTTTAGCATTTACATTGTTTCAGTGCCAATGTCTATGCTCAGTACGCCACGCAACAAAAACTAAGCTCTAGAAACTAATAACGCTACGCAAAACATAAATAACAGAGCAAATACATCTTATCTTACAACAATGCGCTTGCGTGACGCCTTCCACGTTTCTCACCATACTTTTTGTAGAAGCCATTGAACTACAGCAACAACTATAACTTATTCACTTCACACAAACTCTATTCAATGGTAATAAAGCCTATTTTTCAATAGCAAGTGTCGTCTGTAACATGGTTTCTGATAATAATGTTGTCTTACCCTATAAGTTCAAGGTTCGCGAGTTATTTTTTTGCGGGTATCGGTTCGATCGGCTTTGAAGTTCGCGGAAATGATTTGCTCTGGTTTAGTTTCGCAGAAATTGGAAAATATAAATCAAATTGACGTAAAGCCTGGGTAATGGATGTTTAATTTGGGAGTGAGATTCAATACCACCCACGGATATACTGAGAACTATTGAATTAAATTTTGGATTGCCACGTTTAGTCAACATTTAAGGTAGGACCACACCGCGGCGTCCTGCGTGCGCGATCTAGGTGGCGATCAGATAATGCAGTAGTATTTGTGCCGACTGGTTCACACGAAACGCGATCGACGGCGATCAGAAAACGATTGAAAATCAGATCGCGAACGCGCACGCGGACGCAGGACGCCACGGTGAGGTCGTACCTTTATTATCTCAAATTATATATTTATCCGGCTCAAAGGACCATATGGGAGGCTCGAGCTGGTGGAAAGAATCAACCTTGGTCGCGGGTTAATAATAAAATAAAACGCCAAAATGGTGCACGTAATACATTTAATTTTTCTAAGAGGCAAGTTAACTCTGTCACTATGTCTGTTACAAACACGCAGAAAACTTTTTGTGAAAAAAATCATAATTTTTACACATAACTTAATAATTCAGATGACACAACAATGTTGAGTGGCAGATAGAGCTTTACAGTGACAAAATTCTTGGTGTTCGTGAACGAAGTCGCGGGTATCGGCTAGTTTTATATATTTCGGCATATTCATACTAAATTAGGTACTCTAAAGTGGGTAGTTACTTTTTTTTAAATTATTGCTGTGTTTTTGATCGAAAACCCTAATGTTTAAATTCAAAACACAAGCAAACTTGTCAACCCTTTTCTGCTCTAAAATATCTTTAAAACAAGGACTGACAGCAACTTATTTTTTTAACGAGACCCGTCACTAAAACCCCTTTCTAGCTAGATAACGGTCGGTGAAAACTGGGACACCCTTTCATTCCAATAAATGTCAATCTTTGCTATGAAATTTCAGTACAATTTTGTACGGCATAAACGAAATTGTAATTTTATGAGACTTGATATTAAATCAATTTGTCGGGAAGTCGAGAGAAAATATGGGACGAACAAACTCCTAATTTTTATTAATTATATTTAAAATTAACTGTATCCTTTGTTTATAATTCTTTGTACTATTTACTAGTTGTGCCTCGCGGTTTGGTCCGCGTTGAAAAGTATGTACTTGTAAAAAGTATTATGTCTTTATCCTCGTTATCAATACCGTAGAGCGTTTCCAGATTATCCGATCCGATATCGGTGTCGGACGACGATAGCCGACATCCGATAGCCGACACCGGTGCTATATTCACATATTTCCGACAAAATCGTTCCGATACGGCCATTTGCTTTTTTATTATTATTATTTCTTTTTCTTTTTTTTTTTTTGACGCCATGATGACAACCAAACTAGTAAACAAGCTCAAAATGGCCGCCACGAATCGGGCTCTACGCACACAAGAGACAATTTAGATACACGTATAGCACACATACAAACATTATCGCCCGACGGCTCACGGGCGTCCGATGGTGCCGCCAGCATATCGGTGCCGGCTCCGATATCCGATATCGGGCCGGACAATATGAAAGACAGGTACATATTTCATACATTTTACTTACCCCGATATCGGATCGGCGTCCGACACCGATATCGGATCGGATAATGTGGAAACGCTCTAATAGTCGTAAATAAATTAGTAGGTATAAATCATTATTATAATTTAATTTTATGTAAAATATTGTAAAAGATTAGAAAAGGCATTGATACAAAACATTTTTATCAATGAGAAAAGGTCATATCACAAGAAAGACAATAAGGTAAACTTATTTTGCTTGTGTTTAACTATTGCATGCCAAAGTTTGCGAAATATGGTGAACGATATAAAAGTAATGTATGAAATCATTGTGTACCTATTTCCTGCAATTAAAACTATTTCATTTCATTACCAATAATGATAATTGAAGATCGTTTAAAACACTAAAAAACTATTTTGAATGCCACGTTAGTATTTTTTTACCGACTTTCAAAAAAGAGGAGGTTCTATATTCGTCTGTATGTATTTTTTTTGGGTATGTTCATAGATATTTTCGCCAATTGTGAACTGATAAAAAAAAATATTTTGAGTTTGAAATGGTATACTCCCGAGGTGGTTCCATTGTAATTTCATTGAGATCTGATCAATATCTTCAGAGATATGACGATAAACGTCTCAAACTTGAAACTGACTCGCGGGGCAAGGAAGTCGGTTGTTTTAGTTTTTAAACTACGCGTAGTCGAGTATTTTAATTATATAACCAAGTTTGTGATGGTTATCTTCATATCTCTGGAGATTCTCATGAGTCTGATAACATGCAAGTTTGTGATGGTTATCTTCATATCTCTGGAGATTCTCATCAGTCTGATAACATGCAAGTTTGTGATGGTTATCTTCATATCTCTGGAGATTCTCATCAGTCTGATAACATGCAAGTTTGTGATGGTTATCTTCATATCTCTGGAGATTCTCATCAGTCTGATAACATGCAAGTTTGTGATGGTTATCTTCATATCTCTGGAGATTCTCATCAGTCTGATAACACGCAAGTTTGTGATGGTTATCTTCATATCTCTGGAGATTCTCATCAGTCTGATAACATGCAAGTTTGTGATGGTTATCTTCATATCTCTGGAGATTCTCATCAGTCTGATAACATGCAAGTTTGTGATGGTTATCTTCATATCTCTGGAGATTCTCATCAGTCTGATAACATGCAAGTTTTTCCTCCATTTCTTTACTTTTGTGCAAACTATTCATTATTCTGTGATTATACTTTTGTATGGAAATCGTTCCACCTTAACGATTCTCATACCAAATATTATGTTTCTTGAAGTGTTACACACTTAATATTTTTGTACTTAAATTGATTTCACAATACAAAATTTCATCGTACCGACGGGACTCGAACCCGAACCCCCGGATAACATGTCCAGGTGCTCTGACCAATTAGGCCACAGTCTGATACTATCGATATGACGAAACTAGTGGATTGCATTTTTAGGGTTCCGTACCCAAAGGGTAAAACGGGACCCTATTACTATGACTCCGCTGTCCGTCTGTCTGTCTGTCTGTCTGTCTGTCCGTCTGTCACCAGGCTACAGCTCATTAACCGTGATAGTTAGACAGTTCAAATTTTCACAGATGGTGTATTTCTGTTGCCGCTAGAACAAAAATACTAATAACAAAATAACGTTAAAATTTTTAAAAAAAACATACAAAAAACGTGTTTTTAAACGCCATCTATCTAATTAGTTTCGGCAAAATGACATAGATGGCGCTAGTAAACGAGCTTCGTCTTTCTAGATCGCGATCGCGACCAAACCAAATATTCTTGGTAAATGGTCTTGGATCAATTAATCAAATATATGAGGTTGAAACTCTGTTATGTTTCGTATTGTACGGAACCCTCCCTAAGTGTGCGATAAGAGACGCGATGCTGACTCGCACTTGGCTAGTTTTATTAACCCAATTATACATTGGTGACGCCATCTATGATAACTTATTCGAAGTTAATCATTCGGAAAAAATGAATTACAGTTTTTAAATCCGACGAGAGATGTTGCACTGCGTAAATCGAATATTATGTTTTTTTACACATACACACATCGAATTATAAACTATATTACCTATCTATATATATAAAAGAAAGTCGTGTTAGTTACTACACTTATAACTCAAGAACGGCTGGACCAATTTTTATGATTTTTGTATTTTTGGAATTGTCTTTGTCAGGAATAGGATAATAAGTATTAAAAACAATTAAAAATTGACCTAAAAAAATTATATAAGAATAAATATTTTGCTAAAATGTTCCTGGGTTTAAAAACTGCCGATTATTTGATGTTCAATTGTTTATCCCGCCGGATTTTTTTTTGTATTAATTATAGCTCTATACGATTAGTGTATTTAGCCAGTGTCAAGTATAAAAATTCTTCCCATGTGTGGATAGCATTACAATATTCGGATTATCGCGTATATTTTTTTTGGTATAATAATGGCTCCACACGATTATTGTATTTAGCCAGTGTCAAGTAGTAAGTCAAGTAAAAATTCTTCAAGTTTTTGTGAAATCAAGTCATGTAGATTTTAAAAATGTCAAATATTGTCAGTAATGATAATTGTTTGACATATTTATTGTTTGTCAAATATGCGTGCGTTCAGAAATGTAGGCTTACAAGCAACTTAAAATAGTTTATATTTCGAAAAACAATTTTTACCAATGTTTATTCTATATCTGGATTGCCATAATACATTAATAAACTTAATATCTCTTTTGTATTCATTTATTACATTCATAAAAGCCTAAAACAAGTTCATCTAAAAGGTAACACGACATTTATTGTCTGTTAGGTGGTACGAAGTTCGCCGGGCCAGCTAGTTACCTATATTATAACCTAGGTTATAATACGATGTACACACATAATATTTACAACCGACTACCAAAAGCAAAGGAGTTTCTCAATTCGTCTATGTTTTTTTTTTGTGTGTATGGTACACGATTACTCCGTCAATTCCGAACCGATTCGAATGATTATTTTTGTTATCGGTAGCGTACGTTTCCGAGGTGGTCCCATTGTAATTTCATTGAGATCTGATTAGTATCTCCAGAGATATTACGATAAACGTCTTAAACTTGCTACTGAAATTGACTCGCGGGGCATTGAAGTCGGTTGTTTTAATTTTTAAACTATCTTCACCAAGATACAGACGATGCCTAGTTTGGGACCCACAACATAACCTAGGATTAAAAGGTTTATACTACATGCACTTCGCCTATATCCGATACTTTATCCAAATACAAAAGAAATATAATTTTACTCTGTTAGCGCATATTCTTATGTTTTTGTTTAACCTGGATGTATATGAATTTGATCGTCTCGCTGAAATAAACTAAATTAATAAATAAATAATTATGTAAAGTGTTTTACTCATAATTCTTGTAATTATAGTTGTGATTTATCAACCATTTAACTAAATGTCAAGATGAATTTATTTCTTGACCTAATGCGTGACCTCGAATTAAGATCTCAATTAAGGGACCCCTGGGGTTACTATAATGGTTCAAAATTATCTACATTAGTTCATTACTTACAGACCGTTATTAATATCTGATGATCATTTTAGAAATACAATTGGTGAAAGTTCACCTTTGTCTAAATTATAGAGAATGAAAGTTAAGGTAGAGGTAGCCTCGCTTACACCGCAAGAGAAGTAGGAAAAGGAAGCCACTGCAAATATTTGTAAGACTATTAGCAGTACAATTGGTAATAATTGATGATTGTTGCAAAGCAATCGCAAGATCTTAAAATTATCTCATACATTCTATCTAAACTAGACTTGGACTTGGAAAGTTGAGATAAAATTTATAAGAATTTTTTTTTGATTGCTTACGTATGAGAAGATGTTTTTTTTTTCGTTTTTAGGGTTACGTAGTCCTGACAAGGAACCCTTATAGTTTCGTCATGTACGTCTGTCTGTCTGTCTGTCTGTCTGTCCGAGGTTTTGCTAAGAGACCGTTAATACTAGAAAGCTGTAATTTTGTGGAGGTATGTAAATAAATGACGCCGACAGTGCTGAAACAAAATTTTGAAAAATATTTTTTTTAGGGTAGCTCCCCTATATGAGAAGTGAGGATGAATTTTTTTTTTCATCGTCAACCCCATCGTGTGGGGTACCGTTGAATAGGTCTTTTGAAATGACTTAAGGGTTGCTTATACCATTTTTCGATTGAATGCTCCATTTACGAAATATTACACTTTAAAGTGCAAATTTTGTTCCCCCCCCCCCTCTAAAAGCTAAACTGCTGGCTTGAAAAATCTGGAAAAATTCGTGATAATAGCGCATTTCATGAACTTTTAAGGAAAATTATAGCGGTTAAGATAACTTTATTAGTTTAGCAGTAATAGTCGTTGAACTTGGGTTGGATAATTTTGTACCAATTCCTTAGAATAAATCCTTTAAAGTGACAAAGACGGAGTACCTAGTTGCTTGTTTATAACGGGTAAAGACTTGCATTGAATAACAGGCTACTACGGAACCCTACACTGCGCGTGGCCCGACACGCACTTGCCCGTTTATTCATACTAGATAGGCAAGCGTTTGACCACTATCTCACCTGATGATGCGACCAACGTTGTATCTTATGAAGATATATTTACATCTAAGAAGATACCTGTTCACTCGCGATTTGAGCCCGAATTCCATTCCTTGGCAGCACGTATTATTCATGAAGTGGTCTTATAAATTCATAAAATATGAATAAATAGACAATAATGGCTCTACCATCTATCTGCTTCACTTGTTATGTACTCTCAAGTCCATCTTCTATGTTTTTGTCTATGGATGGTGTAAAATAATATAAGTAATTAGTAAAATCGTGAGTGAACGTCACAAAGCAACTCTAGGTCATATTTGTTGCGATATGGTAACAATGGACTCATATGAAGACATTCGTTGTTATTTTTTTAATTATTATTGTGAGAATCAGGCCAAGGCAGGTACAGAAAGTTGCTATTTTCACTTATTTTGTAAACAATACAATGAATAATTAATTTTTACTTTTGAGGAAAACTGGAGTAAAGGTACGGACACACCGCAGCATCCTGCGTGCGCTATCTAGGCGGTGATCAGATAGCGCAGTAGTATTTATACCGATTGGTTTACACCAAACGCGATCAGAAAACAATTGAAAAGTACTGAGTTCGCGCCCACAGATCGCAGGACGCCGCGGTGTGGCCATACCTTAAATAGATGTAATTTTAACCTCTGACGCAAAAAGAGAGGTGTGAATTTAACATCTATGTGTCTGTCTGTAGCATCACATAAATAATTTATGATCGTTTTAACAACTAAAAGAACCGACTACAAATCCCGCGCTAGTCATACTCAGCACCAACTTTGAGTGCCAAAAAAAATGATCTAGTACGATGCTAAGTATCGAGTCTTACTCAGTATCGTATTAAAAAGTATAGACTTCTAAATTACTCGGTATCGTAACAAAAGTATCGAGTACACTCAGATATCGATAATTTTTGCGGATCCCTATGAAGCTATACTTCTATACCTATTTGTTTTCTGGTCCTCGCCTTTACTACAGAAACTATACAATGATACTTCGTACCTACAGACACAGGAAGGTAGGAGGGCCGGGCCCGGTGGCGAAATCGGGAGAACGGTCGGCTTTGATGCCAGAGGTACTGAGTTCAAACCCGCCGTGCACCAATGGATTTTTCTATCGAAAAAATGTATATGCGTTTCTCACAGTGGCCCTCCGGTGAAGGAAAAACATCGTTAAGAAACCAACAACCCCCGCATGGTGGTAGGACACTATCTAGTGTCCGCCTGGCCAGCTACCATCCTCAAGTTAGAAAATCTATCGCAAAACATCTAATGTGTTCCGGCAGCTATCCTTGAGAGCCAGTTACCTTTCTAGGCCTAGCGTGCTACCATCTTCGACCGCATTATCACTTACCAGCAGGTGAGATAGTGGTCAAACGCTAGCCTATAAGATATTTAAAAAAAAATAACAATTCCCATCCGTGGGTGGTGACAATGACTCCCTCATTGTCATTGTCATACCTAATGTCCTATCCTAATGTCGTACATACTACCCTCATTATGAAGTAAAATTATTAAATTGAGAGACATAATTTTAAATTATGTCTCTCAATTTGTGACAATCGGATAAAACCAAATAAAATGAATTTCCCAACCCATCTAAATATGAAATTGAATCTCGCGATTTCCATATACTTAGAGTCGGGTAATGCTAATGGTTCATTACACGCTTCCCCGTACAGATATAAATTACATGTAATTCTGCATGCAAATACTTTGGATTCTGTCACGTACGGTAGTGTACATCCGCCTTTATAAAAATCTCACATATTACAATGAATTGTTACGTGAAATTATTTTGGGTTTCTATATACGCTATTTTTTTATATTTATTTTCTATATTTATGTATAGTAGGCATCGACTTCAGAGCAATTGCTATGACGTCGGTGATGGAAGGGTAGGGTTCATTGAACCCTAATGTATAGGCTAGCGTTCGATCACTACATCGCCTGTTGATAAGTGGTGATGCAGTCGTCCATGGCTACGTTGGTTAAAGGTGGCCACACCATGGCCACACCACTGCGTCCTGCGATCTGCGGGCGCGATCTCTGTACTTTTCAATTGTTTTCTGATCGCGTTTGGTGTGAACCAGTCGGTACAAATACTACTGCGCTATCTGATCGCCGCCTAGATCGCGCACGCAGCACGCTGCGGTGTGTCCGTACCTTTAAGCGGTCGGGCTTGTCACCCAGGAGGCGCGAGTTCGAGACCCGCTAGACGGCGAAATTTTGGATATTATATCTAATAATAATGTACAATAATACTTAAATTCAAAATTTAAAACCGTCCCAACTGATTTATGCACAATTTGTTCATTGAGCCCATTTCAATGAGCCCAAACACGATTTATCTGCTTTGAGCTGGTGAGGACTTGAATATTCTGCAGATTACTAAGGACATCCCAGCATCAGATCTAGGTTACCATGTTCACTTCACACAATGTCATTGAAGTAAGAGGATACCAAATTTTGAATTGATGTGACCTATGAAAGTTGATCTCATAGCAGACAAAAGGTCATAGTTTTAAAACGGCTGAATGGATTTTGATGAATCAAAGCGTATAACACTCTCGATTAAGACACCCATCCAACAAAAAAACGAAATCAAATTCGGTTCATTCGTTTGGACGCTACGATGCGACATGCGACACACAAACACAGATACACACGTAAAACTTATAACACCCCTTTTTGCGACGGGGGTTAAAAACATACCTAATGTACAGGCACAGAATAAATAATAGATCTAACAGGTAAGAAGAAAAACCTGAACCCAAAAACCTAGGTATCTCAGAGTAACAATTCCTAAAGTTAATTGGTACTGAGCTAGGTATCTATTATTTCCACTATCTACCTTCCTTACACACGTGGACACGTGGTCCATAATCAAAACCCTCCAAATCCAATCACACGTTAACTATTATTCAGTCGACAGTACCGGCAGTTATTCAATCACACCACTCGATGGTAGGAAATGGAATTGGTTGCGAATCAATTTCCGACACGTAGACCTAGACTTCGGTATGTATAGACTGATATAGGCACTGGAATTGTGCCAACAAATATGGACTGTTTTTCAGTTTTAGTTGTAACATATGGTGTAAGTATTAGCGATGGTTTTATAGAAACTTACTTAATCAAATATCATGTTTCTTTGAGTGTTACACACTTTATATTTTTGTGCATTGTTACACACAATCCAAAATATCATTGTACCGATGGGATTGGAACTCGCGCCTGCTGGGAAACATGCCCTGTAACCAGGCGCTGTAACCAACTAAGCTACAGTACGATCCTATCAATACAACGAAACTAATGGATTGTGATGAGTTCTGTAATAACTATTTAGATGTCAATCATTCGGATGAAATCATTACAGTTATATCAGATCTGGCGAGAGATGTCGCACTGCTTAAATCGAATATTACATACATAAATACATAGGTACATATAATCACGCCTTTTCCTCATTGGGGTAGGCAGATACTTCTTTCCACATGCGATCCTGACATACCTCTTTCGCTTCTTGCATTTTCATGAGCGCCTTCATACATGCTCGCCGGTTATAGGTACTTTTGACTTGGCTTTCTTTAAAACGTCTCCGATATGGTCGTGATTATTTCATTAGCATTATCAGTGGACGCCATATTGCTCTATGGTCATGACATCAGTTGCCTGTGTAATCAAAATGCAGTGTTATGGTAGTTGACAGTTGACACTTCTATGTTCACAAAGCCGTATGACGTAATCTTCATCAACAGCCTGTGTTAGTCCACTGCTGGACGCAGGCCTCTCCCAAGATGCGCCACTGAGCCCGATCCTCAGCTCTTTTTTTATGACGTAATAACATCCGGCGAAATGGTGACTAATATTTAATGGTGTTACGAAACATCAAATTATGGAGAAATCGCGTAACATACACACAAAAAAAAAACATACAGACGAATTGAGAACCTCCTCCTTTTTTGTGAAGTCGGTTAAAAAGCTAAAACCTTAGAATTGAATTTTAAACTTTAGTTTGCTATTTTATGAACTAAAGCTAATGTTTTGCGACTGATTTTTGCCTAAACTATCTCAAAAATATATTTTTCGATTTTTTCTCAAATAGAGTAAAATATAAAATACACTATTGTTTACAGTAGGCACTAAAAGTATCAAACCACAGAACATGTAAATACTTCTTTTTTCTATGAGTCGAGCATTAAATGGTTATCCATAGGTCAAATATTTCTAACAATAGAATTATCATCGCGTCGTCGCCATTTGAATTCTCTGAAACTCTCATTCAGTAATCTCCAGGAATGCAAGGATACAGAGCTCAATAAGTGTTCATTTGTAGAGGAACACAGACCACGGCGGCTATTCCCGGCTCGGCGAGATTGGAATGCACTCGTGTAGTGTTTGTGTTTGTATTTGTATTTGTTTTGTATTTGTGTTCCAACACTCATGGTGTTCGTATGTCCTGGCTAAAAAAGAAGCCTTTTTCAGGATTTGTGAGGACTTTCAGTACGAAAGGAGTTTGAGTTATTCGATTTTGTAGCGTTTGAAACCATTTTCTACAACAGAGAATTTTTAACCGACTTCAAAAAAGGAGTTTTCTCAATTCGACCGTATATATATATATTCACATATATATTTTATTTTTATGTGTTCGCGGATAACTTCGTCGTTTATGAACCGATTTTAACGATTCCTTTTTTGTTGGAAAGAAGATATCCCAAGGGTGGTACCATAGCAATTTCATCGAGATCTGATAAGTATCTCCAGAGATATAGAGATAAACATCTCAAACTTGGTACAGAAAATTAATAGCGCGGCATTTGAAGTCGTTTCGTTTCTTTTAGTTTTTAAACGATCTTATTGAAGTTATACTTCTGGCGAGTTAGGAAAAACTGATGAGAGTGATTTTTTACAATGCGCGCGCAAAATGACAGAATTATTTAACTACACCATGAAGTTAACCGATGAATCTACTTGTAGAACTAAGACTGTGAGCTCTGCCGGAACACTGTTAGGTTATGGCGGCAGATTTTCTCCTTGATACCGTGCTAGGATTTGATCCCTGGACGTTCTGAAGCCATCTATCCTCTACGCCCTCGAGGCTCGATGACGTAATGAATAATTAACGCCTTAACTTTAATAAATCTTTCTGATTGTTTTTCTTTGTTTCTTCCGTTCGTTTCTTTGTTACAATACCTCTACCTAATCTATCTAAGGAGATCCTTAGTACATGTAAAAGTATTCTGCTTACTATTTTCAAATTAAGGCAAAAATAAAGGATAAAAGTACAATAATCCACGCTACATACAGTAATGCGTTCAGGAATTCCCATTATGAAGTAAATTCCGTCGCCCGCGGAGAATTCTACTCGAGCTCTCTTTTCTAATTGTTCTAAACGTTTTTGTCTGGTTTTAGGGTTCCTTTGTATATTATTTGAAACAAAGTATATTTTTCGTCGCATTTTTCTTAAGTACCACACTTGAGTAGTAGTTTCTGCTACTAGATACATATACCTGAAATATAAGTACCACCCCTGATTTTTTTTATACGTTATAGGCTAGCGTTTGACCACTATCTCACCTGTTGGTAAGTGATGATGCGGTTGAAGATGGTTAGCACGCTAGGCTTAGAATGGGATTTGGCTCTCAAGGATAGCTGCCAGAACACATTAGATGTTTTGTGACAGATTTTCTAACTTGAGGGTGGTAGCTGGCCAGGCGGACACTAGATAGTATCCTACCACCATGCAAATGATTCAGTTATTCAAACGTGAAAATCATGAAATAGTTATGTTTTTTAACGCATAATTCTGGGGATATGGAGCATTGCGTGCCATGGTATCTGATAATATACTTACATGTTACAAATACTGTTATAAACTAACAATCAGGCGAGCGTTTTGCTTCTATCATCATTATTTTTACATTTTTGTCCAGTATTTATTTGAAATTTTGTGAAAACGTAAAATGTCAGTGTAGTATTGAAGAACAAAATCTCAATATTTCAATTGTGTGACTGGCTATTATGTAATTATTTGAATTCAAAATGCCCGTATTTGCACGCCTGAATAGTGAATACCAATAACCGCGTGTTCACATCTGTCGTGTGTCGGGTCCGATTTTAATCGGATGTTCCAATGGCGGAACCTTTTATATGAAGCTATTCACACTTGTCGGCCCAATTTTGTCGTTTGTTTTGCCAACTCGATTAAAAATCAAATCCGACACACGACAGATGTGAACACGCGTTAATGATCGATCAATCGCTAGGCCCGACGCCTTAGCCATTGGACTATTGCTTACGTAGTAACTATTATATGATCTGAGCTACTGCCGCTTAAAATAATTATACCAATAACTGAAACATGCATTGGGGATGCACGTACTAGTACGGTTGGCAAACCCTACATTAATCAGGGGAATTAAACATTTGTTTTAAGTGTGACGTTCTACGTTTAGATGAAAGCTGAATGGCTCATTACTTTTGTTTTTTTTTAATTCAAAGAATTGAATTATTTTTTGGTTATACATATTTAGAATAATTATTATTAATATGATCTATTTAATTTTATATGACGTGTGTAAGTGCAGATAAATTTGCCCATATACTGTATAAATGCGTTGCTTTGACTTTTTGCATAATTGATTGCAACTGAACCACATGAGTAAAGAAGGTACCTTCTTTACTCATGTGACTGAACTGACGTATGTAGATTAGATACTGAACCTAAGACCAAAGTAGGCAACACACTTAACCGTTTTCGGACAGTTAATAGGATTTCAGTGGACGGAGTTGGTAAATAAATAAACTTTTCAAAACGATTTGCATCCTGTATTCAACCAGTTAAGGCAGTATTCAGTGATTTAGGAACTTTGTGGAAGCTCAGAAGCTATTTCAGTGAAATTAAAATTCAGAATTTTAATTATGCAATCGTTGAAACTTATTTTTATTCAGTAATAAATATTATTCATTCATATATTACGTGCCTCTTTAAAACGTTGAAATGAAATCATTTTTTTTTTTTACACCCGACTGTGTAGCACTTGATCATTATCTCACCAGATGTTAAGTGATGATGCGGTCGACGATGGAACGCGCTTACCCAGAACATACCAATTCACTTGCGATTTGAAGACACCCATATTGTACTTAACCGGAAACACAGAAATAAGACTTAAATAATCTTAAGTCTTATGCCATAGTGTCTGGTATAGCTACCTAATGCCAGACACTGTGGCATTAGACATAAGATTATTATTACGCACAAAATTCAATCTATGTACATATGTATTTAGATACCTGTGGGCAGACGTCATCGCTAACTATCAGCAAAGAAACGTCTTTACTTAATTCAACAAAGAAAATTATACCTCTCATTACTTACAAATAAACAAGATAATACTTAGATTTAAAATTATAACCACCCTTGACTGATTTGTATAATAGGTATAACTAGAAATGCCCCGCGGCTTCGCCCGCGTTAAAGACTTCTTTTATTTACTTAAAACTTTTATTTTGTAAAAACCTTTCTATCATAAAAGACATCAAAGAAGTAAAAGCCAAATCGGTTCAAACTTTGAACCCCGTTTCATCCTCTTAAGGAGTGAATTTTGTAAAACCATTTCTTAGCGGATACCCACAGAGTACTGAATCACTCTACTACGCGGGATTGCGGATACAGTCCGGCAAGTATAACTTGGCGTGTCTGTGCGCCACTGTGCTTTTACTTTGTACTTTGATAACAGTTTCTCTTAAAACACTTTTAATTACTTTTGGCATTATTGAATTATTTTAATGTAGCAGATTTATCAACAATAATGTCGCGGTAATCTCTCAAACGTCAAACTCACAGTTTCAATTAAAATAATTAGTTCCAAAAACCACCACCGCCAAGTTATACTTGTGACACTGTACCTACACGTCAAAATTTACCTATCTGCATACCAAATTTCAGCGCAATCCGAAACAATATTGATTTCAGACTTTGTTACCCCACTTCACGCTTTTAGGGATGGCATTTCGAAAAAGTCAGAAACACGTATTTTCTTATTTATTTACTGAAGTACTTGTGCGAAGTTTCGAATAGGATCTTATCTTGTTTCTCCATACAAACTTTGAAGCCCCATTTCATCCCTTATAGGGGTGAATTTTTGAAAATCCCTTTTTACTTTTTAGTACACCCTTACGTACTAAGACAAATATACCCTCTACATTTTAAGTCTCTACGACCAGCAGTTTAGACTGTGCGTTGTCTATCAGTCAGTATGTCAGGACAAAGATTCTTATAGTATTAGATTTTATATATATTTTTTTTTATTATAAAAAAAAGATTACTCGCAATGTGGGTTGCACATTACTAGTATTCTTGTTAACCCCTCCAACTAAGCTAAATATGCTTGTGTCTGGAGTGGGTTCACGTCAATAGTGCAATGGATGGGGTGGGGATCGAACTCACGACCTCTGTATCGCCAGTCCGACACCTTATCCATTGGGCTATTGCCACCTTTTTGATTTGTTCATTGAGACCATTCCAATGAGCCTAAACAAGATATCTCAGAGTGGCGGGTAAGTAGTGCGCAGAAGCGCCATTTTGATATCTTTGACGTCCGCTGTCCAAAGGGCTACGAAAGTTGCTATCGTAGTCTCATCAACCAAAACAGAGCTGGTAATATTTAAACGGCTGAACGGATTTTCATGAAACAAAGCTTAGAACACTCTCGATGAAGACTCCTATAAAACAAAAAAACTAAATTAAATTCGGTTCATCCTTTTGGGCGCTACGATGCCACAGACAGACGCACAGATACACAGACACTTAGAAACGCAGATACACCCGTCAAACTTATAAAACCCCTTCCTTTTCGTCGGGGGGTTAAAAATATAATAATACAACCTTAAAGTAACAGCATTGAGCAATAAAGTGTGAAAATGTGTAATTTGATTATCACATCTATTCGAATAGCAATATTCCATCAAATGGCCTAACAATCGAGTCAGCGCATTTCACTCGGTCATCACACCGCAACACGCCGCACGCGTCAATTATTAACGCCACGCACAATGACATCTAGTGATACGATGGCACTATCGATAAACTAGCAATTAGTTATAGTCAGTTTATCGAATTTCAGCTCACATCATTAGCTGTAAGCGAAGGGTATACTGGGAGCGAAGCTAAACGAAGATAAGTTTATTTCGTTTTGCTCCATAGCCCGCTTTTTTTCGCTTTCGAGAGTATACTAGCTGTTAAAAATTATGATACAGTTTTCTTATCAAAATAATGCTATATTTTTTTCTATGTTCACTTTGGATCGAGCAGAGAGTTTTCGGTTCAATTTTTATCATTGTTTATGGGGGCCGCGCTAGAGCGGATGCCTATACCTGTATCAGTGTAGATAAAGAAGTGTATGAAACTGCACATAACTAGATATTAAAAAACTTGTGTGACACTTTAAAAACCTCGCCTACGGCCCAGTTTTTAATCCACTCGTGTTTTAATACCCCTCATTATGCTACCGTTTCACAAACTACTGTTACTAAGCCCGCGACAAAACTGAAAAAATAAACGTCGAAATATCGATTATAGCAATATCAAGTATTTACCCATCCCTAAACATCGATATTAATTTATTACAAAGTATAATCACGGTAATATAATATTATACCTTGGTAAAATCGTCAACCGAAATATGCAGTTTTTGCTCAACGACATTAGCTTCAGTTAAATCGCAACATTCGATTATTTCGCAAAGTAGGGATAACTATCTTTTTGTGAACATTTCAATTTCATCACATCGATATCATCAATGCGATCGTATATCAATTTACCTATTATACTTTTTGTAAATCCTCATTATTTAAAGTACTACTAGTAAATAGCGCTAGAATACGTAGGTAGATACTTGACTTCTTCAATGAAATATTATTGACTCAATATAATGTAGTACGACGAAGCTTTACCCGCAACGTTGCCTAAAAAATACTTATAATACTCCTAATTAAATACTAATAATACTCCTCATAAAATGGCGTTGAAAGTAGGATGTCCTGTTATTTTATTAAGAAACCTGAATCCACCTAAACTTTACAATGACATGCGTTTGCTGGTAAAATCACAAAGATATCTTTTGGGAACAATTTTTTTTATATCTGATAGGTTGCACCACTATCTCGCCTGGTGGTAAGTGATGATGAGGTCGAGGATGATAAGTAAACCCCCTAGGCCTAGAATGGTCTGACTAGAGTACTTGAGGACTCTCAATGAGGACCAATGACCATTTTCAGTCCTTACTGTGCTGCCGGCACACCGTAACTATGTTGGTAGTAAGTTTTGATTATAGTCTTCTGATCATCATCATCATCAGCCTATCTCCGTCCACTGCTGGACATAGGCCTCACATATGGCACGCCACTGAGCTCGATCTTCAGCCCGGAGATTCTTAGCACCCCCTGCCCCGCCGTTACCATGACCGCCGCCTTGGCCAGGAATAGCGGGGCGACCGGGAACTGGGGGCCGTTGTTTTGGTGTGCTTCCCACAAAGGGATGTTAGGGAGCACAATTTCATCTTAGTGCTCCCAGCCAAGCTCACCTGCCCGCGGTGCGTCCTACCGAATAACAAACGAGGCTCTGGCGACCGACCAATGGCGGTATAACCATTCGAGACAACGTAGCTAAATGCCACAGGCCAGTGACGGGCAGCAGCGTCACTGGTGCGAGAGCTACGTTCTGCGATCACCCAACCCGCCTGCTCAACGTGAGGTGATTACGGGCATTTCTATCGATGGGAAGGACAGTCTTCTGATGCAGATATTAAAATCCAAGTGACCAATCTTTAGATTTTTTATGAAATGTAAGGAATTATGATATTGTAGTAACTAAGATTAACAAAATATAAGTTATTTTGTTTTCTTATATTACCTACATGATATTTTCATTTATTAAACTTCACAAAATAGGCGGAGGTTCTCAATTCGTCGGAATCTTCATGTATGTTTACCGATTAATCGAAGATGCCTGAACCGATTTTGGAAAATTCTTTTTTTTGTTAGGGTACCCTTCTCAGGTGGTCCTATTTAGATTTTAATTAGGTGGAGCGATGATATACGCAAGCTGGCTGGCAGCGGTTGGAAACGAATACCTAAAGATCGAGCTCAGTGGCGTGCCATAAGAGAGACCTATGTCCAGCAGTGGACGAATACTGGCTGTTAATGATGAATGAAATTGTTTTCCAAATTCTCATCCAACTTAGTAAACCAATCAAGGTAAATGAAACGCATGTAATTAATGGAAACATGACAAATCGTCCGCTTTCCCTCACGGTTGGACGGTTGTCTCGGATGGACGGGCAGCGGCCAAGGTTGGCAGATGGACTGAGACGGGCCGACTTGTCCACGTTGGAGATCAGTGGTTGTATCTATTCGTGATTATAATATGCCAAAGTAAGTTATAGAAATTCATATTTTTTTACTGACCAATACCGAGAGCATACTTTCATACTTCCATTATACAAATACGAGTATTATCGTTTGTCACTCTGTCTGTTTGTTGCCTAAACGGACGATCCGATCCTTATAGCATGAAGATGAACATAGGCTACTTTTAAACAGGAGAAAAAAACAGAGCAGGTCCACGCATGGTCGCATAACTTTTTACTGAATAGTCCGATTTTTATAATTAACTTTTTAGAAAAGGTTGATCCCATATAAATATGAAAAAAAAAATCCAACCCCATCCAATCACTTACAGATTGTAATGTATGACCAAGCATAACTTTTTATAGAGTAGTCCGATTTTGATAATTCATTTTATTGGATAGGGCATAAAGTTGGTTGGTTCGAAGTTGATTCCATATATATTTGGAAAAAAAAACCTACCCTAAAGGTGGGAAAATAGGGGTGATTTATTGTTAACTCACAGATTTAATGCTGAGTTGTGTATTACAAAAAAAAATCACGACGAATCGAGCTTTAGACCTGTCAGTCTATTGTGTATAGACCTCTCAGTCTCTCCATTTCTGCTACAGCTCGTTGATCACTTCAATAGTACAAAGATCATAGGTGCGAGCGAGTAGGCAGCATCATACAAGGGGGAGTTGCAGAAGTTGCAGAACTAAAACTCTCTAAACAATTATATCTTTCTCTACAAAGCTCTATTGCATTGCTAAGAATGACACATGCATTTCCAAACCAAGCTCGATCTTATAGTTCCACATAATCATGAATCACCAGCTATCAGTTAACGAATTGTTTTACTTATCGTTACAATAAGGATTCCCATGCATGGTACGACGGAAAACCGAGCAAGTCGTTGCGACATGACGCGCATTGTGCGCCGATAAGGATAATTACTGATCAGTGCGCTAAGTAGGGAATGGAATTTCACATGCGATTGTTATTCTTTGTCTGATGTCCTAGTGAGCTGGTTAGGTAGATCTTTAAAATAATAGTCACTTATTTTATCTGCTAATTTCGCTCGCAGGTTTTCCGTGCGTGAAAGTTTCATTGAAAGTTTATCTCTAAAATAAGTATTTCATTGACCCTTGTTTAATAAAATTTGGGAATTTTAGCGTAAGCTAAAATCCAGAAGCTTACTCTAAAATTACCAAATTTCATTAAAACAGCATGATGTTTGAGCAAGGAATTGGCCGCTACCCACACACCTGAGATATTTACTGTAAATTCTTTGGCGAATGTTAGTAGTGCAACGCACTTCAACTGCAAGACAGGTACAGGCATCAGGGGCTTCCCCTTAGCCGGGTTCGCAAAAAAAGCAAAAGCCTCCCCGTAGCTTCGAGACAGAGTGGGAACCTTGGGTTCTAGGTCCGTTAGAGTCGGATATAACCGCTCCGCTTTTTGGCCCTACAACGGAATGAAACCCAACCGGATTTTCTTTAAATAAAAAAATATTGCTTCTTTGTGTCCAAGAACAGAAACCTTAAAGATACGACCACACCGCGGCGTCCTGCGTCCGCGTGCGCGTTCGCAATCTAAATTTTAATTGTTTTCTGATTGCCGTAGATCGCGTTTTGTGTGAACCAGTACAAATACTAGGGCGCTATCTGATCGCCGCCTAGATCGCGTGCGCAGAACGCCGCGGTGTGGTCGCGTCGTACCTTAACACATGCCATAACATCTACACTTGTCATTCACACCGATCGATCGCTTGCGCGACGCGTGTTTCTATTGTCCCTAATTAGTAACCAATCCCGTCAGGCGTCACACGACGTCGTCGCGCCGTGAATGGGCAGCCGTACAAGTGAGTCATGAACTTGTCCGCTGCAAGTTCAATATTGTTCGACCCTCGTAAACTATCGACTATTGATTGTTCTAATGTGGATGGATAAGGGTCGTTAGCACGCCCGTTTGTTTGCTTGTAATTTGAGATTGGAAGTTTGTACCCAGTTTAACGTTACTTAATTTTAACCAACTTCACAAAAAAGGAGGAGGTTCTCAATGCGACTGTGTTTTTTTTTCTTTTTTTTTAAATGTTTGTTACCTCAGAAATCCTTCAAATCTTAACCGATTTAAAAAGGTTTGAGAGATTATGCCTCCCATGTCCCATTCAAATTTTATCGAGATATGACAATGATTTCCGTAGATATAGAGATAAACAATACATATAAGCAAATTTGTATTCTTCGATGACATGATTATAACTAGCCAGTACTTTGACTATCGCAGCATGTGAAGTCGGTTTTTTTCGTTTTCTACGATCATAAATTATTGTATATCTTTACATAGTATGAAACATAGTCGCTCTCGCTGATAGTACGCTTAGATCTTTTAAACTGCCCAACGGATAATAATGTAGTTTTCAGCATTAGATACTCTGATAGAGTAAGGTTTATTTATAACCAGAATTAAACGCGGGCGAAGCCACGGGGTGCAGCTTCATCGTAGGTATCGGCGGATTAGAACTCCTGCCTCCTGGTAATCATGCTCAGCGTTGTACCAATTCAGCTACGTAGTACGTACTACCATAAACCTTTTTCCTTATGGTGGTTCCTATTTTTTGATAGCATGTCAGTCGGAATATCGATATCATATTTTCCTACGACCTGTGTATGTATGCCCCCGTTATAAGTAGGATACGTTAAGACGGCCTTAGTTATATCGACCCAATAAAAAAAAAGTTAACCTGCTGTACTGTTTATATTCAAGGGATTGTTTTCTCTTTTATGCTGTTTTCATATTTTTTTATTAATTTAAATTTTCACTATAAGTATAGTAAATTAAGACTTTTTCTTGTCCATTTCATTTTCTTCTAAAAAATTATTAGTAAGTATGTACCTACATTAGGTGAATCAAAATAGGAAAAGACTAAATCTCACGACACAGGGATTTTTCTAGTGTGAGACTCAAAACTCAAATATGCTATGTTTGACAATAAGCTATTTAGAAACTCTGTTTTAAATGAGCTTAGTTTGCAAATAAATCATTATTATTATCGATGAATACTATCAAACAAATATGAAGCACCTGCTAGTTAATTTCTTTAGAGTCAGCAAAAAAATCGATGTCACTTTTTGAATCCAACTTGCTCAGCAGTTCCAGACAATGAATTAAAATGAAACTCCGACCGACAATGGTTCAGTAAAGTCATCGTTATTTGATATTGGGAAAAGGTTTTAATAAAATAGTTTCACTGACTCGGCAAGGCCGGTTGTGGATTTCTTCGTATTGTTAGTAGGTACTTACAAGCACAAACCACTTACATAAAAACATACATACACAAAATCACGATTTTTTTCCCGTTGGTGTAGGCAGAGACAAATCGGTTCACAATTGACGGATTAATAGCGTAACAAACACACAAAAAATAAATTTTAAAAACATACAGACGAATTTAGAACCTCCTTCTTTTTTGAAGCCGGTTGAAAATCACACCTTTTTCCCGTTGGGGTAGGCAGAGACTACTTTTTTCCACATGCTACGATCCTAAAATACCTCTTTCGCTTCTTCCACTTTCATGAGCGCCTTCATACACAAAACAATCGCTTTGAAAAGCAACAAGTAAGCATTGTGTTGGACATAATTTTACGTACCAAGTTTTGGGTTGGGTTACCGTTTAAGTTTTTTATCTCCATATCTCTGAAAATACTCATCAAATCTCGATGAAATTTAAATAAAACCACCTGGGAAGTATAACCCTTTCAAACAAAAAAGAATTTTCCAAATCGCTTCAGGCGTCTTTGAGTAATCGGTGAACATACATAATTAATAGAAAAAAGATTCCGACGAATTGAAAACCTCCTCGTTTTTTGTGAAGTCGGTTAAAAACACCTACATACATGACAAGTTTATATAGCTATTACTAATACAGAAAATAGACTCAGATGAAAGTTTTTCAATCAAATTTAAAATTGATTTCAACAAATAATAATATAACCTAAAAGAACCGACTTCTAACGTCACACTTGTCAAAGTAGCCAGTAGCCAGTAGATTTTGCTGGTGCTGGTTTTTACAAAGGATGTATTATTTTCCATTCCGATTCCTATTTAAAGCTGCTTAGTCACATTAATTTAATACAGGAAGATATTCCTTACGGTAGGGACTGACAATGACATAAACCGGTACGAATAACAGATAACCGGGTTTCCGGAAGTCCAGGTGAAAATACTGCTATGGAATTTTGCCAGTTTTTAAGTTTTTTAATACAAAAATATGCATAAAACGAATTGCATACCTGAAAGTGTACAAATGAGAGTATTTTTGAAGTTATACTTCTTTTGGCGCGATAGAGAAAAATTATGAGAGTGAATTTTTACGATGCGCGCGCACACCGACACCTAAATCTAGGTGGTACGATGCGCGCGCACACCGACACCTAAATTCTACACCTTGAAGTTAGTTCTAGGTGGCATGACTATGTTCAAGTTGTATATGTCATATTTAACGTCATATTTTTACGTTAATAAAACCTTTTTTATTCAAATAAAATCTTTTTGATTAATTTTAATATTTATCGTTAATCACTACTGCATTTTAGTTATTTTTTTCCATACGCCACAGAAGTATAACTTCTAACGCGTGTAGATAAGTACATACACTCTTTTTTTATATATCTCACAGGCTTAGTGTTTGTTTGGCCACTGTCTCGCCGTATTTAAAGATGGTAGAGTAGAATACTCTGAATCTCAAGGGCTTTGTGCTACCGGAATACCGTAAAGGTTATGGCGGCAGATTTTCTCCTTGATGGTGATAATGATAAGCTACTTTTTAGTCACATGAAAATCCTCGAAATCGGTATGTTTTTCGATTTGAAGGACACAGTGTCCTGTGAAATCACTGGACATCTGTAAGTGCAGATTTTTCATTTGCCCAAATGCTGAATAAATGCTTTGAGTTTTGAGACATAATGTGTATATTACATATAAGTAAGGATATAGCTAGCGCAACTGTCTTAACCCGTCTCAGTAACCTGTAAATAATTGAGTTTTTATTAAACATGTTTATTGGATATCCAGTGCCAAATATCCTAGATTAATTGCGTGGAATAGGAGTCGAGCTTTCCGATGTCCAGGTTGGGACAGAACTTGGCTGCTTGCCAGACTCTTCGCATTAGCAGATCAAACATGATGAGAAATTAGATATTGGAGTAAGCGGACCTACGTAAGAAGATATGTAATTTTGTTGTATATCCGTCACTTGAGTCAGATGTATTGGAAGCGCTAGAAATAATTATTGAGTTTTCAAACAGCCAGGGCATTTCTATGATAATTGATCATGTATCATCTCGGCATCATTGACTTCCCGAATTTGTAGCCTAATTGTATTGTACTATTGAAATTATTGTAATCAATGTAAAATGGTTAAATGTAAGATCTTTATTATCATCTTTTGTACTTAACTATACAGTACATTATTGTGATTTTTAGGTATTGCATGTATCTACCTCAGTAGATTTTTGATCAAATCTAACATTGCACTAGTTAGCAAGTATTTAAATAGAACTAGTCAACTTTTTTATATCTATAAATTGTTAAACACAATCTAAATTTCATCGTACCGACGGGACTTGGACCCGCAACCTCTTGGATAACATGTCCAGATGCTCTGCCAATTAAGCCACGGTTCAATCTATCGATACGACGAAATTAGTGGATTGCTTTTTTAACCCAATTATTCATTGGTGGCCACCAATTTATTAGTTCTTAGTAGGTTTGGTGAGAGAGTAAGTGGTTTGGTGGCATAAAAATATAATAAAGTGTGTAACACTTCAAAGAAACGTAACTTTTTTTTAAATATCTATTAGGCTAGCGTTTGACCACTATGTCGCCTGGTGGTAAGCGATGATGAGGACAAAGATGGTGAACTTGCTAGGTCTAGAATACTCTGACTCTCAAGGGGTATGCTGCCGAAATACCGTAAGGTTGTGGCGGCAGATTTTCTCCTACATGGTGGTAAGCTACTTTTTGATAGCAAGTCAGGCAGAAGATCGATATAATGCTCCTACCATCCCACTCCACCACCCATGTCCAGTGCAAAGTGTTAGTTATCCTAAGTATGTCTCAAAATAACAGGCGCATTGTGGTGACGCTCAAATACCAAACAGTCATGACATATAGGCACAATACACAATACATTTATATAGAGATAGACATACATCATCATATACCATTAGGCAATCTTATCACTCAAAGAACCTCCTTATTTTATGTAACTAACACTTCCAAAGCCCCTCAATATCTGAGCATATTCATGAACACATAGTTGGTTCATTTAGTTTCTAATCCGTATTTTGTCTCAGCCTTCACCGAGGCTCATAACAATAATCCTCTAAGCTCCTTACGCGTTACGCAAACGATGAATGTTAAGCATAAACCTGCTGTATTCGGGACTAACCAGATTTAGGCTAATATAATTATTTCGGGTTGTTGGGTACATAATGAGATTTTTAACCTCCGGTATGAAATAGGGGTGGTTTGTAAGTGAAATAATGATGGATAAGGTGGCTCAAGGCTTTCTGTTGTAATAGAAAATGTAGTGACAAAGATAGAGAAAGGGATGCTTAGATGTTTTGGACATCTAGAGAGAATGGATGAAGGAAGATTGAAGAAATAGATTTATGAGACGAGTGTGAATGGGCCGGCCGGTAGAGGCCAACCTAATCACGACCAGATCGGAGGCGTTTTAAAGAAAGGCCAAGTCAAAAGTATCTATAGCCGGCGAGCGTGTATAAAAGCATTCATGAAAGTGGAATAAACGAAAGAGGCATGTCAGAATCGTAGCATGTGGAAAGAAGTAGTCTTAGCCTACCCCAACGGGAAAAAGGCGTGATTTTATGTATGTAAGTGAAATGAGTATGTTAATTAAGTTTTTGTGCTACTGCTTTGTATGATAACATTGATAACCGAGAAATACAATATAACATCGTTAAGAAACCAACAACCTCCGCATGGTGGTAGGACACTATCTGGTGTCCGCCTGGCCAGCTACCACCCTCAAGTTAGAAAATCTGTCACCAAACATCTAATGTGTTCCGGCAGCTATCCTTGAGAGCCAGTTCCCATTCTAGGACTAGCGTGCTTACCATCTTCGACTGCATCATCACTTACCAACAGGTGAGATAGTGGTCAAACGCCAGCCTATAACGTATAATATATATATATATATATATATAATCCCATTCTAGGCTTGGCACACTACCATCTTCGACTGCATCATCACTTACAAACAAGTGATATAGTGGTCAAACGCTATAATTACTAGCAAAACTAATGAGTACCTTCCACAAATACAGTAGGCACGATGTCTGACGTATGTCAGTGTCAATTGAAAGTCAGGGTCGGTGCAGGCAGTGGGAGTCCAAGTGAATCATTGCACCTATTATGTAGTTGATATCATGTTAATCATTTTGTTGATGATCAAACAGTTCGCTGGATCTATTTGCGGAATAAAGTAGTGAGGATCAAGTTCAAGAGGAAAAGGAAACTGTGGTTCTGGTGTTATATCAATAGCCATTACAATTTATAAGGCATATTTTTGGGATTACACTGGCTTCTGCAAGTCTGCAACACAGTCAAAACGACTAAAGCAGAAGGCATGGTACAAATACTTTGTTTTAACAAACTTATTTCTGAAATAAAGCAATTTTGTATATTTATTTGCAATGATAGAAATAATAGATGCCTAGATTGGGATATGGGAATTAAAATGGTCAACTGCGATAGTATACTTTACCACAATCCCTGGATGGTGCAATAGTCACAATTTACAAGGCTTTTACAAGGCATTTATTTATTATGTTTCATTATTTCACAATTTTTTGGATAAAAATTGTCTGAAGTACTGAAACATGCACTGGGTTGCGGGTGCACGTAATAGTAAGGTTGGCAACCCTACATTAATCAGGGGAATTAAACATGTGTTTTAAGTGTGACGTTCGACGTCTAGATGAAAGCTTAATACCTTTGTTTTTTTTTTATAAATTCAATGCAATAAGTTATGTTTCTGTTATACTCGTATCTATAATATTTTTTATTGAATATGATCTGTTTAATGTAATTTGACGTGTGTAAGTGCAAATTTTTAATTTGCCCATATACTGAATAAATGCTTTGACTTTTTGACTTTTGACTTTTGCTTCTATCTAATATAATCATGTCAGGTTTGTGGATTCACGGCATCATTTACGTAGCCAGTACTCTCAGTTGTACTTGAAATTATTCAGTTCAAAGAGCATCATCTTCAGCCAACTAGCACCCTTGTTTCATGGACCGTATCGTCAATTTAACATGCTTATTTTTCTATCAACAAAAAAAAACTTTTGTAACATAGGGACCAACTCTCACTCAAATAAACGGAATTCGTCTACTAAACAGACTCTCTATTGCAATTTAATCAAAAAATAATCCAGCTGTCCTTTCCGCTGCTTTCCTGCACTGATATTAAATGGGAAATAAAAAATACAACACTATAACCCCCTGTCAGACTCCAGGAGCCGTCGTAAGCCGGGATAGTCGCTGTCACAAAGTAAACCTCTTCAATATAAGGACGGAGCCATGGACCCCGCGACTTTTCTCCTAGTACGAGTTTTTATTGTAAACGCTTTTGACAGATCTCACATAGTTTTCGACTTATTCTGGCTCTCTCTCTCTTGGTCTAAATTTAGTAAAGTGTTGTAACCACTAGAGACGGTGTATTGTTTTTCATACAAAATTTGTTCGATATACGATGTCGAGTTTGGTATGAAAACTCGTACTAAGAGTACTGATAGTGAAATGCAAGTGAGTATCAATTTCGAGTTGACTGTTACTAAACGCCTTATAATTAAATGAAATAAACGGTTTCAATGCTTAACTGTTGTTTTTGTTAATAAGTGTACTCATATAAAGTCAAGGAAGAGTTTGAAATTTGATGTTTTGATCATCGGAGTAAATATTATAATCATCATCATCATCAGTAGCAGCCTATGTTAGTCCACTGCTGGACATAGACCTCTCGTAACGCTCACCACTGAGCACGATATTCAGCTCTGCATAAGAAACAATACAAATAAATATAACCGCATTAGTTTGTATTTGTTTTGACCGTGGTGTAGACACTACCGGTATATCAATGTCTGATCATTATGTATCATAATCATTATCATTATCGTATCATTATTATTATATTTATAAATGCAGAGCAGCAAAAAGCATCGGTAGGCAGGTAATTTTATTCTACATGTTGCAAATACATGGGATGAATAAACGCTTAAAACGCCTTGTATGATGGGACAACGATCACCATAGTGACATATTAAAAGGAAGATACAATACAATAACGATACAATTTCCTTTTATTAACAAAGACAGAGGAAGAACATTAATTAATTATAATACATTAGACAGTGATTGCAGCAGATTTAATAGCCCACCATGTCAAGTCAACTCGCCTTGACACCAACTGATCTCACTTTAATTGCTTTCAAACGATTTTCAAGCGATAAAAATCGTATAATCCGTGGACGGGTACAATGAGCTTTCTACTCGTCTGATTTCACAACTCTAAAGTCGTAGCTCTTCCTGATGCCATTTGATTTTATGCCTTTTATTGTTAAAAATATAATATCTTCTGCTTGCGTCGGCGAAAATTACTGTCAAGGTACCTAAAGTAACTACGTACTACATTAATCCAATTTAAATTATAATCAAATGGATAATTATGAAATAGATATATGTTTATGACTTTTAAATAGATGTTTATACATTTTATGATCTCAAAATTGTTAAATGTGCACCTTAGCCCTTTACATATTCGTACTGTCCACTCCGTCCGTCCGTCGTATGATTGTCTGGAAGAGATCGCTTTGAACGATAAGACCGCCCAGTGTACTAATGTATAGTTTATTTTAAGATGTTAATTATTTAATTTTGGTGTACAATAAAGAGTTATCATTCATAATTTATTTTTTCTGGGCAAACGAGAATCGACATCCCGCCTGATGGTAGTCGCTTCGCTTACCGTCGCCTATGAACAACAGCAACACCACGATTGCTGTTGATGTGAGTTGAGGCGTTGTCGATCTTTGAGGAATTTGTGGATACCCTTTTTAAAAGATCCCATCCTGTAGCTAGAAGGGAAGATAGCGGGCAGGTCATTCCGTAGGTTTCCAATCTTATAGATTATCATCACGTTGTACTAAAGTTACCATCATTTAATATTATGTTTCTTTGAAGTGTTTCACACTTTATATTTTTGTAAATTGCAAAACACAATCCAAAATTTCATCGTACCGACGGGACTTGAACCCGCAACCTCCGGAATGACATGTTCCGGTGCTTTTGCCAATTAAGCCACGGTGCGAAGTATCGTTACGACGAAATTAGTGGATTGCATTTTGTTAACCCAATTATGCATTGGTGGCGCCATCTATGACTACTTATTACGTAAGTTAAAAAAATAAAAAAGTTAAAAAAAAATTTGGATTGTGTTTAGCAATTTACCATAATTTGTTTGGTAAACATTTAGAATCCTAAACAAATATAGCTAACTTTGTATACACAGGGTTAATATTATGGGCTGGGTATTTTGTACTCATGCTTAAATGAGTTAATCAAGGTTATAAGGCTTTACTCCCTACGAAAACCTATTTTTTACATTTCAGCCGACAAAAAAGAATGGGAGATGCATCGACACAGCTCGTATAGCTGCATCTCTCTTACTCCAAAGTAGTATGCAAGTTTTTATATATTTTTTTATTTCTTATAGGCTAGTGTTTGACCACTATCTCACCTGTTGGTATGTGATGATGCGGTCGAAAATGGTATGCACGCTAGGCCTAGAATGGAAACAGTAGAATTTCTCGAACATTGTTAGCAATACATTTACCACAGGTGGTATTTGAGAAACTTTTTTTTACATAAACAACATTCAACTTACGTAATAATAATTATGCTTAGATACAAATATCTAGGCTCCCAGGTACAACTATGTAGGTTCAAATATCTCTTCTGCTTCGTATCATACATACCTGAAACAAAGGAATGTTAAAATAAGTTACAATGTAATAAAAGTTTCAGTACATTTTGTTAAGTTACAAGAACTTAACAAAATGTTACAAAATATTGGTGTTAAATCACACAGTCGCCTCCCAGCTGGGGCCTTTATAGATGTGGCTGAATATTTTAGTGATTTTACAGACGCCAGTGTTGCACTATGATATTTTAGGTACATGAGATAGATATGCTATTTTTTATTTACGGCATTGTGTATACATAATAAACGATATTACGAAATATTTAAGGTAACTTAGTCAGAAGCTATTTGTCAAAGTAAATAAAAAAGCCGACATTCATGCCACGCGAGTCAGTTTCAGTAGCAGGTTTGAGACGTTTATTCTTCATATCATTGGTGATACTCATTAGATCTTGATAAAATTTAAACAGATGAACCTTGGAAATAAACTCTATTAAAAAAAGAATCATTTAAATCGGTTAACAATTAGCGAAATAAACGGTGAACAAAAAAAAACAATATCGAAGTGCCCATTTTCATTAAGCGGAATTGTTCCATCGTGAACAATAATTTTTATTTTTGCGTGATTTTTCACTAGAGTACCAAATTAATAAAACATCCCCCAGGAAAATTACAAACAATAAATCTAGGTATCTAAATTACTTACAAGTCCAAGTTCAGATAAAAAAAAAACGACAAGTAAACATCAAAATACCAGACGCTTAGTATAAGACATCCAACACAAGAGTTTAATAAATATTACTTAGATATACAATATATTTTATAACATAAATGTTAGTGCGCTCATTTAAAAATGTGACGCATCTATCTGGCCCGGGTATAAGATATCATTGAAACTCTTAGTGTACTTTAGCTTTGTTTTCGCAGAGGCTCAACTAAGAAAACTTTTGACCTTCTGTTTAAAAGAGGTTGGAAATGGTAACTAACTTATAAATGTTTTAGAACTTTGTACATAAGTTAAGATAAGGTTTTTTTTAAAGGCATTATGTTATTATATTAAAGTCCGGTTTCACTGGTACATGATAGCTTAGCCTATTAGGAACTTATCTAACAGATGTTTCACAACGAAGCCCGCGATAGTTATATTTTCCTCGGTAATAAAATCATTTTTTTTTTTATATAAATAATAATTTAATAAATGTTTATTTTACAAAAAATTATACAAATTACACTGTATTTTGTACTAAATAGCTATCTGAAACTTTACCAGGAACCGGTGAAACCAGTTCTAAAAGATATAACACACAAAACTGTGAAGGTTAAATGGCATGCAACTTAATTTATATTTTTAGCCATTATGTATTATAGTTTCATCTTTTTTGTGCATTCGACTGATTAGAGATCGTAAGTAAGAAAAAGAGTTTCAATAAAAATACCGGAATTCCGGTTTTATTACACAAACTCTGGTCCCTAATAACAAATATTGTAAATGTAACTTTAAAATATTTAGGCTAAAGTATCGCCAAACGTATTTAGATGCAATTTGAGATGGAGCCAGTTTACTTACGGTAATATTTATAGATTATATTACCGTGGTATAACCCTAATTAAACATACACGTAAAAGCCACCTCTTAGCTAGAATAAAACTGGTCAAGTGCGAGTTAGACTCGCGCACCAAGGCTTCCGTACAAACTTGTCAAACCTACTACTACTACTAAGTGCTTTAACCCTAAGGTACAAACTTAACTTTGCATTTTGATGCCTAGACCGACGCCTAGACCTAGGTGCACTGTTCCTGCACCAACCGCAAATAATAAGTTTGAAATAGTAATTTTTTTTTGTTACTACGACATACTCGTATTTACGATTTTCAAATGTATTCCTACATAAGTCCAGACCTTGCTGCTTGCCAAATTTCATGATTCTAGGTCAACGGGAAGTACAATACAATACAATACAATATAAATACTCTTATTGATTACCATTTAAAAGATTACAAAAAATACATTTTTTTTAAACACTGTAAAACAATCGGCGGTCTTATCGCTTACAGCAATCTCTTCCAGACAACCTTTGTACGGACTGGAAAAAATGCTTACATACTAGCGGTGATCAGGTAAAATATTTGACTTATTAATGAATAGTAGTTTAAAAAAACTAAAAAATACGCTTTTATAGAAAATCCAACTAAAAAATAGAAAATAAATTTTAATAAATTTGAATTAAAAATAGTGTGAGAAAAATGATTTTATTGTAAAAAAAAAGCGTGGGGTGCATGGTATCAATAGTTCCAAATATTTTTTGAACAGATATGACTAGAAGGGTTATTTTGATAATATCCTGAAAAGCACCCCACGCTTTTTTTACAATAAAATCATTTTTTCTTACACTATTTTTAATTCAAATTTATTAAAATTTATTTTCTATTTTTTATTTGGATTTTCTATAAAAGCGTATTTTTTTAGTTTTTTTAAACTATTATTTATTTTTCATTTTATAGTCGAATTTTTTTTTTTATTTATTTATTGTCATCGGTCCTTAATAAGTATGCCAAATTTCGAGTTAATCCGACGTTTTGAAGGGGGTCAAAATCATGTTCAAAGATTCCGTTACATACTAACATACAAACATACATACGTCTGAAGCTAATAAAAGCGTATTAAAAAAACAATTTACCTAATATTACTTACATAAATCTATTGCACTAAATAACTACACAGTAATTACAAACATAATAAAATATACAATAAACCTAAGAACCTATACCTAGAAGTACCCTATACCTAGGTTTTAATTCCCATGTAAAATCGCAAAATATGCGAAAATATGCGAAAATATGCGACATAAGCGGTCATATCTTTTGATCGCGTCGAGTTACAAGTTTAATTTTTTTACAGCCAATAGAGACCGTAGACCCAAGTAATAGATTTTTTCAACGTATACCTCTACGAATTCCTGAGAAAAACGGTCTTCACAGACGGACAGACAGACAGACGGACAACAAAGTGAAATAGTGATCCTATAAGGGTTCCTTTTTTCCTTTAAAAGGTACGGAACCTTAAAATCGCGAGTAACGCCATAAGTCGCACTTATAGTAACCCATACCTAAGCAAGCCAGTGTTTTGGCCTTATTACTGCGGGCCCTTATTATGCAGACCTCATTCTTGAGAACGACTCCTCAAATTAACATGTCGCCAAAATGCTGTCATTAGCGAGGTGCGGTGAAGTGACGGAATATGGGGCACTCGGCGACTTGGATAGTTATGAAACTTATGAAACACGTGGGAAAGATGGAAGGCAGGTTTTGACTAGACTTATTTTTACCCAACTTCAAAAAAGAGGAGAATCTCAATTCGACTGATTTTTTTCATCGAATCGAAAATTTAGACTGATTTACACTCTACACACTGCACTCTGCACTTGACTCAATTACACTGATTTTGTTACAGATTAAAAATGGAGGAGGTTCTCAGTTCGACTGTTTTTTTTTTACTTTGTTACCTCAGATCTTCGTCATTCATTCCTCCTCCGTAATGGTGCACTAGCTGTGCCTCGCAGCTTCGCTCGCGTAAAAAAGTATCCTATAGCTTAGTCCATAATAATGGCTATCCCTGTACAACATTTCAGCTCTTTCAGTCCAACCGTTTGACCGTGAAGAAGTTATAAACAAACAAACAAATATACAAACTGACTTTCGCAATTTATAACACTAGCTGTGCCCCGCGGCTGCACCCGCATTATGAAGTATCCTATAGCCTACACAGTACTTACTATAAGGTCAACTCGGCGAAGACCGGCATACTTTATTAAAATAATTACAAATGGACTTATTTTGGCTATTCTATAACCCTAAACTCAAATTTGGTTAAACTAGATAGTAAGATATTTAGTTGACCTGACAAGAAATATGTCGAAATGACATAGAAATCATCAGTTTCTGAAAAAAATACCATTTTTGAAAATACGGTGCAAACAGACGGATTTTGCTCCAATGTCGGATAAGACCGTCTAGTGGCAAATTTATCTAGTTACTGATAGTTTGCGTAGTTACAGATAGTGTGTACGAATACCAGCGAATACCAGTTCCTGTAACAACTTAATTTGTGTACCCTAAGTCTCAGGAATAAGGTTTTAAATAGCTAATTTCGGGAGATGCAGCATTTGTCGGGTAAGACCGGCATACTTTGCACTTTCAGGGGTATAAAACATATTACTCACCTTGAATAACAACGAATATTTTTTACGAAGATACAGTTCTGTAAAGTGCGCACATATAGACACACGGACGGACGGACGGACGGACGGACGAATGGACAGCAAAGTCTCAGAAAGTGTTCATTTGGTTCAGTTTCCCTTTGGGTTCGGAGTGAGGGTAGGTTAACTTCTGAAAGTGGCGAAGACCGGCATATGACATTTATTACCCTCCACAACCTAGACGGACTTCTCCTCTACATATTTTTAGGTTAGTTTTTATTTTCATCAACCATAACTTAGAAAAAAACGTAAATAATACTAATGTAATGTACTAATTAAATAGATATATTCAAAATGAATGAACTTACTTGCATAGATCCTTCAAATTACTAAAATAAACACTTTTAAACTTTTTTTGTTAAAGCGTGGTGCACCCTCAATGCAAGGTGCTCACTGTACTAAATTAAAAAAATCTTGTTTTTCCATTCGCATTGCATGCACCGCCATCTATGTCAATTTCTAAGATCTAAAATGGTTTTATTATTTCGTAGATTGTATTGTCATCCTAGTAGTTGTGCTGAATTCGTTGTAATTCTTGTTGTACGGTCTTACCCGATAGACGGTCTTCGCCGAGTTGACCTTACCAAGACAAAATTTCAGCTCTATCAGTCCAGAAATTTGACCGTGAAGAAGTCCCAAGTATATAAACAAACTGACTTTAGCATTTATAATATTGATATTGATATTTTAAATAGACAAGCACTTGGCTACTATCTCACCTGATGACAATTGATGATGTGATCTTAGATTTTTTTTATTTTATGCTTGTCTGGTGATGAAAGATGGCAGTGAGACGAGGCGCTAGACAATATGAAAATGTTTTTGATAAGATAGTGCTTACAAGGATGATTCTATTCTAGAACAAGTAATATTTTGAAGAACCTTTTTATACACAAGCTTTTACATAACCTAGGACCAAAGTAAGTCAAGACAAATCCAACGAGCCCAAACACAACGGGTACTACATAACATGTGCAGTGTTCAGGAGTTCCTTTCGCCACCTTCCAGCATCATCAGATCAGAACCATGTCATCATAATATTGCATTGTCACGCAATTTACACAGCCAAAATTCAGCTCAATCGGTAACCAGGAAGTGGATCAAATTTAATTTGCAAGATTTGATGACAAACATCGGGACAAGTGAAACTAAATAAAATCTTGTAAAATTGAGCTTGATTTTCCTCCTAGCTCTCCAAAATACTCCTATTTCTTTGACTCAAACCTCTTCATTCCCTCACACATGACATTAAGACGAAGCGAAACTAGTGCATGAAAATTCCTACCATTTCCGCATCGCACTAATCATATACATCGTTAAATTCTACCATTTCTACCACTTTTATTTTTATTTCGAAAACAGACGAAATTAAGCTGTACGGTAAGGGGATACAGTTGTTAATTCTTTAAAAGCTTAATCGCGTGCTTTTTAGTTAAGCTTGCACGTGAGATCTAAGTTACAGGGTTTCAGACGAAATTTAACCTTATTGCATAGCGTAAGAAAGTTGGCAATCATTTGAAAATGTATCTTTCTGAAGACTAGTCTTTAAGATCTACGTGTTAGGGGTTATATTTCTTTGAAGCATCATGGCAAAGCAAGAGCCCTTAGCTACAGGTAGCCTCGTGGTCTTTTTTACATTTTGCATCTCGTTATGAATCAGGAGTGCAAGAAAACTTCCAGGTAGGTACGTGTTTGTAGGTCGATTGTTTGGTAGAAATAATGACGGCTAAACAAGCATATGTAATAACGTTAAAAACTTCTATAAAGAAAGACTCCACACCTTCCGCGAGTTCAGTCGCAAGTTTGAAGTATGTATTTACATCTATGAAGATCCCACCCAAAATATATTGATTAATAAACGTGCAAGTGCGTTTCGGGCCACGCGCAGTGTAGGGTTCCGTAGTAGCCTGTTATTCAATGCAAGTCTTTACCCGTTATAAACAAGCAACTAGGTACTCCGTCTTTGTCACTTTAAAGGATTTATTTTAAGGATTTTGTATTTGGTACAAAATTATCCAACACCCAACGACTATTACTGCTAAACTAATAAAGTTATCTTAACCGCTATAATTTTCCTTTAAAGTTCATGAAATGCGCTATAATAGGGGGGGGGGGGGGCGCCCTACTGGAACAAAAATTTTCACTTTAAAGTGTAATATTTCGTAAATGGAGCATTCAATCGAAAAATGGTATTAGCAACCCTGAAATCACTTTCAAAGACCTATTCAACAATACCCCACACGATGAGGTAGACGATGAAAACAAAAAATCATCCCCACTTCTCATATAGAGGAGCTACCCTAAAAAAATATATTTTTCAAAATTTTATTTCAGCACTTTGTCGGCGTCATTTATTTACATACCCCAACAAAATAACAGCTTTCTAGTATTATCGGTCTCTTAGCAAAACCTCGGACAGACAGACAGACGGACATGACGAAACTATAAGGGTTCCTTGTCAGGACTACGGGACCCTAATAACAACATTATACGAATTGAACACTTTTGTGTGCTCAGTGTAATTACATTTAAATATTGTATTTTACTCTGTAAGGTGCTATTTTTATTGTCCTTGAGAGTCAAAGTATTCTTGGCCTAGCGTGTTCATCAACTTTGACCACATCATCGCTTACCACCAGGCGGGATAGTGGTCATATGCTAGCTTATAATGAATAAAATAATGAAGTCAGATAGGTACCTACTAAAAATAAACTGGCCAAGTGCAATTCGGACTCGCACTAGTAGGGTTCCGTACCACACTACAGTATTTTATAAGATCGAGCAAAAAATACCACTATCATTTTTTGCCAGCAAAAAATAATAATTAATAAACATTTTATTTCTTATAACGCCATCTAACGTCTAACAAAGGTGTTAGGGCTAGGTTATCGACATTTCAATATAACGCTATCTATGGGACGTTTACCTAACTAATCATAGGTGGTAATCATCAGTTCATAGGTGGCGTGAGATGCCGAAAAAAACACGTTTCTTGTATGGGGACCCTCTATTAGTTTTAACCTTATTCTGTTTTTAGTATTTGTTATAGCGGCAACAGAAATACATCATCTGTGAAAATTTCAACTATCTAACTATCACGGTTCATGAGATACAGCCTGGTGACAGACGGACGGACAGACAGACAGACAGACAGACAGACAGACGGACAGCTCAGTCTTAGTAATAGGGTCCCGTTTTACCCTTTGGGTACGGAACCCTAAAAACTTACTTCCATGCCGCGCAAGTCAGTTTCAGTAGCAAGATTGAGACGTTTATCGTCATATATCTGAAGATACTTATCAGATCTTGATAAAATTTAAATAAAACTACCTTGGAGATGAATCTTACCTACGAAATAAAGAATTATTAAAATCAGTTCACAATTGGCGGAGTAATCGGCGAACAAATAAACAAAATAAAACTGGCCAAGTGCGAGTCAGCATCGCGTCTCTTATCGCACACTTAGGAAGGGTTCCGTACAATACGAAACATAACAGAGTTTCAACCTCATATATTTGATTACTTGATATTACCAAGAATATTTGGTTTGGTCGCGATCTAGAAAGACGGGGCTCGTTTACTAGCGCCATCTATGTCATTTTTCCGAAACTAATTAGATAGATGGCGTTTAAAAACACGTTTTTTGTATGGGGACCTTCTTTAATTTTAAACTTTATTTTGTTTTTAGTATTTGTTATTCTAGCGGCAACAGAAATACACCATCTGTAAAAATTTCAACTGTCTAATTATCACGGTTAATGAGCTATAGCCTGGTGACAGACGGACAGACAGACAGACAGACAGACGGACAGCGGAGCCTTAGTAATAGGGTCCCGTTTTACCCTTTGGGTACGGAAACTTAAAAACATACAGACGAATCTAGAACCTCCTCCTTTTTTGAAGTCGGTTGAAAAAGGAAACGAATTACTACAATTCTGGTCTCCAAATAACTCCTAAGTGTTTATTTATCTATCTATCCAAAGTAGGTACGCTGAATTGTAATATTAATTATTATTTGTTCTGTGGCTAAATGCATTAGCGTCAGTATATCTGTGAATTTTCACTGGAGTACTTTGAATTAATGAATCTCATGTTCAAAATGCAGTAGGTAGGTTTAATGGGCCAGTGGCGCAGTGAGATAATGGTTGGCTTTGACGCCAGAGGTAGCGATTTCGATCCCCACCGTGCACCGTTGGATTTTTCTAACGAAAAGTTTATGTGTGCATTTCATAGTGGCCCTCAGGTGAAGAAAAACCTCGCTATGAAACCCCCAACCCCCGCTTGGTGGTAGGACACTATCCAGTGTCCGCCTGGCCGGACCCTCAAATTGGAAAATCTGTTGCCATGCCAAACATCTAATGTGTTCCGGCAACTGTCCTTGGGAGCCAGTTCCCCCATTCTAAGCCTAGCGTGCTACTATCCTCGCATTATCACCTATTAACAGGTGAGATAGTGGTCAAACGCTAGCCTATACGATATAAAATAATGTATGATCGTACAAAACGCAAAAAAAACCGACTTCACATGCCGCTATAGTCAAAGTACTGGCTAGTTATAAACATGTCATCAAGGTATACCAATTTGCTTATATTGTTTATCTCCATATCTCCGGAGATAATTGTCAGATCTCGATAAAATTTGAATGGGAGCAAACGGCATGCATAATCTCTCTAACAAAATAATAATTTTAAAATTGGTTAAGATTTAACGGAGTTCTGAGATAATATACATAAAAATAAAATAAAAACCAGTCTAATTGAGAACCTCCTCCTTTTTTGTGAATTTGGTTAAAATAAGGTACATAATATCAAACCTGTTAACTCTTCTGCATTTATTTGCGCAAAGAAGGAAATAATGTGTACAGTTAGGAAGGAGTTCGTTGCCATGAAATACATCAGTTCCTTTGAAGGGTTCGTGGTGAGCTAACCGGCGCGGTATTTAGCCTTCGTGACGTCATCGTATGACCGTGTCATCGTGTAACAAAGCATTGAAAGTTGCAATGCGCATAATATTTGCACTTTTGTAAGGCATGGGTGAAGTTGTGTGAACATCTTGAATTTTAGCAGAATTTCAACCGATTTCCAAAAAGAAGGAGGTTCTCAATTCATCTGTATGTTTTTTTTCTTTTTTTTTGTGTATATATTACGCGATTACTCTGTCACTTGTGAACCGATTCGAATGATTATTTTTGTAATCGGTAGGATCCGTTTCCGAGGTGGTCCCATTGTAATTTCATCGAGATCTGATAAGTATCTCCAGAGATATGACGATAAACGTCTCTAAACTTGCTACTGAAATTGACTCGCGGGGCATTGAAGTCGGTTGTTTTAGTTTTTTAAATATCTTAATTATTTTATAAACTTCGTAAAAGGTAGAGATTTTTTTTATGGCGTATTGTTATGGCCTATGCTATTGGCCCAATACACAAAAACCTAGGATTAAATAATAGGTTTTTTTAAAGTGTTTATTAGGTCTCTCCCTTGAACATATCTGGATAGTTACCCTGGACCCCGTGTACGCTCCTTCCTTTCCCCACAAACGTCTCCCTTTAAAATAGAAGCACTTTAAAAAGGAAATACTTTCCGCCGTAATTAGACCTGGGTTTCGCGAATTTTTGCTTAAAATGATTGGGCTGATCCATGGACTATGCGTTTGATCCACAGATATCGTGGTTTGACCACTATCTCACGTATTGGTAAGTGGCGGTGTGGTCGAAAATTTCAGGACGTCAGGCCTGGAAGACCAACGTCGAGTATTTCTCTGTATTTGGTGATTCTGAGATATAACGTTGGTAAATGGAATTTAAAATAATAGACTTCGCGATAAAATAATTTAAAAAATCTTCTCGTGACATCAATACCACTTGATCTTATAATAATACGATGAAATAATTTCCCGAATCATCTTTACATAGTATAAAGCAAAGATGTTCCCGCTGTCTGTACGCTTAGATCTTTTAAACTACGCAACGGATTTTAATGCAGGTGCAGCTAGTTTAAAATAAATGTTATTCACATAGTGGTAGGACACTATCTAGTGTCCGCCTGGCCAGCTACCACCCTCAAGTTAGAAAATCTGTCGCCAAACATCTAATGTGTTCCGGCAGCTATCCTTGAGAGCCAGTTCCCATTCTAGGTCTAGCGTGCTATTATCAATATTATCGTCGACTACATCATAACTTACCAACTGGTGAGATAGTGGTCAAACGCTAGCCTATACGATAGTAATAAATTATGATCATACAAAACGAAAAAACCGACTTCACATGCCGCGATAGTCAACGTACTGGCTAGTTATCATCATGTTATTAAGTTAAAGTACAGTATACAACTTTGCTTACATTGTTTATCTCCATATCTCCGGAGATAATTGTCATAGCTGGATAAAATTTGAATGGGATGAAACGGGAGGCATAATCTCTCAAAGATATACAAAATTTTTCAAATCAGTATTGATTTGACAGAGTTCTGAGTTAACAGTTGAATTGAGAACCTCCTCCTTTTTTGTGAATTCGGTGAAAAAAAAATCAGATCTCGGAAGTTTCAAGATTACAAATGGATGTAAATAAAGAGTTTGAATTACACTAAGTATTTACTGAGGGCCAGTTTCACCAGTTCTTGAACTTTCTGATAGCCCTATTGGGTATCCGATATCCTACAGACTACAGACAGATTTATGGTAACTTTTATATGGCGTCATGTGTACCCTTAGTACGAGTTTTCATACCAAACTCGATATCGTATATCGAACAAATTTTGTATGAAAAATAGTACAGCGCCTCTAGTGGTTACTACACTTCACTAAATTTAGACCAATCAGGGAGTTAGAATTAGTCGAAAACTATGTGAGATCTGTCAAAAGCGTTTACGATGAAAACTCGTACTAGGGGTACTGTTAGATAACTATCTGTCACTTTATCATGAATCGGTGAAAGTGGCCCTAAGTATACGCTTGAATTCGGAATCAATAAATCGCAAAGCATTTCTTTCATTACATTACACCAGTCAATACATAGCATAGGCTAGATTAACACACATGTGTGTTAATTCCCGCCAACCTTGGCCATCTCATTAGCGCTATCTGTCACTGTCACTGTCACTGTCATATCGTCCGTCTGCAAGATGGATGTGAGAAAACTACCACCGGCGTGTTGTGCTCAGAAAATTGATGGGAAATTATCGTTATTGGTTTATTATTTGTCGTTTTTAGGGTTCCGTAGCCAAATGGCAAAAAACTGAAACCAAATACAAATACAAAATCTTTATTGACATACTGTATAGTTTACACAATACATGTTGAATCCATAGACTCCTGCACTAGCATAGCTGTGTCTCAGGAGCCTGTGGCTTCTCCCATATCTTAGGCGTATTATAGTATGTATCATATTAATTCTATCACTTACAAAAATGTTTACTAAAACTAAAACTAAATATGTGTAAGTGCGTGTATGTATTTGGCGAATGTACTCGTATGTAGGGAGAGGTGGATGCATGTAGGGGTGTGTTTTTGCATGTTTGTGTATAAGTGAATGAAAATATGTTTGTGAGTATGTATGTGTATTTCTTGTTTAAGTTACAGTTATCAGAATCTAGAAGTATGTATCAGCAAGTAGTTTCTCTATACCTTCATAATCAAATATTTTTAGATACGTTAGTAATATATTTTTAAATTCATTATTATTTATTTTCCTAGTATTATGAGTTTTATTTAGTCTATTATATATGCGGGGAATCAAGACGTCGTATCGTTTTTGAGCGAATCTTGTATTGGAGCTTGGAACAAGACATCTATTGATTCTTTTAGTGGACTCTGGTAATTTTGGAACAATTTTTCTGCGGTGTCGTCGTAAACCTTCAAATAAAAACAATTTTCGAACAGAGAGAACATTTGCCTTTTCTAAACTAGAAGACTCTCGTGACCACGATCGATGCAACTTGGGCAAAACGTCGAGGTAAATAAAATAATATACAACTAAAACAACCGACTTCCATGCCGCGCGAGTCAGTTTCCGTAGCAAGTTTGAGACGTTTATCGTCATATCTCTGGAGATACTTATCAGATCTCGATGAAATTACAATAGGACCACCAATAGGAGTTTACCCTTTAGAACTAAAAAATATTATTTTAAATCGGTTCACAATTGGCCTCCTTTTTGAAAGTCGCACGATAAATCTCGTATTTTAATATTTATAACTAGTATGGTCATTGTTCGGTCGGATTTAGAACTCTCAACAAAAAAATAACTTCACAAATTCACATTTATATTATTTTTTAACCGACTTCTCCGATTACTCCGCCATTTATGGACAGATTCTCAAAATTATTTTTAATTTTATTTTACATGAACATCTTTATTTTATTTCAAACCTGACTAGCAGAAAATAATTCAATTAACTGTAACTGTAAACTAAGTAACCTATTAGAAACACTAAGCCACAGAAGATATACCAGTTACTACCTGAGCCCCCAAACCGCTATCACTACATCCCCGACACAAAACGACTATAATTCTCACCCACAACCGTCCGCGTAGTGTTGTGACACCCCTAATAGCGGGACAAAGCAGTCATTAGCTTGAGTACGAAGCATGCATGATTAGGGCTGTCACGTATAAATTGACCAATGTAAAAGTTTTGTTTGCCGTCCAGTATTCTACGGTCTCACAGCTGCACAGTTATGAGGTGGATCCTTTGAGTATTCATGGCAACTTACTTGAATTTATTTTTTAAATTTATAGAATTAGAACTTTGGCTTTTCTTATGTAAAAACAAACAAATTGTTAAAAACGAAGTTTAAGTTAATTTTTCAAATTACTTAACAGTAAAGCTTAGCATGTTTTGTATTATTTTGACTCTCAATCTCAAGGACTGTGTGCTGCCGGAACACCGTAAGGTTATGGCGGCAGATTTTCTCCTTGATGGCGGTAAGCTACTTTTTGTGACTGAATGTAAGTTTAAGTTTCCAGTATCCTATCATCTTTCAAATAACTTGAGTTCTGTCACTGAAAATTTTATCAAGGTGTGGAAATTCGTTTGAGAAGGGTCACAACAAGGACTTTTTCCGTATTACGTACTTCACAGCGTTAAATTTTGTCAATATAAAAGCACTTGATGCAGAAATTGTGCGGTACCGAGCGAAAATATTTATATTATAATATTTATAAATAAAAAAATAATAGGGAATAAAACCAGTTCAGACATCAATCGAAAACGAAGTTTGTCAGATTTATTGTTTTAATATTATATATGTGTATTGTATTTAATTCGACAGCGATCGTCGTTTGAGAAAGCCAATCAGTACAGCGCATTGGCATCGCGCTTGCTCGCCCTTTTGCTCACTGAAAGAACTGAAAACAAGTGGTAACCCTGGCATTGGTAGTGATCGGGCAAGTTATGGATGACACGATGAGAGTAGGGATTGCAATCCGGCGTCATTTGTAGTCCGGCCGGATCCGACCGGATTCCCATCAATCCGGCTGATGGGAACGGATTTATCAAATCAGGATGATTTTCGCTTTTTAGTACATAATAAGTAAGTTAATCAAGTGTCACTGCACTTATATGTAGGTAGTTTATAAAAAATAAATCACAGATACATAAAATCAACTTTATTTCCTAACCAATGTTAAGACAACAAGAAAACAATTAAAATTTCGTAGTGTAGGTAAATAATAAATAGTGTAGGTAATAATTTTAGACGTAGCTCAGGTATTTATGACAGATACCATCATGATTTGATGAATCTGTGGAACGAATGAATGGCACAAATTATCACAATAGTGAGTTAAGAACTCTTTAGTTTAATCAACTTACGATAAATAATTATTTTAAGTAATAATTGTAAGAAAATAAATGTAATAAAAGAAAATCAATATTCATTAAAAAACGTTTATATAAAAATATTGTTTATTGTGTCATCAGCTAAACTACTTCTAATAGAGCTGCAAATATAGCCTGCGGCCGAAAAATCCCCTTTTGGCTTCTACACTTGTCGGCTTTATTGTCAGTAAATAATTATGAATAGCAGACAAATATTCTCCTCGAACTCCATCGTTTTAAATGTAAAACAGCTATATTATTTTGCCACAAACTGCTAGCACCGGATCCGGTCTTCGGATCCGGTATATTGGTACCGGATCCGGTAACCGTAAAATGATGCCGGATCCGCCGGATTACCGGATCCGTTTTTCCGGATTGCAATCCCTAGATGAGAGCGTGTTTCCTTCCGCATATCGTGGGTCACTTTCGGCTTAAAGCTTGTCTAGTAACTACTGATCTATGACTGTACTGTAATGATCTATGACTCTATATCCAAGTCCCCGACTTATTGGCCCACAGCTCAAGTGACCACGATTTATGTACAAAATATCATGGAACAATAAAGTAATGGTATTGAGCATCGACGTTTGGGACGTCGATGGTATTGAGTATCACATGTGTGGGATCATGGTTACCCACCGGAGGAACATAGTCACAGTTACCATCCAACATTCGTAGGCTTAGTGTTTTATCCTACACGTGATCACAAGGAGGTTGTAGTGACCACGATTGTTACTGTGGTAGGTTTATTTTATCCTGTGGCCGTGGCCCGGATCGCTCACCGAAAAAGACATGTCGCTGATTGGTCCGCCGAGTTTTACCATGATGCGCTTCAACTCACTGCCGTCTTCCTTTTCAAATCAAGCTCAATACCTATCATCTTAAACCGCATCATTACTTATCATTACTTATCATCACGTAAGATAGTGGTCAAGTGCTGGTCTGTTTGCAGCAAATAAATAAAAAAACACGGCCAAGTGCGAGTTGGACTCGCCTACCGAGGCTTCCGTAGTTCCGTACCAACTTTTCAAACAAGGTTAAAAGACAAAAATAAATTTGTAGTTCAATTCATAGAAAATGTACTGCACCGACTATAATATGTTTATAGAATTAAAAACGGGAAATTAACGTGACTTACGCGATGTCGATAGCGATCGACATATGTTTCGGCCTCATCCGGAGGCCTTCTTCAGGATCTTGAGTGCGGGGCGCTCGCCGACGCGTCCAAAACCTCGCACTCAAACATTATGTCGATCGCTATATCGACATCGCGTAAGTCACGTAAAATTCCCGTTTTTAACTCTATAAGTTTAAAATGAACGTGAGTTTTTATAATAAAAAAATAATGTTTGTAATAGTAAATTAACTTTTTTTAGTTACACTCTACATACTACATATATATACTACATATTTACGGTTTTCAGATTTATTCCTATTTTTTTAGCGTGTGTCGTGTGAAGTCGCAAAATATACGAAAATATGCGACATAAACTGCCATATGTTTTGATTGCGTTGACTTACAAGTTTGATTTTTTCACAGCCAAAAGAGACCATAGACTATATATGTATTGATATAAGTTTCAACCTGATATCTCTACGCGTTCCTGAGAAAAATGGGTCTTGACAGACGGACAGACAAACGGACAATAAAGTGATCCTATAAGGGTTTTTTCCTTTGAGGTACCGAACCCTAAAAACCATCTTGTGGCTCCATGATAACGCACAAACCGATACCGAGAGCAATCATCGCAATTATATTTCAATACTAACTAGGTACTAATCTGTGGCAACACGTAGTAACTAACCATTATTATGATAGAAACTACTATATTAATCTGTGGTAACACGCTGTAACTAGACGTTAATATGTGGCAAATCCATACAAACTATTATAATAATCTGTGGCAATGAGCATTATGTTCGTTACACTAACACGGATGTTGAACATTCTGGAATTCAATAGACGTTTACGAAATAACTTCACGATACTGTACCTATAATCAATAAAATTTAGCTTGATCTCTATGACAGCTGTCAGAAAAATCACGCCTATGAAGTACTAAATTTCTTAATAGTACAGTCCGTACCTGTCAATGTCATACTTTATGGGCATGCCGATTAGTGATGGGCGACGAATGATCGCGACCACAGAGTTTTATTTTAAATATATCGATAGTTTATACGAACGATATTTTAAATAAAACTTAATTTATAAATTTTTATATATGTAATTAAATTAAACCCATTTGTATTTTGCATCGATAATAATGAAAAACGTCGATAAATACTATCGTAACATTATTATAATTTATTTAATTAATATTATATACACTTTTAAATACTATATCTTAAATAGTAGTAGTTGTAGGTGAGAAATTTGATTTTATTTACTTACGTAAAATCCAATTGCTCACCTACAACTAACTACTCATTCGATTTCATTACAACATTGTTTGATAATCGATTTTTTCCACCACTATCCCAACTCTAAAAATGTCAATCTTCTATGTAAATGTCACTGTCGTAGAGATCAAGCTATCTTTTATGCAGTATAGTGTTTTATCTTTGATGTGAATAAATTGTAGTGGCTTTTTAGGGTTCCGTACCCAAATGTGTAAAAACGGGACCCTATTACTGAGATTCCGCTGTCCGTCCGTCAGTATGTCTGTCCGTCTGTCACCATGCTGTATCTCATGAACCGTGATAGTTAGACAGATGAAATTTTTACAGATGATGTATTTCTGTTGCCGCTATAACAACAACTATTCAAATGGTCAATTTATTGTTATAATCGTGTTAATTTTATCCATAAATGTTTGTACACCTGAAAAGGTTGATTGTGCTGGTATTTTAATCTTTATAACATTATGTACTACAATCTGGAAAATAAATAGATTTTGATTTAGATTTTTTGATAATTTGAATAAGTGACTACTAAAAAACAGAATAAATAAATATATAACGGGGCTCCCAAGCAAAAAACGTGATGTTTTTGCTCGATATTTATAACGGCAACCGCTTGAAATATTCACAGAACATTGAGTTAATATTATTCACTTTAGAAATAAAAAAAATCAATTAAAATAAAACTAATATTTAAGGGGGGCGCCTATACCACAGACATGATTTTTTTGGCCGTTTTTGTATATGTATAATAGTACGGAACCCTTCGTGCGCGAGTCAACTCGCACATGGTCGGTTTTAAAAAAAATGCTTACTAGCAATGTGGGTTGCACATTACTAGTAGTCTTGTTAACTTGTTACTCGCCATCGCAAGGACGACGCCTTAGCCATTGGCGCTTTCTTCTATTGACTTCTCTCTTATCTATAAATTTTCCTTAACACACGCCTTCCATTTCAAAACCATTTTGTAAACTTATCATTATCCACCATTATTATTTTATAATCCTTGCGGTCTAATGAAAGCTTTAATTAACCTTAAACTTAACTTAACTTATCAAAAATCATCAGCAAATTTATCCATCCAGTCTTCCTTTTTAGTAGATGTCCCGAAATAATTTACATAAGAATGAGTGTATTCAAAGTTTATGAGTTCATTCGCATTGTTTGTTGTATTGTCAGAACGTGCCTCTTCATCAGACTGAGGACCTCTAGAAGATGGAATGTACTTCAGGCTCTTGAGTGTTTTCAATTGTTTTGATAAAGATATTGATTATAAGATGCGCGAAGCAGTGATGTTATGATTTGCATCCTATAGGTATCTTCTCGGTAAGCGTGCTCCATCCTCGAGTGTGTGTCGCAAGTGAGTCGAGTGGACAACTTTTTTTTTCCTAATCCACATACTGCAACTGTCTAAAATCGTCTTTAGACAGTTAAGGCTTATGTATGATTAATCTCCTGCAGGGCTATTCTGTAGGCTATCTCGGAAGCGGAATCCGCGATGAGATTCGAATTTCATACTACGAAATCCAATCGTAATAACGCTCAACACGATCATAATACGGTTGAATTTCGTAATACTAAATACCGTACGTAAGTTTCGTACTACTAAAGCTTACAGAATAGCCCTACTGAACAATATCCGATTTAAGGCAATAAACAATTCTGAACCTGTTCTGAATTCTGTTACCGGAAGCACAGAATCATTTATTAAGACTATAAATATATACCATACTGGGCCCAGTGGTGTTTGGGAGAATGGTCAGCTGACTATTCTACCAGTACCTATACTGAGTTCAATCTCCATCACCAAATGGATTTTTCTATCGAAAAATGTATCTGCGTTCTTTACCACCCTCCGGCGAAGGAAAAACATCGTCAAGAAACCCCCTAATGCCCCCCTGCATGGTGGTAGGACAGTGTCCGTCAGTTTCCGTCTAGAAAATTTGTCGCCAAACATCCAATGTGTTCCGGCAGCTGTCCTTGAGAGCCAGTTCTCATTATAGGCCTAGCGTGCTACCATCCTCGACCGTATCATCACTTACCAGCAGGTGAGATAGTGGTCAAACGCTAGCCTATATGATACTAAAAAGTTTGAGAGGTCGGCTTAATTCAATCAAACAAATAAGTAATATTTTAAAAACCTTTTTAAAAAAAGCTTTAACATAACCTAGGACCAGAGTTAGTCACTCAAGACAAATCCAACGAGCCCAAACACGACAGGTATAATGTGTAAACATGTGTAGTTTAGGAGTTCCTTTGACCACCTTCCAATTCCATTATCAGATCAGCACCATGTCATCATAATATTGCATTGTCACGCGATTTACACATGTATGCCAAATTTCAGCTCAATCAAACCCCTGGAAGTCGCTCTAAAATCAATCGCAAGATTTGTGACGGACAAATAAATTCGCCGTGAAGTAGAGATAAAGCTTGTGATAAAAATCTAAGTAAGACCACGATGCAATGCAATAAATACATCTAAACGATATCAATTTCTATATTATTTACTCTGAATACTCGTAATGTCTGCATACGTAATCTGATTTCCCATTAAGCCCAGGTTAAATCGCCAGAACCTTTGATGGCCAATCTACCCCCACTAATAAACAGAGTTCCTAATGATTGTACTAAAGAAGACGACAAACAACCTACCTCAAACGTACATTGCTCGGTCCGTGGATAGTTAGTATTCCGCGCGTATTTAGAACAGCGGTCGGTGATAAATTGTTGAGAGGTGCCTTGATTGATATTTTGAACACGATGTGCTTGGTGTAAAGCACAGCATCTAGCGATTGACAATAATCCTTGTAAAGAAGATAGAAATACTGAAATTCAAATGCAATGAAATGCAAGTAAATAACATAGTTTAGCTAGATAAACTTGAGCGTCTACAATATGTATGTATTATTGGTTATGTATTATTGGTATGTATTATTTGGTTAGCGTAAATATGATCATGTATCTCAGTTTCGCACAAAGCTCAAGTGGCTTCCTATTCGCCTTCGCAGAAATACTCATATTCTTTCTCTTCTCTATAACATTCTATTCAATCCTTCTACTCCGCGTTATCTTAAAGAATGCTTTAACTTCCTCTACAGTTCTAACTCTCTTTCTCTAAGGTCATCAAAAAACTTAACCCTGAACTTTCCCGCACATGGTTCCAGTTTTTATGATAAGGCTTTTACCGTCCAAGCTGTTAGGCTCTGGAACTCTCTCCCCGAACCTGTGAAATCTTCACAATCCCTTCATATTTTCAAGAGCCGCTTAAAAGCTTATCTTTCATTATAAATAGTGTTAAGCTGCTTCTGTCTGTTGTGTCAATCTGTTTAAAATTTAAAGAATGCGTGTTTAGAAATTTATGTAAGTAATCTGTGTTTATTGTTATAGGTAAGTAGGTATGATTATGTTAGTTTAGGTATAATATGTTATTGCTCGTGCATATTACCATCCCTCTCATATGCATCACAAACGTGGATATTCAATAAGCTTACTGAGAAAAAAATATTAACAACACAGAGATCCATGGAACGAAGTATTCTAAATCTGAATCGGAATCTAAAATCGGAATCTAAAACGGAAAAATGTCGATATAAGAAAATCCACTAAAGTTATTGATGCTCTAAAACACTGTAAGACACTAAAGTGGAGGTGGGCTGGCCATATTGCTCGTATGAGTGATGTAAAATGGACACAAAAATTAACTACATGGAGCGGCCCAACAGGCAAAAGAAGCCAAGGTAGACCCGTAGAGAGATGGATCGACGAAATAATAAAAATAGCAGACAAAAATTGGATGGAAAAGGCGAAAAATATAAAATTGTGGAGAGAATTGGAGGAGGCCTTTACTCAACAGAGAGGTCCTTAGCAGCAACGATATAGAAATACATATATATATATATAAGAATTATAATAAACAATTTGATTAACTACTTAATTTTGCATGCATCAAATAGATATTAAAATAATAATAATAATATTAAATAAAAATGGAAATAAATTAATGAAAATGTAACAAAAATTAAATTATGTATTTAAGATAGTTATGAATTTGTAATTTTTTTATTAAGGAATAATAATAAAATAATAATGTCATTGCTATTCTTTTCATTTTAATTTAAATTAGGCGCACCCTGCATTAAGCTACTATTTCGATCCTATCCATACAAAGGTTTGTCTGGAAGAGATCGCTGTTAGCGATAAGACCGCCCATTGTTACACGTTAAATTTAAGCTGTAAAAGTTATCTTTGGTGTCGCAATAAAGAGTTCATCTATCTATCTATCCATAGTTTAAAAACTAAAACAACCGACTTCCATGTCGCACGAGTCAGTTTCAGTTGCAAGTTTGAGACGTTTAGCGACATATCTCTGGAGATACTTACCAGATCTCTATGAAATTACAATAGTACCACCCTTGGGATATCTACTTTCCAACAAAAGAAGAATCATCAAAATCAGTCCATAAACGACGAAGTTATCCGCGAACACATATAAAAGAAATATATATCCGATCGAATTGAAAAACCTCCTTTTTTTGAAGTCGGTTAAAAATCAATGTTTGTGTTCCATCGTCGTCTTAACGTATGCTTTACTTTATTATCAGTTTTAGTCAGAATAGTACAATATCAAAAGATTGCATCTTTGAAGATGTATTTGTGGGAGCGCAGTCAACATAAGATCGTTTAAAACTAAAAATAACCGACTTCAATGCCGCGCTATCAATTTTCAGAACCAATTTGAGGTGTTTATCACCATATCTCTGGAGATACTTATCATACGTCGATAAAATTACCATGGTACCACACATGTGATATCTCCTTTCCAACAAAAAAATAATAATCAAAATCGGTTAATAAAAGACGAAGTTATCCGCGAACAAACATAAAAAAACATATATATGGTCGAATTGAGAAACCTCCTTTTTATGAAGTCGATTAAAAATTAAGTATCTATAGCATGTGCATTAAGCTTCTCACTCGGACCAAACTGAATAAATTCAGAAGAAATACTTTCACCAAAGAACAAAAACAAGTACATCGGCCAATCGAGCGTTGAACCGTGGACGTTTTAAGGTTGATTCGACTGGCCAAGGCCATATACTACGTTTATGTTTGGAGAGATAACTGTGATCGAATTACATATGCAAATTGAGGCAAAAAGTTTGAAATTTCTTCTCTGACACCATCTAATATGTATGGAATATGGATGAAGGGTCACGGCAATGTCAATATTATAATGATGCTGTCTAATTTGGTGAACGGCAACTTTGATTCATCACATGTTTTGCACATGGGCTATTCCAATTTTAGCAACGAAGGCGAGTTTATATTTTGCAGGCATTTGGGTACTATTAAGGATTAAGACTGAAGAGTATGTTAGAATAGAATAAATAGTATTTATTGCTTTAACTGTGTATACAAAAGACCTTACAATGTATTATAGTTCCAACAGTTTGTTCTTTTCGAACATGCAATATGTACACTCATATTAGTGGTGTACGAGTAGGTAGGTAATACATACAATATACATAAATACATTAAATCACGCCTTTTTACCGTAGGGTAGGCAGGGACCACTTCTTTCCACATGCTACGATCCTGAGATACTCCTTTCGCATCTTCCACCTTCATGAGCGCCTTCATACATTTCATACAAGATTCATACATTTCATAGATTTCATACAAGAGTATAATGACAAATGGAATTAGATCGGAGTTTAAAATAACAGTTGTTTGTTGTAGTACTACGATAGTTAAGGTTCACAATTTACTCAAAAAAAAATATACTACTTATAATTTACTAGCTGCACCCCGCAGCTTTGCCCGCATTTAATCCTGGTAATAAACCTTCCCCTCAAATCACTCCATCTATTATTATTTTTCTTTGAAGTGTTACACACTTTATATTTTTGTAAATTAACACTCCATCTATTGCTGAAAGCTGCAGTAAAATCCATTGCGTAGTTTGAAAGATCTAAGCGTACAGACGGCGGCGGCGACTTCGTTTTATACTATTTAATTAATGTTTATCTGTTGTGTGGTAAATGTAAAGTATAGTATATAATAATATAATATATATAAATGTAAAGTATAGTATATAATGTATATCATGTATCATATCATGTATTTGGATCATGATATGTACTGTGATCGGTATGCGTTTCTTTAAGTTGTGTTTCACTATTTCACTTTTTTTTTTAATATAAAAACTGTCTGAAGTACTGAAACACACAGTTACATGTATGGTTGGTTTTAACCTACTTTAATTTTTTGAAATATTCTGTCGTAAACGAATGGATGACAGCTGAATGGTTCATTACTTTTGTTTTTTTTTTCTAATTCAAAGCGTTAAAATTCTGTTTTTGCTATGTTTACTTGATAATTGGTTATGATTTATGATTTTGACGTGTATATGTGTATATACTGCCTACATACTGAATAAATGCTTTGTTTCTTGATTCTTTGATTATATCATATGTGTACTAATTAAATCGTAAGTACGTCTTCAAGGAAGGGTGCTTACTTACTGAGTTTAAGTTTAGCGGTTGCTCCATTAGTTTTGTTACCACGATGTTGTCTCTTAAGTTATGTTGAGATTGAAGATTGGACACGCCTCTTGGAAAGCTCTGCTTGGTAGCAAACAGTATCGAACGTGTGCATAATAAGGTGCTGGTGGTTTTACTTTAGTATCCTACTAATAATTACTAATTTATAATATTATAAAGGCGAATGTTTGTATGTACGTTTGTTACCTCTTCACGCTTAAATTACTCAACCGATTGAGCTAAAATTTGGTATGTAGATAATCTAGACCCTGGAATAACACATAGGATACTCTTTATCTCGATATTCACACGGAAAGGATGTCTACGCGGGTAAAACCGCGAGGCACAGCTAATACGAACATAAGTAATGAGGCTACCTCAATTATATTCGTTGGTAACAAAAGATTTTATTCTCAAAGAATCTACGTCTGAATCTTTACATCAGTGTTTATATCCATGAAGTAGAACTTAGAATGCGAAGGTTTATTTTGAACCCGATAAAATCTATCAACGAACAAATACTCTGAACGATGACAAGGCGCTGCGAAGATCTACACAAGCAAAAACAACAATAAATCATCAACATAGATGAAGTAAACTCCTCGGTTGAACGACCCCGGGCTATATTGGTCGCATCGCATCTAGGGACGTTCCAGTCTTACGGCCAGGAATAACTTGCAACCGTAAGACTTGAGACATTCAACTGTGCTACGCCAACTACAAGGAAAATTGAGATAGGCACATAGAAATGAATCTGAAAATATCCGTTCCAGTAGTCTAGGAAGATATTTTTAACAGTTCCACAAAAATATTAGATATATCGGTGGGGAGGAAGTTGGATGTTAAAAAGTGTCTAAAAACGTGATTAAGGGACGACTCCTTGAAGATACTTGCTGGATGGTTAGCGATAGGTCTGTCTAAAGGAATTCAATGACACATGTAACTTTAAATTGCAATCAGTGAGTGCCACTTGTGTTTTCTAGTTTCGCGTCTTATTTATGTACAAACTTCTATAATGGTAGCATTAAATTGTGCACAATTATTTAATTCAATTCAATATAATTAATTATTCAGATATATAGATAGATCCTTTTCGATGCAGATAACATCTGAAAATAGCTAAGAGGTTCATAAGTTTAGTAACTAAGGCATATGTATGTCTCATACAAATGTATATGTATGTCGTCAGATCGGATAACGTTAACGACCACATACGACGTTGACAGATCTTATTAGTGATGGATCCCTTAGGAGTTAAGGATTTATAGCACAATCTGTTACTTGTTTTAAGGTCGAGGTCAAAGCCGATATAGGTACATTTTATGGACCATTTCCGGAAACTGTGGTTATGGTTCTGACCTTACTTTTAAATAGTATTTATTTGAAGTATATAAAGAACTACATCACAAAGTCGTACTACACAAATCACATATGTAGTATGTACGAGTGTATAAATATATCTACCAGAAAATTTTTCAAAGATAAATCATTTTAGAATATTCAGATGTTTTAAATTCAGACTATGATTTACTCACAAAAGGTGACCAAAGGTATTTTATCAAAAACTTCTTACTAGTTACTTAAATTTAATTAAAAGTATCAAGAGTATAAAATTAATTGATTAATAATTTTATATATTGGCCGGTATAACTCACGTGATAAGGTTGGGAGACGATAATGACTTTAAAACTTAAATTATACTTACTTGCTGGGCAAGAATAAGGAATATCAAATAACAAATCGTACAGAATTGAATGTAGCAGGATTGGATTTAGCAATTTCATAAGAAGACGATGACAATAATCCTCAAGATAAAATAGATCAATACGATACATTCACCGCCGAATTTCGTAAAGGCGTCAACAGTAACCATTTTGCAGTTGAAACTGACTTCAAAGTGCTAGAAATAGAACTTAAACAGTTTGCTGTTGTTTCACAACAAGCCGCGGCTAAACCAGTAGTTTGTTTTGGTAAGCTCTCCAATAAAACAGTGGCAATACAGATTGACTTCATCTAGAACGATAAAAGACTTTCAAAGTTGAAGATATTTTTAGTTATAACCACTATTGGAGTACTACTAATACATAGTATATTTGGTAACACAAGAAAGATGCTTTAATTAAAGCCTTGATTGAGCATATGTCGAAGACTTTAGTTCTCCATCGGATTACCTTATTTCGGATGCGATTCTTCAAAGAGATCATAAAATATTTCATGTATTTCCGGTCTTAGTACTATAGTAGGAGCAGCCATATATTTTTTTTTATGGCAGATAGGCAAGCGTTTGACCACAATCTCACCTGATGTTAAGTGACGATGCAGTTGACGATGTAGCACACTTATGTAGCACAGATACCTGTTCACTCGCGATTTGAAGACCCCCGAGTTGTAGCTATTGGGAAACACAGACACCGGCAAGAAATTCCATTCTTTGAATGTATGATACAATATGAAGCAAAACGTTTGGTGCAGGTAGACATAGTAGCAGTCTCTATAGTAATTTTATTCACATAAACCTTTAAAACAGTCAACTACACTGATTCAATACATTTGTTCGTGGAATTCTTTTCCAATGCACGTGCAGCCTCACCCACATGGCTGTGAGTCGGACCGTGAAACCGTTCCCATTTCAGTCGGATAGGCGCAACTAACCCACTTCTGGTGTTTACTAAACTAGACGTGGATGTTCATATTTGTTTGTCTATACGGGAAATGAATATTATGATCAGCATAGCTATTCTAATTTCACTTGGATACATTCGAAATCGGATGCTTCATTTGGAATTTTGAATACCCTGATCTATTTTGTCGTGGAAATCTTTCTGATTAGAATCACTGATTTATAGCGTTTGATAGCCAAATGGCAAAAATGGAACCCTTATAGATTTGTCGTGTCTGTCTGTCCGTCCGTCCGTATGTCACAGTCACTTTATTCCGAATTTATTAAGACTACACAGTTGAAACTTGGTAGGTAGGTATATTCTGTGAACCGCTTTAAACATTTTATACAAATATAATTTTAAAAAAGGCTAAGAGGATAAAATCATTTTCATCAAGCCTATACTATACGGTGTCTATAGACATTGGAGGACGGACGGAGTTCTGAAGGTATTAAAAAATACAGCGTATTGAGAACCTCGACCTTTTTAATGGGTAAGTTAATAAAATTACTGATCTGCTATCTTCTATTACTTAGTCTATTTGCTTTATACCACTACTTAGGAAGCAATACAAAGTAAACTAACTACAAACTGCACCATACCACTGAACTCTACAAATAGACAGTTATACTTTAATTATAACTCCCGTTAAACCTTTCAGAAAACCTAATAAACATAATATTAAAGTTTGGTCTAAAAAGCCAACCAAGTGTAACGTTCGTACCCAGTTCGCTATTTAGGGAGCCTTAACCTTGGCATTATGTTAATAACGCTATACAGGATGTTCCTAATTTGTTAACAATTACTTATTCCAATGGAGGATTCTGTAACCTTACAATATATATTTTTTAATTTGTTAGAATTCAGTGTATTTCTTTGGGAAGACGAGAAAGTCGAGTGTCGTGTAGGAATAGTCAGAATTTCTAGTGTTTTTTTCGCGTTTGACCACTATCTCACGTATGTGTTGAATGTGGTCGAGGATGGGTAACATGCTAAGCCTAAAATAGGCTGGCTCTCAAACTATTACAGAATTAAAGGACTGCCGTAGAAGCAATAACCGTTGGGGTGGACTGGTTCCAGAGTGGAGACCGCAAATTGGCTACATAGGACGCCCTGTGACTAGGTGGAGCGACGACATCCCCAAAGCAGTGGTCAGTGACTGGAAAGTAGAAACGAAGAGCCGAAGATCGGGCTCAGTGGCGTGTGGGAGAGGCCTATGTCCAGTATAGGTCTGATAACGGCTGGTTATGACAATATAACATAATTAATGTCAGCGTATATTGTATTACGATATTACTTAATTTGTGCGTCATCGTATGTAAAACCTTTATTCAGTACTCAGTGTATTTAGCTTTAAATATTCAGCATATTTAAATTATATCTTTAAAAACAATATTATTACGTGGCTTCATTCAAACCACAACCTGTAGATTGTTGATATAAATATGATTATGGCTAACATTGCTCGGCTTTGTTGGACTTGTGTGTTTACTGTGCGTCGTGTGTTTACTGTGCGTCGTGCGATTATTTATAAGTTAACGCATTCGAGAGATGACGCTTCTTTAATAGATAAGGTCCTGTCCTGCATAATTGTCAAGACCACGACTTTCAAGACAATCCTACTAATCCTATAAATAATTAAGACAGTTTTAAAACTAAAACAACCGACTTCCATGCCCCGCGATTCAATTTCAATAACATGTTTGAGACAGACGTTTATCGTCATATCTCTGGAGATACTTATCAGATCTCGATGAAATTACAATGGGACCATCTCGGAAACGTACCCTACCGATTAAAAAGAAAAGAAAGAAAGAAAAGAATAATTCGAATCGGTTTACAATTGACAGAATAATCGCGTAACATACATACTAAAAAAAAAGAAAAAAAAAATTACAGGCGAATTGAGAACCTCCTTCTTTTCGGAAGTCGGTTGAAAAGTTGTAAAGGTAACTCTGTCACTCTGTTTGTTATTGTTACCTTATCAATCACGGACGATCCGATATTACTGAAATTTAACATGGAGGTCGTGTGAGACATCTATTAGGCGTCTGGACAGTATAAATTGGTATAAAAAAAATATTAAGAAGATATAAAAACCTGGGTTATGGAATATTAATCTGCACCAGTCAGAAGCTGTTCTCGCATTACCTGCATCAAAAAATTCATTCTATTTAGTATGTCAGTTACTTATATAGAAAAATTGAAAGCAGAATCTAGAGTAATCGAGATTACGGTACAACTAAAAGCGATTTCTTTCACACCACCTTTAAATGGCGAAAAAGAGGCAAAAAAGCTAGGTGGTGTGTAATAATAAGAGAGGGATAATAATCTGTCTATAAGTAATGCTACAGTAATTAGATCTCAATTACCAATTGCTCATCCCAAATAGAGGCAGTCGAATGATATGCCCAATCACTCAACCTTGGTCCCAATTGATAGAATTGGTCGAAACGAATCCTAGACAATGCAATAGTCAAACAATTCCTTGACTCATACCAATAGCATAGAAAAGATAATAATACTTATTGAATTACATAGTACCTATAAAAAGTTTCACGTGTGTATCTGTCTCTGGCATTGTAGAGCCCAAACGGATGAACCGATTTTGATATAGTCTTTTATTGTTTGATAGGTGACTTATGGTCGGTTTCTGAGGTCGGTTTATTGAGAGTTTATCCAGTCAATTGTACCGTTATTGAATAGATAAACTGTCAATAAATGTACTCAGAAACCGGCTAATAATCGACGAGTGACGACACTCTCGAGAGTGACCTTGTAATTTAGGCCCGAATTAGGTTCTCAACCGATTTAGCTAATATTTTTCACAGACATAACCAGTATGGTAGAAGTAATATATATGTACTTATAACACTGACGCAGTAGCAAGGAACAAAAAGGCCAAAAGTCTTCGCAAGGCCAAATTTTGGCATCGGAAATAACCATCAATTTAAAACGATCCGGAAATTTAATGACTACCATGCAACTATTGAAGCAATGTTCAAAACAATACACAAGCTGATCTCATCTCACGCACATGAGTAGTAAATAAAAGTGTATCGGAATCGGAGGCAAGGCCGCACATTGTTTGTTTACATGACACAGATACTGTGGAATCTACTGACAGGTTTATGTGTTGCTCTGGGAAAGCAGGAACGGAACACCTTTCCTAATTTGATTACAGCAAACAGTACGTCAGTGTGTCAAAACATTTAGGTTGACCCCATTAAAGTTTAATATTTGGCTGTTTCGCTTAAGAGGGAACGCGGGGTGCAGTTTTCCATACAAACGTATTCCCCCGTTTCCTCCCTGGAAAATGCTTCTTGAGCAAAATTTGTTTCTACAAAATATCAAGGTGTGCTGTAGCTATGCCCCTATAATTTACTTTTTTTGACCAACCAATCGCAAACAGAAATATAAGCCTTTTTATCTCCTCTTTAAGATTTTTGGAGGGTCACTATTTCTATTTGCAATTATTTGGTCAAAAAAGCAAATGATCAGCAGACCTTGATACTTTGTAGAAACAAATTTTGCTCTAAAGTCCCCGTCACGAGAAGCTATAACTTATGTAAACAAGTGTTCAGGAGTTCACAACATTTGGACCAACAAAAAAAATGAATTTGTGAAAATAAAACTCGTACGCATTCGAAACTCGAATGACGCGTTTATTTCAAAATGGCGTCCCGATAGTTTACAATCCCTGCGTCCGGTACCAAGAAACACAAACGAGCGCAACAAAGCGCTTTGCGTCGTTAAAATATGATCCGACTAAATTAAATAGGTTGTTACTTTCATATAACCCGTCTATATTTCATGTCGATTGAATATGGTCAATTTATTATTACCTCGCAGTATCAAATTAGAAGCATTTTCCAGGGAGGAAACAGGGGAATACGTTTGTATGGAAAACTGCACCCCGCGTACGCTCTTAACACTGAAGAAACCTGCTTGGAAAAAATGTTGAAGTTAATTTTATCATAAAGGTAGTTAATGAATATCACATTCAGTAATATTTTATAGTTCTAATGTTCTTATGTTAGTTGCAATGAGCACAAGTAGTAGACACTACAAGGTAGTTTTTGGTATGATGCTATTCTGCAGACGAGACTCATTGCGACTTTTGTAAAACACTAAGAAGTCAACTTATGCTCAATTTGACTTATTGAAATTAATCAACCTGATTAATAATGATTTCAACTTTTATTTGACAGACAATGAGACAATTTTGATCACTATTTAGTTATCTTATAGACATATTATAGTTACCTTAGTTTAATACCTTAGTTTTTTGATAGTAGTATTTAAGCCATAGGTGAGGCCGTGGTCAGTCAGTCAGGTGGCGTCAGTCATCTTAAGAAATCCTAACCCAACAATACTGTTAGATAGAGCCCTAGAATAACACGCGTAGGAAGATAAAGTATCTATGAGTAATCATTGAGATAAGTTTAAAACTAAAACAACCGACTTCCATGCCGCACGAGTCAGTTTCCGTAGCAAGCTTGAGACTTTTATCGACATATCTCTGGAGATACTTATCAGATCTCGATGAAATTACAATGGAACTACGTCGAGAGTATACCCTTTGGAACTAAAAAAGATTTTCTTTTAATCGGTACACATTTGACGAAAATATCGATGAACATAAGTAGGTGGTTATTGGGTGTTCTACTCCAGCCACATCTGTTGATTAAACGATATACCCAACTGCGTTCGCTCCGCTTGCTGCGCTCACTTGTTGCAGTTGGGTATATCGTTTAATCAACAGATGTGGCTGGAGTAGAACACCCAATAACTAAAAATTGATTATCTCTCGCCACTTGTGTTTTAGAACTCTCAAAGCTTCCGGTGTAATAATTTTGATCAACATGTTTTAGAACTCTCAAAGCCTCCGGTGAAAATTATAATGTTTATTAATGTGGTTACTAAACATTACTTATCATTCTGCGAAAAGCGCTCTTGCAATGAAGTTCGTTAAGCAGCCAATATCATTAAAATTCGAAAATATAAATATTAATTCTGAAAAACGCAGTTTTCGTCATGGAAAGCTTTTACCAAATACAATACGATGTATAATATGTGGCCCGTCGAACTGTGGAAAAACTAATTTGGCTATCGGACTCCTCTTACATGAAAATGGTTTGCAATTTAAAAATGTTTATGTTTATTCAAAAACTCTTTATCAACCGAGATACATGTATTTGGAACAGGTATTACGAATGGTTCCTGGTGTTACTTTTTCTAAGTATCATGAAAATGAAGAAGTTCTTACTCCAGAGGCAGCAAAATGTAACTCAATAATTATATTCGATGACGTAGCGTGTGAGAATCAAAATAATATGCGCGACTATTTTGCAATGGGAAGACATAAATATATAGACTGTTTTTATCTAAATCAGACTTATAGCAAAATACCAAAACAGTTAGTGAGAGATAATGCAAATTTAATTGTTCTCTTTAAGCAAGATGATATAAATATGAGACATATTTATGATGAACACGTCAATACAGATATGACGTGGCAGGAATTTAGAGAAATGTGTGCAAATATATGGAAAGAACCCTACAGTTATGTAGTGATTAACAAGGATTGTGAAAAAAACAAAGGATGTTACCGAAAGAAATTCGATACGTTTGTTGTGTTTCATTAGTATGTATGTCGTAAATATGTCAATGCTTGTCGAGGTGTTGAAAAGTAAACAGCTAATAGCAGTAAACTTAATAATTAAATATAGAAATCATGTTTAATAATCCTGTGAACCGTATATACTCCACTGTATACAAACGTTTAAGAAGTTTCGATACCTGGCCTCGAGGATTAACACAAAAACCACAAGAAATGGCTGAAGCAGGATTTTTTTATGCAGGCTGTGACGACAGAGTTATTTGTTTTTACTGCGATGGAAGGCTTAAAGACTGGAACTCTGAAGATCAACCATGGGTAGAGCATGCGCGCTGGTTCCAGTCATGTCCGTATGTTTTAGTAATGAAAGGAAAAGACTACGTTAAGAGCATGAAAAATTATGTATACGAAGAAATTAAAAAAAATTGCCAACAGACTCCACTGGATGATCTACCTTTGATAGTAAATACATCATCTTCAATAATCTGTAAAATTTGTTTAGAAGAAGAGCTTAACACTTGTTTTTTACCTTGTGGTCATGCTGCGGCTTGTGCAAAGTGTGCTTTTTCCATTGGTAATAAGTGTCCAATTTGTAGGCGAGTATTCGCCAATATAACACGATTGTATTTCTGATTACACTCTATTGCTAGCCTACTATAAATAGCTGAAGTAAAAACACATGTTATCACTTTCGTGAGAACACTGACAATAGTTCAATCAATTGAAATTCAATTTAAAGATATGGAAAAAAATCTAAAGAGACAAATTGTAAAGGCTGCGGCAGCTGTTAAAAATAAGGTTAAAAAGATGCGAGATATTGAAATGGAAAACAATAGTATTTTGGAATCTGTTTTTAAACCAATTACAAGTCCTCTTAATGAAATGGTGGAAAAATCTAAAACGTGTTCCCAAACTAAAGGAGTACAATTTGAAACTTCAAGTCCATTAGACAAGGACAAAACTCTTAAGAGAGATTCTAACATCGAGTTCGACGTATTTAGTCCAAGAGACTCTAATGATTCAGATGAAAGCTATGAGAATTCAGAAAAATCTGATAATGAAGAAAATGAGGAATCATTTAAATCAGTGCAATCAGGTTCAAGTGATCAAGAAATTTCTTCGTGGTCCATGTCTTCCAAAACTTTACAAGATGTTCCGTTTGGCGTGAGAAATGAACGAGGTAAACACATGATGGGATCTTCGCGTGTAACTCTTTTTGATGATTATATTCAAGTTGGTGCAAACAAGTACAAATATACTCCTGGTATAAAGGAACTTCTGTTTAAAAAAGTACCTAATATATCTGCAATAACTGATGAAGATTTGAGACATTATAAAATAATGTTACTAGAAACAAATGTGCACCGAAGAGAATTCGATCCAAATAAACCAATCAGAAGTAACAGAGGTCGAAAATACTTGAATATAATAAAACCGCTATTTAAGTTGCGTAAAGTTTCAGCGAGCACTGACAGTAGTCAACCTGATTTACTTCATCAAGGAAAAGGACTACCTCTGTTGAAACAGTGGAAGAAAAATGTTGACTACGTTTACTGGGACAATCCTAATGAACTGGTTGAAAGATTAAAACTATTGATTGCTTCAAAAGATGCTGGTAACACTGGGTTAGATAATGAAATAATATCTATTATAGAAGAACTGCGCGAAAGCAACATTATACCTTAATAAATAGCATACATTTCTAAAAATAGTATCATTTGATCTTTGTCAACAACACCCATCAGTTCACAATAATGGATAAGTTTGGACATCATATTCATAAACGATTGCGTTTACCAGACTTTTTAGAAAATTTTGATAAAGTCTTGATGCGAACTGAAACCGGAGAGTTCGATTTACAAAATACAAGGTTGACTGGGATTACAATTCCATTGAAAAATACCGATGCTGTGAACAAGGAATACGTAGACAGCCAATCTCAATTGTTTGTAAAAAAGCAAGAAGTCGATATAATATTCAACGATTTAAAAGCAGATGTTAAAAAAGGCATTGAGAATTTAAAAGCAGATTATTATACAAAGGCTGAATTAGACCAAATCATTAAATCAAAGAAATGAGTAAGCTACAAATAGTAAATGAAATTCATAAAACAGCTCGTAAAAACTTTGTTCGACGATCTGTAATATTAAGAGGAATTGATGATTTATGGCAAGCTGATCTTATGGATTTTCAAAATATAAAAAGTTGTAATAATGGATATAGGTATATTTTTGTTGTAATAGATTGTTTTTCTAAATTTTCCTGGGCTATCCCTGTTAAAACGAAGACTAAATCCGAAATAGCAAATGCATTTAGTTCGCTATTATTTAAAAATTATCGAAAGCCAGTTAACTTACAAACTGACATGGGCACAGAATTTTATAACGATGAATTTAAAAAAGTTATGCTAAAAAATAAAATTAATCATTACTCTACATATTCCATAAAAAAGGCTTCTATAGTAGAAAGACTAATCAAAACTCTCAAGAACAAGTTGTATAAAAAATTTAGTTTGAATGGTAGTTATAAATGGATTGGAAAGCTTTTAGAAAGTGTTATGGCAACATACAATAACACAATACATCGAACAATAAAATATAAACCAAACGATGTTAACCAATCAAACCAAAGTGAAGTATTGAGAAATATAATCAAATCACAGGAAATTAATTGTCTGTCAAAGACCAGAAAATTAGAAGTTGGTGACCATGTTCGTATAAGTAAATATAAAGGTAACTTTGAAAAAGGATACACCCCAAACTGGTCTACGGAATTGTTTTTGATTAAAAAAGTTCATGGTTCTAAACCTATCACTTATTCCATAGAAGATCTACACTATCAACCAATTTTAGGAAGTTTTTATGAACAAGAACTTCAAAAAACTAAGTGTCCTAATGTGTATCTAATTGAAAAGGTTATAAGAAAAAAAGGTAATAAATTATTCGTAAAGTGGTTAGGTCTACCTAGTACTGAAAACAGTTGGATTGAAAAACGAGCAATTGTATGATTATCTTTTCTATAGAGTTACATACCTAAGTATATAAAATTAAGTCAATTTAGATATTTTATCTCATTTATAACTCAGCTATGCACGGTGGTGGACTCGTTAACAGCATCATAAATAACTTACCATTTGAATTGCATTTACCTGGGTACAATTACTGTGGACCTGGTACCAGATTAAGAAAACGATTATTGAGAGATGATCAAGGAGTTAATGAGCTTGATAATGCTTGCATGAGACACGATATAGCATACGATAATTCAAATAAATTGGAAGATCGACACAGAGCTGATTTAGAATTATTAAATATGGCAAAGCAACGGATGAAATCGAAAAATGCAGGAAGAGGAGAAAAACTGTCTTCGTGGCTTGTGAGCAAAGTGATGAAAACCAAAATGAAGCATGGTGCTGGCGTGAGAACATTTAAATCGATCGTCTCTACAATACATAAACGACTGAAAAAATTAAAACCAAAAAGCAATTCTAGAGCTATTAAAGCTGCATATTCAGCTGCGAAAAAACTGATAAAAAATAAAAAAGGAGTGTGTCTGCCTCGTGTAATACCGTTACCAAAAACAGGTGGTATTTTACCACTTATACCAATATTCGCAGGACTGTCTGCTCTAGGTGCATTGGTTGGAGGTGCAGCAGGTATTACTAAAGCTGTAAATGATCATAAAGCAGCTAAAAAGAATTTGGAAGAAGCCCAACGTCATAATAAAACGATGGAAAGTATCGCCTTAGGAAAAGGCTTATATATAAAACCATATAAAAAAGGCAATGGTCTTTTTGTAAATAGTTCAAAAAACTAATAGAAAGGTTACCCAAGCGTGCTCTCACTGATATAGACATATTAGAGTATGCTACTAAACACATACCTTACTTTAGAGGTGTTTTCATGAGAAATGAATTGCCGCCAAAGCCTAAGGACATTGAGTGTGCGATTGTTAATTTAGATAGCTCAGAGAATGAAGGAACCCATTGGGTAGCCTATGTAAAACATTTTAACTATTGTGAGTATTTTGATAGCTTTGGTGATTTAAAGCCACCAATTGAGTTACTAAGATATTTAAAATTTAATATAACATACAATTATTGTAGATATCAACGTTTTAATACATCTAATTGTGGTCATTTATGTTTAAAGTTCCTAAGTGAATTTTGGAAAAAATGTTATGCTAATACTATTTGTATAAAATGTTCTAATAAAGTATTGTGACTATATATTTATAAACGTGTTTTTATTACCATCATTTCTAAAATGTCTTTCACGCTGTCAATAACAGGCAACACCTCTATTTTATCCACTACCTATTATCCAGCTTTACAATTTGATGATGAATACGAGTGTGCTCTGTTATATTTCTCAACATTCAATTCAATACCTAACATTGATAACAGAAACAATAAATATTATTATGACAATAACGAAGTCGTAGACATACCAGAAGGCACTTATGAACTGCAAGATATTTCTGATTATCTAAAGTCAAACGTAAAAAAAGGAGTCGCTTTTAATTTATTTTGCAATAATAACACGTTGAAATCGTTTATCTTCTGCTCTAAAGATATCCATTTTGAAAAAGCTAATTCTCCAGGAACTTTACTAGGATTTGGTAATAAAACTCTTAAAGCCAATATAATACACGAGTCGCAACTCCCAGTTAACATTTTATCGACAACAGTGGTAAGAGTCGAATGTGATATAGTGAGCGGATCATATATTAATGGAAAACCAAGCCATATTCTTTATGAATTTGCTCCTAACGTGCCTCCAGGATACCGAATAATAGAAGTGCCAAAGAATATAATTTATTTTCCTGTCAATCAAATTGACGTCAGCACTATTAATATTAGATTATTAGATATTAATAATAATTTAATAAATCTACGCGGTGAAGAAGTTCAATTATATTTGCATATCAGGAAAAGATGATCGACTTCAATAAAAGTAGTAATTCAATAATGAAACACATCAGTACTCATCGAACAATCCGAAAAGGAACAACTAAGAAAAAAATTAAATTGACCAGGGAAAATAAAAAGTTCCTGAAATTAATTGGTCTATTAAAATGAACATTTTGGATATAACAAGTTCACCAGCATACGATAACACCATAGACGGTATCGAATATCATTCATATAAACCTTACGTAACAAGTTTTAACAGGAATGATGAAATCCGCATACCTATCAATCAGCAGGATTTATACATACTACCATCAGCAAGTACCCTTTATTTAGAAGGAACAGTAAACATCATAAAGAAGGATACAAAACTAAAAGTTACTGCTGTGGAATTCACAAACAATCCATTACTGTTTCTTTTTCAAGATATTCGTTATGAACTAAATGGAGTTGAAATAGATAGAATCAAAAATGCTGGAATGACTACAACAATGAAGAGTTTAGTATCATTTAATGAAAATGAAGCTAAGATAGCAAAAGCTTGGGGTTGGGATATAAATGGAACAAAAACAACCCATGGAAATAGTTTTTCTGCCTCAATACCTCTTAGTAATATTTTGGGCTTTGCTGAAGATTATAAGAAAATAATTATGAATTGTAAACATGAACTGATATTATTACGCAGTAATACAAATTTGAATTCTTTGAAAGTTCCATCTGGTGAGGTTCTTGAAGATATAATAATAAATAAGTTAGTTTGGCGCGTTCCACACGTCAAGGTATCAGATAAAGAAAAAGTTAATTTACTAAAGTTATTGGAAAAGGATCGTTCTCTATATTTGGCTTTTAGAAATTGGGATTTATATGAGTATCCCTTATTACCTAAAACAACTAAGCATACTTGGTCAATTAAAACGTCCTCACAGATTGAAAAGCCAAGATATGTAATCATAGGCTTACAAACAAATAGAAAAAATTTAGCTGATCGCGATATATCAAAATTCGACCCTTGTTATTTAAGAGATGTCAAAGTATATCTTAACTCTAACTATTTTCCATATGAAAACTTGAATATTAGTCTTGATGATCATAAATATTCATTATTGTATGAGCAATATGTCAGGTTTCAGACATCTTATTATGGACGCAGAAGTGAACCACTGCTAAGTACTTCTGAATTCAAAGAAAAAGCACCGCTGTTTGTAATCGATTGCTCTAGACAAAGCGAAAACCTTAAGTCAGGTCCTGTAGTTAGCGTACGTGTGGAACTTGAATGTCATTCAGAAATACCTGATCAGACAGCTGCATATTGTCTTATTTTAAACGATTCCATCATCGAGTACAGACCGTTGAGTAATATAGTAAAAAAAATATCTTAAAATATGAATCCTTGCAGAATAAAATATATATTCGTGGATGTACAAGGATTCAAAGATACACAAAATAATTTTATTATAAAAGAATTGTCTATTTTAAACGAAGAAAATACCCAAACCTTTCTTGTCAAGCCCCCCTATCCATTTAAAAACTTATCGATCGAAGAAAAGAAACAAGTGCGGTGGATAGAAGCAAATCGAGGATATTTCTGGAGTGAAGGCCACATTGACTACAGGGAATTCAAAAGAATTATAATACCATATTTGAATAATAAAAAAGTGTTAACAAAAGGAACTGAGAAAGTTATGTGGATCAAAGGCCTTTGTGAGAACTGTGAAATAATAGATGTGGGAGAAAAAGGATGTCCTAATTTTTTAAAATTATATCACGACTATGAAAAACCTAATATAAATTTAAATTGTGTACAACACACGAAAATGTGTGCATTAAAAAATGTATTGTGCTTAAAAAAGTGGTATGATAATAATAATATACATTTATTCAATGTAAGCTAAGAATTTAATTTAATGTTTTAAATAAAATAAAATAATTATTGCCTAAACTGGTTGTTGTTTTATTCTACCAAATTATATTTTAAAGAATTAAAGTGGTGAGTATTTAGGAATTAAAATACAGCAGATATTTGAATAGGTTTTTAATATAATATCGAAAATTAAAACATATCTTAAATTTAATGAATTAAATAGTACAATGCATTCAGGGAGATACTACTTACTGATTTGATTAAACATCTTAAGAATCACTTCTAATTTAATTTAACTGATCTATTTAAAAATAATGTTATTCAATTATGCGTCTCATCAGTCAGAATCACTTATTATATTTTCAGATATATTTTTAATCACTCTTTCGGTTTGATCTAATATTCTGTCCGTAAAATCTTTTACTATATATTGAGCCGATATTACAACATCACTTTCAGTGTCACTGTTATCACCACTAATGTCTATTATTTTGATCTGAATCAAACGTCTCCCTTTGTATGCTTCACGGTTTAAAACAAATGATGATCGCCGCATACTATTGCGAAGATTTTTAGTTTCACCAGGTGTCTTCTTTGTCTTCCGTTTTGGACGTTTTGGAGACGATTTCTTCTGATTAGTGATTGGAAAAATTTCGTCAAAGCCTTCTAACGGATTCTGCGCACAGTGGAAAAGAAGGTCTTGGGTATTAATTCCAAAAAGTCCATCTTGAGTCTCACTGTTATTATTTATTACAATGTCTGTCATAATCTGAAACAAAATAGAAAACTATTAGGGTCATTTTTATGGATAATATCGAGTAAATAGAAATAAAGGAATAAAAGTTCAAAACTTACGTCTTAAGTCGACTTGAAAGTATGTGAATATGTGTGTTAACTACGACGCTCGAACAGGCTATAATGAGCAGGGCATGATGAATTTTATTCAATGTTTGTCGAATGTGCAAAATCATGTAGTGACATGTCAGTGCACCTGCGTCGGTGTTAAAAGTTTATGCTGCGTTAGTGAATTTGAAGTATCTACGTAGATTACAGGAATAGCTTACACAAAATTTTTCACAAACATTAAATTGATTTTGCATTATTAACTTAAACTAGATGTTAAGGCTCTTAAAATAAAATAAAAACAACAAGTATTCTAAATGAAATTCGTTTATTCACTATATTCTTACTTAAGGTTCACTTTACATTATTATAACATTATTATTATTATTATTATATTACATATTTATTTCATCTTACAGATAATCTTAAGCTACTTTCATTAGATTAGACCCCAAGAATTGAAATATGACCCCAAGCTCTGCTTGATTTTTTATCTTGCGAAATAAATCGTTTATCGTCGCTACTAGAAAGCGCAATTTTGTTTACAGAACGTGTAAATATTTCATGTTTTATACTTTTAAACAATATGTTTTTCTTGCGTAGTGTATTTGATGTAAGCAATGTGTTTGTATAATCTAAGATACTAAGATCTCGAACAACACATGATTTTACTCCCTTAGCCTTTTTAATTTCAGTGTCAGTATTTTTTATACAATATAATTTAGAGCGTAATCCTACATATTCAGTGATTATTTTTCCACCCATTTCATCTTTGAAAAGTCCTGGTACTTTTTTGTTAATTATTGGTAATTTGTGATAATTATCAACAGAAAAGTTACTGGTATCAAAATACTCCAAAAACGTATTTTTCACATCTTGATAAAAATTTTTGGTTTGGATGTGATAAATAAAGCTGTCTGTATCAGTATAACACATCGTCAAGCGGTCCCTGTAAAATGGTTTAAATATAGAATAGTGAAAATCATACATATGTGATTTTGATAATTCCAAAACTGTAAATCCGATATACAGTGGCTTATCTAATACTATACGATTAGGCTTTAATTGAATCGCAACCAAACTTTCCGTAAAAACTGAAGCACTGTGAAAGTTTGGACTCGCGATTAATTTTTCTGCGTTATTTCTTTTTTTAGTTCTATTGTTTTGATCATTCCATTGATTTATCAACTCAACATGGACCTTCTTGCGGTTGTTTTCTAACGTTTTACCAAAAACACTGTTATTGAGCAATTTGAAAAAGTCTTGCTCAAAAGTTGACGTTGCTTTTTGACGCAAATTTGTATTAAGATCGATGTATTGTTTTAAATATGCACTCTGTCGAAACGTTATAGCACGATGTACTCGTCTCAAGATCAAACCATGTCTTAAACAGGTTTTTAAATGTACATAATGTATAACATAATTAAATTTGTCATAAAGATTTGGAATTAACTTTTCATTTTTTCCACCCGGTGGAATATCTTTTTCGGGGCAAAACGGTAAATCATTATGTTCCCAATGTAATTTTTTTGGATAAATGAGATCGACTTCTAGAATGAAGCCGAACTCTGCATCATCAGATACATTATTTACATCTAGTTTATTAACTTCTGATTGATCAAGAAACCTAAAGTTTGACAAGGGCAATGTTTGACACATGCTGTATCCATAAAGATTATTGCAGTCTATATAGACTATGAATGATTCTGGCATCAACGGATCATGGTCGAAAATAAATTCGTTGTTTGCTTTGGCATGCCTATGTGCTGCCATTACCACACCTCCTCGTATGCCTGTCTGTAACATATCTACTATAGCAAAGTCATCTATTAGTTCTAACTCAATGCCTGTTTTATAAAGCATAGCATCGAATGATAAACTCGGTGCTGTAACATAGAATGCAGGGTCCAAGTTGTAGTAATGTTTGCAAGTTTTTCTAAAGTTTTCAAATATATCTGTTAACAACAACACATCACTTTTTAAATACAAATCGGTATATTCGCCTAGGTTCCGAATTTCAAATTGGGTCCAAACTGACTGTGCGTGCTCATAATCTTTATTTGATATGTGCTCATTGTTGAGAGAGCTATAAAAACTTTCTTTGCTTGGCAGAAATGGCTCGTTGTAACGTTCCCATGCGTTCATGTACTCGTAAGGGTAAACGCCTTTACGAGTTAGAAGGGAAAACTCATTTTCATTTGGGTAAATATTCCTTAAATGAGTAAACTCATGAGTTTTCATGGTTTTAACCAATTTTTCTAGACTGGTTCCTAAAAATTTAAACGAATCTACAAATCTTAACTGAACAAACTCGTCTCTTGATATTGGAATGAATTTTGTGAAAGAGATATAATTTTCTTTCGTTTTAGGAATTATTTTTATTGGTCCAGGCGCTTCACCAAGTGTTTTTATAAACAAGTGACAATCATACCCTGCTAAATTGTGGAAAAAAATTGGCACAAACTTTGGAACTTTGTACTGTAAATTACATAAGCTATGAGCTGCACCCCGATACTGTCCAGTAAGGTGACAATGGTCTCTGACCTTATCTCCGAATAGAAAACTCTCACAAATATGACATCGAACTGCATTCCTAAAATCAATTGCATCGTTTGCATTAAAAATTATGGGAACGTTTTGTGATAACACTGCATGGATATCCCGAACATCTTTGTAAAGAGAGCTAACAAATTTTTCTACACAATGAGGACCTCTAAAGATTACGAATTTATTGTAAGAAGGGTCAAGAGAATTAATCACATTGTAAGCAAATGCGATAGGTGTATGCTTTTGTGTAGTGCGCGTATAAGAACTTTGAGGATCTGATTCACTTTTGCTTACATCTTCTAGCATAGTTTCAAAGTCAGCATAAATTACAAAAGGAATGTCTTGTTTGCGTTCGAAATTCTTGAATTTAATTACTGACCCTTTTTCCGGTAGGACAGTGACAATTCCGTTACAGGTATGACTTTCTACATCCTCAACCGTTTTAAAAAACAACAAACAAGTGTCACAAAAATAGATCTGTCCTTTATGCTTCGTTATTTGACTTCTCACCAGTCTCGATAAATTCTTTATGAGACAATAGTGAGATGTTGTGTTGTTTTCTATCCAAAGAAGGTGAATCGTTTTTTTATTTTCATGGCTTTCTGATTTATAAAGCGGGCCTACAACAGTCTTGTTATTTTTTAAGCCAAAAATGATAAAACTTAGGTTTGGATTGTTTTCTTCGAATATTTTAACATCAGATAAAGTCATGGGAAACGAAATGTTTTCAGTGTTTAGTACATTGCGAAAATGTACATATGACGAAACCCTTTCAGGATGGTTTTTAGTTGGATAGAGGGCTGCAACCACGCTCCACAGAAAACAGTGTTTATCGTTGTTTTGAATATTTAAACATGCTTTCTTTTTCTTGATGAATATTGGTAGTTCAATATACGTGGAGCCGCGAAGTGGTTGATATTTATTAACATTAACCTCAATATGCATACAATTAAGAAAAGTCCAACCCGAATCTTGCTCTTCGAATTGGTCAATTTTTGTGCGTATTGTATTGATTACATTTAAATATAAATGCTCAAAATTATAATTTCCATAAACAGGGATATTTTTTGTCATAAACGATTTAGTTTCTTGTTCATTATTTTTGAAAAGTAAAAACTTTGAGAATATTGACTTTGACACAAATATGTTTTTTTATGCATTCATCTAAAATGAGTTTGACTTTGTTTCGTATTGAATCTAAAAATACATCAATAGAATGTTCATTTGCGTATTGCGCAGCAATCCTGTAAGATATTATTCGGTTCTGAAATGCTGTCGCTACAATATCTACGCCTTCCACATCGATATGCGGTACAGTTAAAACGTTTTGTTTATGTGTATTACTTCGCAAATGACCTGTCCAGCGCCTACCGCTTATAGATGTGTTACAAACTGAACAGAATGGCATTGTAGAAGCTACTTGCTTGTTTACCTACTAGATATAATTATTAATTTAAGTACCTACCTACATAGAAAGTTACCTATTTTTTGAAGTCAGTATTATAATATTATACGCTTTTAATTTTCTTTTTTATTTCAAATTAATTAAAAATTTTACTTTGAAAGTTTAATATAGTCTACCTACACTACATATATCAAAACATACTATAATAATTCTATCTACCTTTATGAACCTAACTTAATTTAATAAAATAAAAACCATAATAAACCTATGCACACGTTTTGTTTATTTAAAATTAATCTTATCACTATATTTTGTTGGTTTAGAATCTTTAAATAATTTAAACACCGTAATGAGAAACTCTTGTAAAATTTCCCACTCCTTAGTTTGTTCGTTGAGACGCAGCTTTACACTCGTCAACGCTTTTTTATAGCGTTCTTGAGGAGGCGTATTTTGAACGTCGACGACGTTGTAAAGCTTCACCTCAACGTAAAAGTCGCCTTCGGAGACTATTGCGGTGCGTCGGCTCTGCCCTCCGGAAACCCTCGTCGTGAAAGAAGAAGTCGATACGTTGCCTCCGGCGCTTTGTGATGCGTTAGATGCAGCAACGCTTTCTTCCCCTTTCAGAATCGAAAAGATGTCTGACTTGCGTTTTTTAGACCTGTAAAATAAAGAAAATAAAATATGATGAAATACTGTTATGATAATATTTAGGAACTTTTATCATCATAATTAGATTCAGAGTTAAATAATCATTTAAAGTTGCTCACTCCATACAATATACATTATTGTTAAATAATTATTATCATCATCGGTACAGGGATCCCAACCTGAAGCGAGGAAATTATCGTACCAGGGCCGTGAAATTATCGTATTTTAACGTTTTTGAAACAAGATTATCGTACACTCAGTATAATGGCTTAAAATACATTAAAAAATCATATAAAACGATAATTTTTATTACACTTTGTTTGTGTATACAGAACAGAATCAATGTATATTTAACTCCATACAGGCAGACGGGCTGAGAAGACAGACCACAGTACACAGATTTTATAAGCGTACCAACGTTTTGAAATGAAGAAATAAGCTGGCGCTGTGACCAATAAACAATAGTATATGCTCAATTTTTTATTGAATATGAGCGTAATTCTCAAACTTTGTGGTGTATGGAATTTATCGTGTATTTGCGTACATAATACGGAGGCCTAAATTATCGTATATACGTTAATTATAGTACGGTTGGGGCCCTGCATCGGTACCTAGTAGTAGTTACCACCAAGCGATAAAAACGATAACCTATCAGATATATATATATATATATATATACGTACCACGAAAATTCCGGCTCTTGCAAATCGGGTGGTGTGAAGGATGGTGAATATGATGCATGACCGCGCTTAGCAAGGGCAGCAGCGTTAACGACGGGGGTGATCTTGCGCTTTGAGGCTTTTGGCTTCTTGGTAGGCTGCGACAACACCGACGGTGCTGTGGCCACGATTGCTTCAGATTCGTATTCATAGTCCGACCTGAGAAAAAAAAAAAAAATGAGTATGGATGGAACAAAGATTTTAAAAAAACACGTAATAAGACAATACTCACTCACATATTTCTGTAGATGTTTTCTCGAAGTGTCGTGGCTGCGCAATGTCAGGCGGCAGGCGGGCTGGCGGTGGCTGGCGGAGTCTGGCAGGCGGCGGCTGAGCAGGGTGGCAGGCGGCGGCTGAGCAGGGTGGCAGGCGGTGGCTGAGCAGGGTGGCGGGCGGTTGGCAGGGTCTGGCAGGCAGCGAGATTCTCGAGGATGATGAACCAGCGAAGAATATGTCAGTTTTCTAATTTTACGCGATTTTATAGCAAATACTTTTTATGTGTCAGCAAATAATATTCCAATTCAAAAGATATTAAGTACCCGTACTTTAACAAAACAAGCAAATTTGAAGCTAATGGTCGCACCACCTTTGAAATCGGATCAAAGAAAGATAGCGCCTACTCGGATGACAATATAAAAACTCACACCATTACCCGACTACGATAGATTAAAAGATAGAAAAATTAAAAGTCAGTGCATAAAATATTACAATCATATTTTATGTGTTTAGATAATAAGACGGTATCTAATTATTTGAACTGTACAATACACCACACGGGAAGTATTACTATTTACTTTCTTACATAATTAAAGTTCGTTTGCAAAACAAAAAAACCGACTTCACATGCAGCGCAAGTCATTTTCAGTACTAAGTTTGAGGTATCTATCTCCATATCTCTGGAGATTCTTATCGGATCTCGTTAAAATTAAAATGGAACTACACTGTAAACATATTCTATTAATAATAATATCGTTTAAAAACTAAAAACGAACCGACTTCAATGCCGCGCTATTCATTTTCAGTACCAATTTTGAGATGTTTATCTCAATATCTCTGGAGGTACTCATCAGACCTCGATAAAATTATCATGGTACTACACTTGGAATATCTCCTTTCGAACAAAAAAAGAATAATCAAAATCGGTTCATAAACGACGAAGTTATCCGCGAACAAACATAAAAAATATCGGTAGAAATGAGAAACCTCCTCCATTTTTTGAAGTCGGTAAAAAAATAAAAAAAAAACATTGTCCAAATCCACACACAGTTAATAAATGATGAGGTTCTGAAGTGACAAAAAAATTAAATTATACAGACGAATTGAGTACATCCTCCTTTTTGTGAAGTCAGTAAAAAAAAAAAAAAACAAATCAGTTCATAAATGATTGAGCTATGATATAATAAACAAAAAAGTAATTCGTACAAACGCTATCTGTTAAGTCCTCGTTTTGTTAAGTCGGTTAAAAAGTAATTTGTCCTAAGGCCGCTACACACCTTGAGTTTAAACTGCTCGTTTTCACTAAATAGTGTGACTATACATATGAATGATAGTTTAACTGAATGGTAATAATTATAATTTAAAATCGTTAATAAACTAAAAGAACCAACTTCAAATGTCGCGCTAGTCATGTGCCAAGTTTGATGTGTTTGTCTCCATATCTCTTGAGATATGTCATGAGATCTCGATGAAATTTAAATGAAATTACTTGGAAAGCATGTCCTTTCAAACAAATATAAAAAATATTCTAAATCGGTACAGCCATCTTTGAGTAATCGAGAAGCATACATAAAAAAAAGATTCCGACGAATTCAGAACCTACTCCTCGGTTAGGTGTCGGTTAAAATAGCATTCAATTAACTGTACAGTGCAAACTTAATGGTATAAAAATTTATCTGTACCTACAGAACAGTTCAATCGCAGAGTTAAAAACGAACGTGTATGCGAACCCTTAAAAGAAATGCTTACGATGTACATATTGTAATTCAAACCATTTTACCTTGATACGTTTGTACCTACTATCGAGCGTGTGAACAAAACCTCATTCTATAAGTGCACGGTTTCGGCTGTGGTGTCGGTGAGTGTAGTTCTGTAACTTTTTGGAAATAACAAGTAAGTACCTAGCTTTTATTGTATAATATTTTGCAACGTAAAGTTTTTTGGTTGATTCGAAAATAAAATTAAAAACCAAGTTTCTGTCGTATTATATAATAAAGATTTTCTCAATAACTAGAAATCGAAAAAATAAAATAGGTCTTCATACGACAAAAAGCCCTATTAACCGACTTTAAAAAAAAGGAGGATGTTCTATGTTTCACTGTAAAATATTTTTTTTTTCTCTGTCAATTGTGGTCCGATTTTTTTAATTATATATTTATTTCAAAGATTATACTTTTGTAGTGGTCTCATTGTAAATTTATCAAGTATCTCCAGAGATATGGCGATAATAACCGCAAACTTGCTACTCAAATTGAATACAGTAGCATTTGAAGTCGGTTTTTTAAACGATCCTAATTATTTTGAACATGTTATGTAAAGAAAATAATATTAAAAAATTACATAAAAATGATTATTTTTCGATTGCTGTTTATATTAACTACACACTGATTTAATGTTTAGTTATTTCCAAGTTTAATTTGATTTATTCTGAGTAAAGATTTTTGTTAATTAAATTGTGTATTCTTAGTTTTAAACTAATGTGTACCAATTTCTATTTTACAGGAGCGACAAGCAGCAGGGACAATGAGATCTTCATGAATTTAATAAATTAAAATCCTTTAGATGAAAATGGTGAGTGACTACGCTTGAATTTTAATTAACGTATATACACACATTTCTTTAAAGCACAGAAAATATAAAAGTTGGTGCTTTAGGGGTAGCAGATTTTAATTTTGTAATATTTTTTGTATTGTTTCAGATTTCCAGTATGAACACCTACGCTCTGGAATTATACAAATGTATCTTGTTTGATCTAATAAATATTTCGTCATACAAAATTAGTTTGTAAGATTTAAGTAAGTAAATTTTTAGTCACTACCAGTGAAAAACACCAGTAACAACTGAACATTTCATTTGGTTTTATGGTTTGTAAGATGATGTAAGTAAAATTATATTTTTTTAAATTCTCAGTTAGGACCAGAACAAAATACTGGTAACAACCTGAGAATTTGACATTGTGTTATTAATTAACTAAACCCAAAACTTTTCCTTTATAATCTTGAAGTATAGTGTGCGGTACGGTTCAGTCACACTATACTTTTATCCTTAATTGCACTGACTGGTGCACGGTAAAGGTAATAAGTCGCACTGGATAGTGCGCGGTAATTTATCGTAAGTATTCCGACAAAAAGTCATTACGGCTTTAGTAGAAGTAGTAGAACAGGTTTATCTGACTATACGATATACTCAAAACACAGGTAGGTTAGGGCGCGATAATTTATCGTAAGTATTCCAACAAAAAGTCATTACGGCTTTAGTAGAAGTAGTAGAACAGGTTTATCTGACTATACGATATGCTCAAAACACAGGTAGGTTAGGAATCGCAATCGGTGGAGATAATCCGACCTTGGGCTCCCAGAGTGAAACTTACCATGGATCACTTAACCGATTGTGTTTAGACATCGCAAACGGCGAGAGACAATCCAAAATTATTACACCGGAGGCTTTGAGTTCTAAAACACAAGTGGCGAGAGATAATCAATTTTTAGTTATTGGGTGTTCTACTCCAGCTACATCTGTTGATTAAACGATATACCCAACTGCAACAAGTGAGCGCAGCAAGCGGAGCGAACGCAGTTGGGTATATCGTTTAATCAACAGATGTGGCTGGAGTAGAACACCCAATAACCACCTACTAACATACATTTAAAAAAAATACATGGAGACGAACACAGAACCTCCTCCTTTATGGAAGTCGGTTAAAACCTAAACAGGAGACACACCTACCGTATTCAATGACACAATAAACAAAGCATTATTAACTTTACAACATACCAAGCTCAAGAATCCGAGTTTACTCGATTTTAATAAGGTTATCGCTATATTCAAAACACGAGTCATATCTAAAGCTGAGACCACAAATGTAACTCTTGGGATTGTTCTCTTGGGCGTACTTAAATGTTTTTTGGTGGAATTAAATTGCTGGATAAGAAAAAAAATTACCTACGAATAGCTATTTCAAACGAAGTCGTACCCACTTCTATTCAGTGGCTTTTTTATATATCTTATAGGCTAGCGTTTGACGACTATCTCACCTGTTGATAAGTGATGATGTGGTCGAAGATGGTAAACAGTAGCACGCTAGGCTTAGAATGGCTTGGATTGGGAGAGGCATATGTACAGCTGTGGACTGACGTGGGCTGATAATGGTGTTATCGTTCTATACAACGAACTTAGGTCACACATCATCGTTGTCAATGTAGTGGACTACTGGGTTTGGTTTATATCTTCTAGCGTAGTCCTATGTTTGACAGAATTATTAAAAACCTTTTTACATACCTAATTTGAATAAAAAAATTATCCATCAAGAGGTACTTAATTGAAGTAGAAAATAGCTAGTACTCAGTCAAATAGTATTGGATAGAGATCTGACTCAAGATGTAGAATTAAATTAAATGACATCCCATAATTATATACACCAAACAACTATTTGTGACGTGTATTAACATCATCTGCCCCCCTAGACAAAATTCAAATTCTGTTTTCATTCACGCATTCAACGCAACTTCAAAATGTATGGGAATGACAACTTTGTTGCGGAAATATAAATGTCATTTTTGTGTTTACATTTTGAACTTCCGTTCACGTGAATGGAAACAGAAATTGGATTTTGTCTAGGCGGCTGATAATAATGTTAATACACGACACACGATACTGTTAAATATATTAATAATTCATTGGTTTATCAAATTTTGGGATGTAATTTAATTTAATTATACATCTTGAGTCAGATCTCTATCCCTAACTATTTGACTGAGTACTAGCTATTTTCTACTTCAAATAAGGAAACCCCTTGATGGATAATTTTCTGATTCAAGACACATGAGTAAAGATAACTGTACCTACATGCTTCAAAAATGTAACCTAGCTACCTATTATGAGTTGTTGTCTCTAAAACAATAAACTCTGTCTTGGCTATTTTGAGTAAAAGTATTCTACGCACGAGTCTTTACTCATGTGTTCAACATTTAGGTATGTAAAAAGGGGAATAATTATTCTGTCAAACATAGGACTACGCTAGAAGATATAAACCAAACCCAGTAATCTCTACATTGTCAACGATGGTGTGACCTATGTTCGTTTTATAGAACGATAACATCATCATTATCAGCCCACGTCAGTCCACAGCTGTACATATGCCTTTCCCAATGCAAGCCACTGAATAGAACGATAATATACTGCTAACAATATAAACTAAACATGTGCCTGTTTGAATAAATTAGCAGCATATACCTCTAGATATTTGCAATGACAGATACCTTTGATCACGGAGGATAGACACAGATTATATAATAGTTACTACGTAACAGATACTTCACTCCCCTACAAAATCACAATACCAACGTTTATTTCAGACAATACAAGCAAAAATGTGTCTAAGGCGCTCGACCTAGCGTTGTTATTACTTCGATCAGCGCGCGATGTACGGCGCGCGCCTAATACAGAAAAGGGTTGATGACTCAATGAAATAAAAAAAAAAGTTTACGAATTCTTTTTATTTACCTCACAAAATAACATCAAAATTCCTAACTAAGAGTCGAATTTGAAGTCGAGAAAGTGAATTTTACGCCGTCTTGTCATTTTAGTATCGGTAGCATAAAAAAATGAAACATATTATGCTTGTTTTTTGTCAAACCCGCAAAATGACAATGAATAACTTAAATCGTTTCTAAGATACAATACGAATGCGCAGTTATCCCGTCATTAGAATAATAATATACGTTGCGCGCGCGTGAGCAGCGACAACCGACTGGCAGATAGTACCGGCGCAGGTGACGAAAGTTTAGGTATAAATCGCAGTAGCTATGGGTGAGTGAGGGAGGCCTGGGATAGATAACTATGTCAAGACATGGTAGAGACTACTTACTAGCCCTGAATGAACTGACATGGAACTGACTACTACATAGACTAAACGTATCTCAAACAACAGTAGATTCACATTTAAATCTTACCACAGAACGAATCTCAATCCAATCTTCATTATTATGAACTTATGGAGAAGGTTCGAGTCAATCATTACGTTCTTAGTTGCTTCCAATGAAAAAGGTTACGATCCAAGTGTAGTACCGATACCGTTATCGTAAGACCTGCCTTTACGACTGTAACAATAAACTCTCCACTAATTAACTAAGGGACGTGATAACTGTGATAAGCGTTCACACACTGCTGTGTTATGTAAAGTGGCCGTTACCGCACTTACTGAGACCATCTTATTACTTAGGTTATATCCTTGACCCTTATATTGTTTGATCTGAATTTTATATTTATCTTTGTAAGGTACATAACAGTTACCGTTTTAATGCCTGAAGTCAAAATACGTCTGTAAAGGCTGGGTGTCTAGTTGATTGTAGACTTTATCTGAACTGAAGATCTTTCTATGAACCAAGCAGTTGTATTGCTTTCCTCAAATTTGCCACCAAGTTTACATCCAAAATGTGACTGGGTTGTCGGTTTCTTCGGTGATATATAACAAGCGTCTTAACAGTTTGAGCACAGAATACTTAATGTACTACGTAGTTTGAGTAGTGATTTATTTAATATGAAACAATCAAACGTTTGACCATTATCTCCCTTGATGTTAAAAGACGATTACACTTGCCTAGAAGGTGATCCAGTATGATTTTTTCCATTAAGTTTATTTAGTTTATTATCTCTAAATTAGCCATAAATATTTCAAAGTTTTGTATGCGACATACTTCCAAATAGAAACACTGATAATCTTCATACTTTTTACAGTGCAAATATATATTAGACGTTTTAAAAGGTAAGCTTTACGGTAAACTTTTTATACCTAGCCAAAAACATTCACAAAGACACTAAAACTTTTGAAAGTGTAATCCTAACGACTGCGCCAGCCACAATATCGAAAGCTCATCACAATTTCAGACCTATTGACCAGACGTGTCAAGCATACCTTCCTTACATTAATCACCTATTCATGTATTGTAAATATGGTCACGTAATTCTCGTACGATGGTATTGTTAATTAGTTGTTCTACTTGTCATTGATGTATAGCTTTAACTGAGTATTCCTTTGTAGGCAGGTGTGTTACATATTTAATGTCATTGTTAGCTTTGTCACGTGGCATATTATTCGCAGATGGCTCTTGAGAGACGTAGGTAGGTATATAATTGATGGTAATCTATGGTTGAGAGTTTTCTTCGGCTGTAGTTTTGCAATTGTGAAATCTGGAACGGCATTGTAGTTTTTTCTCCAACGCGAAGAGCGTTTTAAACCATTTGGGGTCGTGTAACATTTATATTATGGTTGAATAATTTCAAAAATATTAATTATACTATATGTAACATATTTATTTATATTCACGTTGCAAAATGCAAAGAGATTTGGCGCACACATAGCTATTAAGTATATAAACAAACTGGTCTGGGCAAACATTTTCTTTATGTATCTTAAAGGCTAGAGGTTGACCACTATCTGAGAGGTAAGCGATGATGTGGTCGAAAACGGTGAACACGCCAGGCCTAGAATACACTGACTCTCAAGGGCTGCAAAAGGGCTATAAACATTTTAAAATCTGGTGTCTGCTTGATGACACAGCGATGTTACTTAAATATTAATTATACTGTAATAATTGCTCATACCCAGATGTTGTCGGTTTCAACCTAATGATTGAAATCGACTCCGAGAATTTTAAATACATAATCTATACTCTAGATAACAAACTTGGCAATATTTAAAGATAGTGTATATTTAATTAAAAAATCATACGCTTAACTTTTAATAGTAGTATTAACATTGGATCTCCGCTCATTCTACTATTCTACACAGAAAGACTAAAATGTGACGAAACTCTAGGGTTTAGGACAGAAAATATAATAGAGATTCACACTTTAGTCGGACCTACGTTCACAGACAACTGAGTAATTTTATGACTTCAGTTAACTATTTATTCAATAGGGAATATGCATGATTTATTAAAATATGTTTATTTCACCATTTACATCAGTTTAACACAGTAAAAAAATAAATTATACTGAAAGTGTTCAAATTTAGCTACAAAAAATAGTTTTAACATTGAATAAATATGAGGTATCTAAAACGCTGCCAAATTTTCGCGCGCCTTTGTGACGTCACAGTGCACCATACGGTCCTCACAGATTAAATCTTTTTAGTAGAAATAATACGTATTCGTACAACACTGCATACTATTTCTATGAAAAAGATTTAATCTGTGGGGACCGTGTGGTGCACTGTGACGTCACTTTCTAATTGACAAGTGGTGATGTGTTTCGCAAATTAAAATTTCCCACGCTTTTTTTGCATTTTTCATATAATATTTTAATACATTTAAGAGGATTTTATTTATAAAAAAATGTTTAACATACAATATTAGAACAATAATGATTCGAAAATAAATGACTTCAAGTAAATTTATACTACATGCATATTCCCTATTGTAATAATAACTTTAGTTATATAGTGATATGAATACGTTCCTAGAGTTGCGAAATAAAGGGACAGATCGATTTCCAACCGTGAGACAAACGACGATCGCCATTACGATCGATTTCCCCATCAATTGCGAATTCACATCGAGTGGATCGGTTTCTCCAACCCAGTTACAGATGTTACCCATTCTGGTCACAGTTGGTAACATAATGCGGATGAGGAAGTAGCTACCTAATGTAGGACAGCTGTCATGAGTGGTATACAAATACAATACAATACAAATATCTTTATTTCGGACAATTATAATCCATGGTTAGTAATAATTAGTACTTATATTATGGTTAGTATCTTATAAAGTAAACTAAAACTAATACAGGTTGTCATTAAAGTTCTTATTAATATATCATGTACCTGCGAGGCACTCCGTACGGACGACTACCAACGGAGTTATCGTCTGATGTTTCGGTCATCGTATAAGTATCATGAATAAGTTTAGTGCATCATTTTGCAGAAAGATTCATCGATTCCAATCACTAGAGCCAAGGGAACGCGCGTAAACGCTTAAACTTATACCCCTATTTAACCAACTTCCAAAAATGAGGAGGTTATTTGCTCAAAAGTCTACATAGGTCTATATAGTCTATTAAGCCGACCACATAGAGGAGTCCTGCGTCCGCGTTCGCGAAAAATCGTTTTCTGATCGCCGTAGATCGCGTTTGGTGTGAACCAGTCGGTACAAATACTACTGTAGGGCTATTCTGTAAGCTATCTCGTAAGCAGAATCCGCGGTGAAACTCGAATTTCGTACTACAAAATTCAAATTTTGAAGCTTAGCTAGCTTACAAAATAGCCCTACTGCGCTATCTGATCGCCGCCTAGATCGCGTACGCAGGACGCAGCGGTGTGGTCGTACCTTTAGAAAATTCAAGCACCTGTAATAAGATTTGAAATCAAGCTTTCTTCGTTATAAAGGCTCGCGAGGTTCTCATAGGACTGCAATAGTTGTATAAGTTCTAAATAATATTGGATTGATAGCTTCAGGGCTTACGTTTAAAATGTGCTTTATTAACAAAAATAAATACAAGTATACGTAGGTACTACGTAGTATATGTAGGTACTAGATAGTATAAGTAGGTACTACGTAGTATATGTAGGTACTAGATAATATAAGTAGGTACTACGTAGGTGGCAAACAGTGACATTAAGGCACAGAGTAAATGATAGTACCAGAGACTCATATTACTAGCATTGAGTAATAGTTAGGTATTTAGATAGACACCTAGAATGTGTACTGTGTAATCCTAGTCAGTAGGTATGCGAAGTGTGTTGAATAGCGACGTTTATGTTTACCAATGGAAAAAATTGTAGTGGCAGGACTTTTCCTTGTCATTACCACCACTTTGCCAATTAATTCTAAATTAAGCCGTGATTTAGAAATGTTTTTAGGTTTGTCCAGTGGAATTACAGGGCATGCGAGATTTAACATCGTTATATATAACGCCATATATGGCGATATACGCAGAGCGGTGGGCAGTGAATATATAAGTTGTTACCTCTAAAACGTCATCAGAATCATCAGAATAAAATTGATAACATAAGAACAGGTATAAGCAATTTCTAGAAGAGAGCATGTACATGTCGCAGCGAAGCCAACTAGCTAAATTAGCCGTTCAATTAACAGCCTAGCCTCTTTACTTTCAACTAGCGGCCTGAATTATATTCAGCCGTAGCGTTTGTCTGGCTTAGTCTGACACTAAGGCACAGATTATATAATAGTTACTTCGTAAACTAAGGCAACACACTAGAGAACAGTGACCACCGCGAGACGTGCGCCGACGAGTGTAACGAAATGGAGAGCCGCGGCAGCGGCCGCGCTTCATCAGAACCGAGTACCGACGCTATGGCGTTTAAATGAAGAAGGTACAGAAGACCTTCAAATGGCTGAATATAATTCAGGCCGCTAGTTTAACGGCGCTGTTTAGTATAGAGGCTAGGCTGTTGATTGAACGGCTAATTTAGCTAGTTGGCTGTGGCATAATGTATATCTACATCAAAACTAAATATTTACAAGAAGATATCGCTATCAGTGATAAGACCATCTATTGTTATACTTGTAACAATTTCTTCGTATTATAGTACATAAAAATCGTATTTTTGAGTCCCGTTGGCGTAGAGGATAGATGGCTAGACTTCTACTAAGCGATAGGTCGCTGGTTCAAATCCTAGCATGGGTGTTCGTCTACTGGTGGTAGGAACATATTAATCAATGTTCTGCCTGACTAGCTACCAATAAGTAGTTACTCGTAACTACAAAGAAAATCTGCCGCCATAACCTTACTGTGTTCCGGCAGCACACAGCCATAGTAACTATTATATAATCTGTGACACAGCCCTTGAGAGTCAGGGTATTCTAGGCCTAGCGTGTTCACCATCTTCGGAATATTTTCTCCTTGATAGTGGATAGTTACTTTTTAGTACCTACGAGTGTATTAAAACTATTAAATATTCTTGGCTACACGGTGATTATTTCACTGTATTTTAACTGTGAGTCATAAAAGGCGATGTTGACTACATACCCGACACACGTATTTGTACGGGTCTCGGTCTCGTACAAATGAAAGATTGTTAATTTGCTTTACACTGTATTTTGCGTGTTGATTGCTACGAGTCCGCGACGGAACTGCCGTGCGAATGCATGCTAACTTAAAATGGTACAAAAATGCTTACATCTAAGTAATCTGAGCGGCGGCCGGCACACATATCTTAATCAGAACCGGTTAATTAATGAAACATTCGGTCAAGGGTTCATGATACTGTTATGGCATTGCATGGCATTAACGCTGGCCATGTCTCCGAGCAGCTGATTATGGTCAGCTTAAATGACATGGTAGACTTGGCAATGACCTTCAAAATCACGTACTTAATTTACAGCGGAAGTAGCCCAATGACTAAGGCGTCGGCATGACGATCAAGAGGTCGTGAGTTCGATACCCATTGCACTAGTGACGTGAACCCACTCAAGAAACAAGCATATTTAGCGTATTTGGAGGGTTAACAAAACAAGACTACTAGTAATAGTGATGTACTACAAGCCACATTACTAGTAAGCTTTTTAAAAACAACTTACTCGGCATAAAGGGCTCGGCGCAAATCTTGAACCCACAGTTTACAAATTATACTAAAATTTATAATCGTTACAACAAAGATAAGTTCTGAGGTAAAAAACAAAAAAAAAAAAAAACAAATTGGAAAACTCCTCTTTTCAACCGACTTTCAAAAAGGAGGAGGTTATCAGTCCGTCTGTATGTTTTTTAGGGTTCCGTACCCAAAGGGTAAAACGGGACCCTATTACTAAGACTCCGCTGTCCGTCTGTCTGTCTGTCGGTCTGTCCGTCTGTCACCAGGCTATATCTCATTAACCGTGATAGTTAGACAGTTGAAATTTTCACAGATGGTGTATTTCTGTTGCCGCTAGAACAACAAATACTAAAAACAAAATAAAGAGGTATAAAATATATTATAAAAAAAACGTGTTTTTAAACGCCATCTATAAGACCTTCGTAGGTGTCATCTGGGTGTTAACAACTCATTCGTGTTTGTTAAGCTAACAACCTTTCTAATTAGTTTCGGCAAAATGACATAGATGGCGCTAGTAAACGACCCCGTCTTTCTAGATCGCGACCAAACAAAATATTCTTGGTAATAATATCAATTAATCAAATATATGAGGTTGAAACTCTGTTATGCTTTGTATTGTACGGAACCCTCCCTAAGTGTGAGATAAGAAACGCGATTGTGACTCGCACTTGGCCAGTTTTATTTTGTTTATAGTATGTTACGCGATTACTCAGTCTATTGGCAATCGATTCGAATGATTATTTTTTTTAGTTGGTAAAATAAATTTCCAAAGTGGTCCTATTTAAATTTAAACCTAAACCATCAATAGTTTCAGCAAAAAATATTTATTGTACAGAAATAAGCACCCGGTATTAAAATCCTTTCTTTTGCCGTTTGTAGGTGGTAAAAAAATAAAAGGATCTCTAGCAAATCTAGTATATATCTACAGTATAAACTGTAGAAATAGAAAAATGGTATCATCTAATATTTCACTAAAGCCTTTTTCAGAAAGAGAACTACAAATTGGTTTCGGTTGTCAGCGAAATTTGGCTAACCCTTGTACCCTCGAAATTAAATAAGGAGGCCTTTGTACAACTAGCAATCATGTCGATATGTCCGTCCGTATTTTTACCCACTCAAAAAGAAGGAGGTTCTCAATTCGTCTGTATATTTTTAGGGTTCCGTACTTCAAAAGGTAAAAAAGGAACCCTTATAAGATCACTTTCTTGTCCGTCTGTCTATCCGTGAGTCACCACCGATTATGTCAGGAATGGGTGGACCTAGCAAGTTGAAATTTATATCTTATAGCCCCTATTAGGGTACATAAAAATAGGCAAATTTAGATTTTCGCGAAACTGTACCAAAATTTAACTTAATTTTCAACTTTTTTTATTTTTCGGAATTTCTCCTATACTTTTGCTGTAAGACCTTGCTTTTAACCCAAATCGACAATGCTAGGTCAACCGGAAGTACCCCATAGGTTTTGGGTCGAAAATCTATAGGGTACTTCCCGTTGACATAGAATTATGAAATTTGGCAAGAAGCAAGGTCTTGAAGCAGTTATAAAGGAATAAATCTGAAAACCGTATATATGTAATTTAATAACAAAAAAAAGGTAAATTTACTATTACAAACTTAGTATTTGTAGTTGGTGCAATACATTTTCCATACATCGAACTACAAAGTTAAGTTTGTTGTTTAACTTTTATTTACTTTTTTTGGCTTTTATTTACTTGAATTTATGAACCATAAAGATACATACTTGGACTCTTCATAAAGTATGTATTACTAAAGCCGTTATAACAACAAATACTAAAAACAGAATAAAGTGAAAAATAAAAGGGGGTCCTCAATCCCCATACAAGAAATTTGTTTTCCAAATCCCCATACATTTTGTTCAATCGGAACCCTACGTGTGCGAGTCCGACTCGCACTTGGCAAGTTTGTAATATTTTATAGACAGCGTTAGAACACATACAATATCTAGTAATCTGTCAACTGATAACTATTCTTTGGGGTGGGTTAAGGTGCGCACAAACTATGTAACATGACATGTTAAAACATTGTTATTTAACATGTTTCAGATAATGTGGACACGGAATGTTATACAACATGTTATAATTAATATCATAATAATAATATAATCAATATAATAATATTAAAAAATAAAGTCCACATTATCTGTAACATGTTAAATAACAATGTTATAACATGTTATGCTACATAGTCTGTACGCACCCTTACAGAAGGAAACGTGACATAGACACAGAATAATTAATAGTACTACGTAACATAGAACCAGTTCTAGAAACTAGACTTCAATACACCTACAACAGTATTTCTACGAACACACTGGTTTTGTGGTCGGCTGTTGCCTCTATTGACATACTTAATATAGCTAGCAACCCGCCCCAGCTTCGCACAGGTATAATAATATATAGGGTTCTGTAGCCGAATGGCAAAAAACGGAACCGTTATAGAGGAGAGCCAAGAAGCTCATTGGTGATGATCTACTTGTAAGCAAGAGACTTCAGATTCTCGCGCATCGCCGCAAAGTCGCTTGTTTATCGGTTTTCTATCGGTTACATTTTGGAGAGTGTGCTATGGAACTGCATAATTTGATTCCACCTCCCCCATTTTATTGTCGGACATCCAGAGACACTAAAAGGCGCCACCGATTTATGGTGGATATAGGTGGATAAGCGATTTGCATCTTCGTTCATCATACGAACTGCCAGGGAATGGAATGCTCTGCTTGAGTCTGTGTTTCCGACTAAATAAAATATGGGGGTCTTCAAATCGCGAGTGAATAGGTATCTTTTGGGTAAGCGCGCTACATCATTGACCGCATCATCACTTAACATCAGGTGAGATAGTGGTCAAGTGCTGCCCAGTTCTATAATAAAATTTTATATTAGAAACTATAAGACTACAGAATTGAAACTTAGTAAGTAGATGTATTCTATGAACCGCTTTCCGATTTTTATACAAAAATATAAAACTTTAACCATACATGGAACAAGGAACATTTTTTTCTTCTTCAAAACTATGCGTGTGGGGATAGGTCTTTAAAAATGATATAGAGGTTCCTAAAATCATTTTTTCTCAAAGTTAATTATATGAAAGATACGCGCGTCTAAGGTGGTATAATATGTGCCCCCCCCCTCTAACCTTTAAAGTAACGGAGTGAAAAATCTAGAAAATATATATTCTGTAGATCTCAATAAAAAGTTTCTACGAAAATTAGTTCGAACGAGATACAGTCAGCAGTTTGTAAGATTAGCGACCGCAAATATAACTTTGTTTTTCATACAAACACTATGAAAAACAAAGTAAATTTTGCGATAAATCATATTTATAGAATACTCTACTGTGTTACGGAACCCTACGAGTGCGAATCCGACTTGCACTTGGCCAGTTTTTATTACATCAGCTTCTTTTGTTCCATCGAGTATGAATTTACATTTTCAACAATCTACGCGCCCCTGTCATTTGCTTTTTCTGACCAACCAATTGCAAAAAGAAATATAAGCATTCTAATCTCCTCTTTAAGATTTTTGAGGAGTCATATTTCTATTTGCAATTGGTTGGTCAAAAAAGAAAATGATAGGGGCGTAGCTACAACAGACCTTGATTTTTTGTAGAAACAAATTTTGCTCTAGAAGCATTTTCTAGGGAGGAAACGGGGGAATACATTTGTATGGAAAAGGGCACCCCGCGTTCCCTCTAAAGCGGAGGTCACCTTTTCATAACTTAGCATGGGTTGCATGGTTCGTCCACAGGTGGTAAGCATTACATTGATGTTCAGCCTGACTTGCTACCAAAAAGTAGCTTACGACCATCAAGGAAAAAATCTGCCGCCACAACCTTACGGTGTTCCGGCAGCACCCCCGCTTCTCAACGCGGACCGTATCAATTAGGTTCGCGAACCTAATTTCACCTTAGTCACCATCGAACTGGCGTTTGTGTAGCACATAAAAGTGCATGTAGCACATGTGAGGCCGCAATAGCCCAATGGATAGGGTGTCGGACTGGCGATCGAGAGGTCGTGAGTTCGATCCCCACCACACCCATTGCACTATTGACGTGAACCCACTCCAGACACAAGCATATTTAGCTTAGTTGGAGGGGTTAACAAGAATACTAGTAATGTGCAACCCACATTGGTGTAATCTACAAAAAAAACTTTCAGAATTACATATGCATTTATAGCAGATCCATTTAAAATTATTAGCAACAATGCCTTCCTGCACATCAAGCTCGACATTAGAAATTCAGTTGTGTGGGTGGGTGTATTTTCATGTAGTTGTTTCTAGTCCCATTATGTTTACGTGGCATTAGAGTGAGTACCGCATCTCCCTTTTTATATCGATGTTATTTAGATATTGTTATCTCTAAGCGATAGGACTGCCTATTGTCAAGTCTATCTAGTTTTACTTTTACTCAAAGTTTATAATGTTTTGTTTGATATGCAATAAAGCGCTTATCATCTATCTAATTCTATGTTCTAGTAAGCAGCTAAGAAAAACAGCTTATTTATATTTAAATCCAAGTTTCGTATTTCACGATCACGACTGGAAAGCTTGTCATTGTTTACTAATCACGATGTTCAGAATGATGGAGGACAGTTTCTACATAATTTCATACCAGTCTGTGGTATTATAGCCTATCTAGACA